>CM062296.1:634676434-635276434 GCA_031216915.1 Pictodentalium vernedei | reverse complement strand
GTAAAGGAACGTCATAGGCCGCACCCACACAAAACTTCAATCTCCTTTTCCACTTGACGAGAGGGTGCTGTCATTCAAAGCAACACTGAATTCAATTCAATTCTGATTTTGACTCTTTCCTGAGAAACTGAAAACACAATTTGTAAATGTGCAGTTCGATATAAACCCAGATGACATGAAGTTGGTGACTGGCAATTAGACGGAACTGAACTCATTTCAATTTTGACGGACCTGGAAACAACCCCATATTGCCTTCTCAAATTCGCGCGATGGTGATGTTAGTTAACAAGCAGATCACCATGCAGCACCAATATATGTTCTTGCCGCACGAACTACCTGAAATGTGTGACGAATTGTGGTGACTGCAGAGGGGGAATGCAACAATTGCTATGAGGACACATCTGATGATGACGCAGATAGTTCGGACGGATACTGAGTAGACTGCTTGAATATTGTGCATAAAAACGGCCAGTTGATCACCTTTGCTTTTCCATTTCATCATAAATTCCTTTCTCTTCAGAATTGTTTGTATTAGTCGCTCAATATGCCTGAGTTTCATTTCGAGTGAAGTTTTGCAGAAAAAAAGGAAAATTGGAATTTCACGATTTTCGGCCACAATATTGGCAGCCACCGTGAACGTGGACCATCGATATCTTATACATTTAGATAACATTCAAATGTCATTTTCTGTCGTTCGGCAACATAATGCACACCTCTACTGGGAGAGATCGACCAATAAATGGCAAAAACAAGCATTTACCCACTTTCAATGGCCATCTGGGACGCCATCTTGTAACAAAAAAATTTCCCCAAGCCGAATTTTTGTGAACTTTTCATATTTTTGTTGACAAAGGTCTCTCCTTCGAATGATACCAGATTCGATAATTTACCAATTTGTTCCAGATCTTACTCCAAACCGACCACACAAGAGCAGAAAAGGTTAACATGATGTGAACGTGAAAAGGAAAGGAAGGTTTATTGTTTTATCATATGCAAAACACTTCTATTGTTGATAAACCTGGTGCTTTCCAAATTGCGTACTCTATGCAGCATACAGAACACGATCGTGCCGAACTTTCTTGAATTTTTTGACAGGCTCTCGTTATCGAAAAGGGAACGAATTACCGACATTTTATCTTTTGTATTTTGGATTAGTCACATTCTATGGGGGCTTTAAATTAATAGTTACGGAGGGTGAGCACATATTCATGCCATGACGTAATATTAATGTAAATAAATTGAGTAACGCGCGAAGGCATGTGAGTTCCAACAGAAGGAATTATGAGTCGCATTTGCTTTTATTATTATATTGTAATTCTGTGTCGATTTAAAGATGAGCACAGATTACAATTCTATCACGAGGAACAAAAATGTTCTTGTGGCTGGCTATTATATAGACAGTAATCGTTTGACTGAACTGGTTTCGTGAAATAATTCATAAGAGGTGAGGGACGTTGTACAAACACGAGTGCGCGAATGCGCAAGAGTGTTTTACAATATAGTCCCTCGCCTCGAATGAATTATTTCACGTAACCAGTCCAGACAGGCGATTACGCTGTTTATTACTTTTCATTATTAACGATAATTATATTATTTAACCCTTTACCTAACGTAACGGCCAAAACCGGTCAGCGCTATTCTCAAAAATCGCCGATTAATTTTCATTATTTTTCCATTTTTTGTCTCTAAAACATAGGTTATGACCTCTCATTGGAACGAGCTCGTTCTATGAGGGGTCATAACCTATGTTTTAGAGACAAAAAATGAAAATAATAGTTATTCAAGAATCTTTTTTGCAAGTACCGTCTGCTTTTCCTGTTAGGTAAAGGGTTAAAAGAAGAAGAGAAAAAAACAATGAAGTCCCCATTACACCCACAGCAAAGCGTCTTCGTTTGCGCGCACGGATACATGACACAATTGTTGATTGTATAATTCACTTGTGAAGTTATCGTTTATAATCAAACCGTGAAATCCCAGTAAATCACACTTTGGAAAGTAATAAATTATGATCGTATGTTAGTTTTTGACAGCTGTATTGGAGGGAATTCATAAAAAAAAAACATTGTAGTAATAAACATAACAAAACTGCGCCATGGGTTCGAAATTTCGAATACCCGTCGATGGATTCAAATTGAATCAAATCTCACGGAAGATTCGAATCCGAATCGAATCTCGAAGCCTCGCAGGGGTCTACCGTGGCTTCCACTTAATAACTGTACTAGATCCTACTGACAGAAAAATAAAAATCTCAATAATGAAATTAAGAGAGAGAGAGAGGGAGGGAGGGAGAGAGAGAAGAGAGAGAGAGTGAGTGAATGTGTGTGTGTAGGGGGGGGAGGTCTTGGGTGTAAGTACCTACGATCGGGCACACACATCAGACATTGTACCTACCAACAGAGCCCTACCCAGCAAATGGGGTGAGTCCGGTTGTAATAACACCACAGCAGGCATAACCAGGCCGAACTATCGAAGGAAAATCGAAGTTTGAGGGGAGCCATATTGAACGTTTTCTGGAAAAGAAATTGTTTTCATTTTCTAAACCTTGATGGGTTTCAAGCATGACAAAAAATACATAAAATTGATTTAAACTAAGTGATGAGCTTAGGAACTGGTTACACCGACTGGCAGTAATTGATGTTATTCATTGATGGGCTCTAATTTAGTCCTTACAAGTATGTTACGCAAGCTTTTGTTTTTCTTATAGGCGATGACAGGTCGAAGATTCAAAGGTTCATTTAATTTAGAATTGGTTAAATTGAATTCATCTTTTAATATTTTGGCTGTTTCGGTATTCATTCTGTTGTATGTTACAGTGAAAGGAATGATGGACCTCCTTTCGCGTTCTCCGTCTGATATGTTCATACCAAATGGCCAAAGGGTTTGAAGCGTATTGATTCAAAAAGCCTCACGTTTTTTTTTTCTAAATTCATCCATTTCTTCTAATGCGTCTTTAATCGATGGTTGTTCAATAGGATGGATTTCGAAATCATCCCAAGAATGACCAGGAAGGTTAAAATGTTGTGTTACTGGGGCATCAGCATTATGTTTTATATCCTGTTTGGATCATGGTTGTTCAAAATTTTTAAAAAATCATCAAAATCTTCTTTTGAATGTTCCCAAATAATAAAAATGTCATCTGAATATCTGAGATATACGAGAGGATGCTTTGCACATTTGTTCAAGGCATTTTCCTCCCATTCCGCTACATAAATGCTTGCAAAATTAGGACTGAATCTTTTTTCCATAGGACAACCCCTTTTTGTAGAAAATATTGTCCATTGAATTGAAAGTCATTATCTTTTAGGCTCTGCTCTAAAAGATCCCAAATTTGTTCATCCGGGCGTTTTGCATCGGGATATTTTTCAAATGCATTTTTAACCGATTCTGGGGAGAGTCAGAGTTATTAGACACCCTTGAAGACGAACCTTGTGGAATGAATGCCACCAGAGTACGGGTGTCGTCTCTTGAGGACAGTAGTTATTCCCCCAGTTTGTATGCCAGCCTATGTTGGCAGTTGTACAAAAGTACTGAATAACCCATGAAAATGCACAGATACCTTAGCACAGATATCTTTTATGCCGCATCTTAAGTCAACAAAATGACAAAATATTACCCGATACGCTCAGCTCTCAGAATACGAGTCATCGCTATTTCACAAAATTGTTTTTGGAAGTGTAAGATCATGTTAAGATCGAGGTGTCCTTCCTTCACTTTCAAAGTAATCATTCTGACCGGTAACAGAAACTTGTTTAGCCTTTATGAAGCCAGACTGAGGATAAACCGAGTTGTCCTGAGTTCTCTTTAAAATTGGCTCCGTCCAATTGTATATTCCATAATTATGTGCATTACTGTGGTTAGGGTTTAATATGTTGAAATATGAAGTGTTTATGGTCAAAATAGTCAACGTGATGTATAGATTTCTGGGCAGTTAAGTTCGTCATGCAGAATGACTTTCGAGTAAGCCCCCCCCCCCCCCCCCCCCCCACACACACACACAGAAGGGGGACCGAAAAGTGGTCTCAAAATTAAGGAACGGAAAAGAGGGAAGGACGGATGAAATTCCTAATGAGTTCCTAAAAAATGGGGGAGATGAACTATGTAAAGACCTAACGTCCCTATTTAACTTAGCCATAGAAAAACAAGAGGTTCCAAAAGAGAGGTGAGAAAGCAAGGTCACATTTATACACAGAAAAGAGGATAATGAAGTATTGAATAACTATTGTGGGATCTCTGTTGGTAGCAATGTTACAAAAGTTTTCTGTAAGGCCATGTATGGGATATTAGAGGATGTAATCGATGGAAGGAATTTTCGAGAGAGGTCCAGAATCGCTCCAGGAAGGGAAGACATTGAACATCTTTTCACACTATCTCAATGACAGAATCTGCGGAAGCCAAAAGGAAAAAGAGGTTTATGAAGTTTCTAGATATTAAAAAGGTGTATGATAGAGTATGGATGAAGAGCATGTGGCTTCGAGCTTTGGATGTGAGTTTGTTGGAATGATGATGATGATGAATGATTTTATTTTGTAATACAACATGTATACAAATACAAACTAAATACAGCAACATACAATTATTTCAAATACAAGGTTGCACTACAGGGAGATGGCATAGCCCCTAGGGCTGTCTTCCCGCCATTCCCAATAAAAACAAAGAAGTAAAATGTGAGACAATCCTGACAACGGCTATGTTAATGAAGAGAAAATGAATGGATTAATTTTTAAAATGTTTTTTTCCATATAAATAAAAATAATTTTCCATCGTTTTTAGAAAATGAAACAATTTAGGCGTAGTTAATAGATAAGGATGAGATTACAGAGCTAGGACCTACAGTCGGGGCAAACTGGATTATTACACCTGAGTAGTATGTCAAGTACCCGGACAGGTCCATTCTGGATGACCTCGGTGGATGACCTCGGAAGTGACGTCATGTCACGTGACCTAGTGGCACTGTGTTGTGTTGTCATGGTAACCCGCGTGAGCGGCCATCTTGTGACGTCATCTCCATAGTGATACGTGGTGTGAGTGCGCATGCGCAGCGCGTGTTGTTAGGGTGATACGTGTTTCCGTCGTCCATTTTGTATACTGGAGACCGCCATCTTGGTTTCTATGGTAGCACGTGATTGCTATGTTACCCAATTTTTCTGCAATAAGACGGAGTATGTTTAGAGGGTATGTTCGATTGAATCGGAGTATTTTCTGGAACGACTTCCCTGGATAATTACCACAAACAACCCGACAACTTGTATTATTTCGAATTCTTTCAGAATTCTCTGCTTCTATCTATATATGCAATAGTTATCGTTTATCTGGTCATGTTTCTTTATTCTAGAGTATACTCCAGTAGCGTAGAAGAGCCTATTAACTGGAACAGTTTACCTTATTATTGCTATATTTAGTAATTTCTGGTCTATTCTTGTTAGTTCTGACCCTATTCCAAGTACTCTTGTTGTTTCATATATCTAGATTATAACTAACCAATCAGATTGCTTGATTTCCCATAATCTGTATGCAGGGTTATCTCCCTTGTGTATAACAAAAGCCTATATCCAATCGCTATATCCCATGGAATCCCATAATTTTGAAAACACCTCTGGCTATGGAATCCCTTTTTGTCACATGTGCTTATGTTACAAGGCACAATGTGACACAATATGCCCTATCACATAGGCACATGCTTTATGTGCCGATATGTGCTTATGTTACAAGGCACAATGTGACACAATATGCCCTATCATAGGCACATACGGGTATTTGAGGATACCTATGGCCTGGTATTGTATTATTTGAGGATACCTATCGAGGATACCTACTGGAGAATCCCTTTTTGTCATATGTGCTTATGTGAAAAGGCACCATGTGACACAATATGCCCTATCACATAGGTACATACGGGTATTTGAGGATACCTATGGCCTGGTATTGTATTATTTGAGGATACCCATTGAGGATACCTATCGAAGATATCTTTTATAGGATACTTATCTGAGGAGGATACTATATAGGCTGTACATATCCCTATAGGTCTCTTGCTGGCCCTTAGTACTATTAATCCACCTGATGCATTATGTTGTCCTATGACTGGTATAGGTAGTATGCAATGCTAGGCATAGGGGTACTGCCTGGTAGTTTACAACGGTGCTATAGTATGGCGGTATATACACCTATAAGAGTCGTAGTAAATTAGACCTCGTTGAGGGATTTTTAATACGACTCTTATCCTCATTTCAGAAAAAGGGATTCTCCAGAAGGCACCCCAACTTTGGCACCCCTTTTTGAAAAACATATGGCCTTCGGCACCCCTTTTTTCTGAAATGAGGATAAGAGTCGTATTAAAAATCGCTCATTGAGGGATTTTTAATACGACTCTTATCCTCATTTCAGAAAAAAAGGGTGCCGAAGGTCACATGTTTTTTTCAAAAAAGGGGTGCCGAAATTGGGGTGCCGGGGAAATTGCCATTGATATAGTTTTTTATTATACAGAAGGGAGATAACCCTGCATACAGATTATGGGAAATCAAGCAATCTAATTGGTTAATTATAATTTATATAAATGATCTAGATAAATGAAACAACAAGAGTACTCGGAATAAGGTAGGAACTACTGGTATTACGTACCACCTTACCAGTAACAGGATGATACAAAGCATTTGGTAGGTTAATACTATCAACGGTTAGGATGGGATCTATAGGGGAATATACCAAGCATACTCTGCTGCCATTCTGTATTACCAGGCATTGACCCCACCCCAGAATACCGCTCAATAATATGAAGCACCTGGTGGATCAGTAGTACCAAGGGCCAGCAAGAGACCTACAGGGATATGTACAGCCTATGCTATACTACCGTTCTAAACTACCAAGCATTACCACCACCCCACAAAATCACTAGGTCTACCATAACGTACTACATATACCAGCCATATAATAAAACAAAGCAATCGGTTGGTTAATAGTTCCAAGCACTAACAGGGGCCTGTAGGTGTATATACCGCCATACTATAGCACCGTTGTAAACTACCAGGCAGTACCCCTATGCCTAGCATTGCATACTACCTATACCAGTCATAGGACAACATAATGCATCAGGTGGATTAATAGTACTAAGGGCCAGCAAGAGACCTATAGGGATATGTACAGCCTATATAGTATCCTCAGATAAGAATCCTATAAAAGGTATCTTCGATAGGTATCCTCAATAGGTATCCTCAAATAATACAATACCAGGCCATAGGTATCCTCAAATACACGTATGTACCTATGTGATAGGGCATATTGTGTCACATTGTGCCTTTTCACATAAGCACACATGACAAAAAGGGATTCTCCAGTAGGTATCCTCGATAGGTATCCTCAAATAATACAATACCAGGCCATAGGTATCCTCAAATACCTGTATGTGCCTATGTGATAGGGCATATTGTGTCACATTGTGCCTTGTCACATAAGCACATATCGGCACAGAAAGCATGTGCCTATGTGATAGGGCATATTGTGTCACATTGTGCCTTTTCACATAAGCACATGTGACAAAAAGGGATTCCATAGCCACAGGTGTTTTCAAAATTATGGGATTCCATGGGATATGACGATTGGATATAGGCTTTTGTTATACACAAGGGAGATAACCTTACATACAGATTATGGGAAATCAAGCAATCTGATTGGTTAGTTATAATCTAGATATATGAAACAACAAGAGTACTTGGAATAGGGTCAGAACTAACAAGAATAGACCAGAAATTACTAAATATAGCAACAATAAGGTAAACTGTTCCAGTTAATAGGCTCTTCTACGCTACTGGAGTATACTCTAGAATAAAGGAGCATGGCCAGATAAACGATAACTATTGCATATATAGAGAGACGCAGAGAACTCTGAAAGAATTCGAAATAATACAAGTTGTCGGGTTGTTTGTGGTAATTATCCAGGGAAGTCGTTCCAGAAAATACTCCGATTCAATCGAACATACCCTCTAAACATACCCCGTCTTATTGCAGAAAAATTGGGTAACATAGCAATCACGTGCTACCATAGAAACCAAGATGGCGGTCTCCAGTATACAAAATGGACGACGGAAACTCGTATCACCCTAACAACACGCGCTGCGCATGCGCACTCACACCACGTATCACTATGGAGATGACGTCACAAGATGGCCACTCACGCGGGTTACCATGACAACACAACATGGCGCCACTAGGTCACGTGACATGACGTCACTTCCGAGGTCATCCACCGAGGTCATCCAGAATGGACCTGTCCGGGTTCATGACATACTACTCACCTGACGCGAAAAGAGTACGAATTCAAGAATTGCTCCGTTAGAGAATTTTTGAATGATGACCTGGAAGAGTTTTGAATCGATGGTTCCCAGGGAAAGTATGAACTGGAAAGTTTCCGGAGAACTGAGTTCTTGGTTTTAATGTATGTAATTTACCCGACTCTCTTGTGTCCATTCCTGAGGGGTTTTGGTAAATTCTAAAAGTGACCACAAAGCTTTCGGATAGCATGTTGTTGTGGAATTATGAAAGTATCATACAAAGATATACAACGTCAACCAAGTCTGGGTAACAAAACAAAAATTCTGCCTATGAAGATTGGACTAAAGAAGGGGTGTATCATTTCGCCAATTCGTTTTGTAGTGTACATCAAAGATTTAGGAGATGGTTACCTGCATAGTGACGAATGGGTTGTAGTCTGAGTCCTGAAGATCCCAGGGATATTTGCCGCAGATGATATGGTGCATGTATTATTGTTAGAAAGTGAAGAGAGGCTGGAGAAAATGCTGGTAACTGCTGAGAAATATGAGAACAAATGGAGACTCGAACTGAATGACTTCATGAGAACAAAAGCAACGTTATACCTGTGGTTCGTAAAGTGGAACATACTCGAAGGTGGCGTGGGGAGGGTCTGTATTTCGGAAGGCAGGAGCTAACTTGTTAACCCTTTACCCAACGAATCGCCCGCATCCGTCCGCGTAATATGCAAATTCAGCAGCTGAAAAAATATTATTTTTCGAAAAATTTCAACAAAGCCATATCATGTCACCCCTCTTTGGAACGAGCTCGTTCCAAAGAGGGGTCACATAATATGGTTTTGTTGATGTTTTTGAAAAAAAATTAAAAAATGATATTTAAAATAATAAATTTTGAAATCATCTGCGTTGGGTAAAGGATTAATGTGAGGAGATGAGCGACTACTAGAAACAATCGGAGATGAGCTTGAATATACGATGATCGTGGACAGGATAGACTAAATGAAACTCTGCCATTTTATTATTTTAAACTATTCGGTTAATCTCCCCGTCAACCGATGTTGTAAACTAATGTTCCAGAATATTTGGAATTCAAACACAAAAACAGGCTAATTAAGCAAGCGAGGAAGTTGATAGAGAATAATTCAATGAAGATCTCTGACTAAAAGGTGGGGACGTCCCAGAGTAAATAAGAGAAAGCGTTATAGGTTTGTAACCGCAATTGGAGTGATGTGAGTCAAAGCAAAGAGGTTTTTTGGTTGGCCTGCGGTGTAAAGAGAGACCTGGTTTGGAAGAGTGCATTGAGGGTTCTTTTGAGGGTCACCACTGTTTAAGCCGAGGGCTCGGTCGCTTGAGCTTGAGGGAAATGGGAAAGACGGTGAAAATGGGAGCCAAGTGTGCAGTTTATGAGTGGTGGAGGTCCTGGAACAGAACAAGATTCAATGGGTGTATAATGAGGAACTGGTGAAAGAATGGAGGGTATCTGACTATTGGTTGACACAAAGGGGAGGGAGTTAGTTGGAGAGACTGGGATGAACGGAATACGGGATGTCATCAAGCAGTTTGTTTTGTGTGTGTTGGTTAGGTGACAGGGGCATTTGGGAGCACATGGTTGAAAAAGCAACTCGCACACGAGAACCGTGACAAACTAGCGGCCGGCCAAAGTGTTTTTATATATTACACACACACACCATTGTCAATCAGGGACTATTGTGTGCACACACATATCAAATATAGAAAACTTTGTTGCATGTCTCCGATCAGTTACAGTCACAGATTTTGACAAATGAGGACGTAAAACTCATTTTCGCAGAATATGGTGCATGGTAATGCCAAAACTAGAATATAGACATGAGAGGTGGTTGGTATATTCGCCACACTTAGTTTTCTTAATCTCTCAGTGACTGTGTCTTTAATGGTATGGGGATTTTGAATGGAACCTAAAAATTGTTAATGTTATTAATATTGAATCAACAGTGTGCACATCATGTCATAGACTGCAGACAATGCCATTTCAGGTGATATCAAATATATATCTGAAGTGTTTTCTCTCAATGGTAGAGTCAGTGCTGGAAATGAAAAAAAAATTGACGGGTGCAGTTTTAAGCTCCCGTGACTTCAGAGACGGGAGTAAATTGCACCCGTAAAATGTTAGTATATGAATCTTCGAGGTAATACTGTCACCAAACACCAGAAATCCTGTTGTCAGGATTGTCTCGATTCTTACGTCTGCTTCTCGTTTTCAATTTACTGCTTTCATATTTTCTTTTCTTTCTTTTTTTCGCACTTTTTTCTTGTTCATTTTTTTTTTAAACGGGAATGTCGGGAAGAAGCCACCAGTGGCTACGCCATCTCCCTGTGGTGCAATCGTGTAGTTGTGAATAATGTTACCTCTGTGTTTGTATTTTTGTTTTTGATTGTATACATGATGCACTACTGAATAAAATCAATCAATCAATCTCAATCAATCAACCTTAACGCTTTGAACTCTAGTGGTATCTTTCATGCCAGTTCAATGGCAGCAATTAGAAGAGTCCGTATTCATTATTTGGGGTAGACCAATCAATATTTTCAACGTGCAGCCTCGGGTCTGCACGTTGAAAATATTGATTGCTCTACCCCACACATTTACTGAACAGCCTTCCTATTTAAAGACGTTATGTCGTATCATGTTCCTGTCCAGAAAAGCGGCCGATCGGGTTCAATGGGCTAAATGTATTAGGAATTGGTGAATTAGGGCAGTAACTTGCCACTGGCTGCAGAGTGCTGCTTTCTCAAAACAACACACATTTATATGCCCTCACAGTATATTAGTGCTGCACAATATTTTTCACGAGTGCATTTTTTAGCTCCCGTAAAATAGAAAACACGGGTGCTGACGGGAGCAATTGCACTCGCACCCGTCTCATTTCCAGGACTGTTAAGAGTGCCTATAAGCACTCTCCCATAAATTTCAACAAAGCAAAAACAAGTGATAAGACACTAACTGCCCAAAGAAGATTTACTCTGTACCAGGTAACTTTACAAACAGTGTGCACAACCTGTGAAAATAAATAGACATTGTTCTTGCAAATGCAAAAACTGGAATAACAGCCTCTTCGAAATGTTTTCCTGTTAAAAATGAAAGCAGGTGAATTATGGTGAAATATACTTATTTACTTATTGGGGTTCAACGACACTTTCGACAGCCAGGGTCACCTCGTATCGGACAGTTTTACGGGTGGAGGAAGCCGGAGTACCCGGAGAGAACCACAGAATAGCGGCGAGTAATGTCAGACTCCTCAATGTACCAACTCCGCACAAGCAAGGTTAGCATTGGTTGAAGCCAAGTGCACCATCGACTGCAGTACGCTTTAGTACACAGGCCCACCGTTTTTACACATGGGGGATTAGGTGCCTTGCTCAAGGACACAACGCAGTTGCCCATGGCGCGGATCGAACCGTGGACTTTTCGGCTTGAAATCCAGTGTCGTAACCACTCATCTACCGCGCTCCCAGTTGTGGTAAAAACAATCGGCTTCGCGGACCACATCAAACAGTCAGTGTGTATAATGTCCAAGTAAGATAATTAATAGTCATATTAACCCTTTGAACTCGAAAGACCGTTTTTCCGGTCCAGGATCGTGATATAATCTGACCTGACTTTCTTAAGTAGATAGTTGCTTGGTGAATTTGTGTTGAAGTCCAAGCAAAATTTTTAACGTGCAGTCCCAAGGTTGTACGTTGAAAATATTGATTAGTCTTACCCAAAGTATATAGACTCTTCCAATTGATAACACTGAACTGGCGTGGAAGATGCCACCAAAGAGTTATATACGATAATACCATAGTGTGTTTTGATATGTTTGATATCTCAACGAGTTGAAAGTGAGTTTTTTTTCGCGAGGCTTGCCTCGCGAAAAAAACTCACTTTCAACGAGTTGAGATATCAAACATATCAAAACACACTATGGTATTATCGTATTTATCTTATACCGAACATTTTTGTTCTTTTCTGCATTTTTAAAAGGGTTTTGGGGATGATTTCGTGTCAAAATGTCGACTCATCTGGAGTGGAGTCGACTGCTTTCTCTTGTTGGGCATGAATACATGTGATGTGCCCGGAAAAGGTGTTGGTGCGTAACAAGGCTACAAATTCAAGTGAATGATAGAGTATAGTTCCCCTTAGAAGGTGGCCCTGTAACTGGGAAAACAATTACAGAAAATATACTTACGCCTCAACTCTTATGATTTATGACAAAAATATGTTTGATAATCAGTTTCACCAGATTTGACACGATTTATAAACAATTTTGCGAATGTCATCATTATATTATAATATAGAAAAAGACAATAGTCCGTTCTCCAATCTATATGACATGGGGGTATGTGTTATAGATAATCTATAACACATGGGCTATATCTTCAACAGGTATAAGATAAAATGGATTATCTTGTAGATTCAATTTAGCTTGTAATAAAATTAAAAATTCTTGTACTGCTCTCCCAGATTATAAACTGACAAAAGATTGCTTTTGTTCAGACTGACACTTTGCCAATTCGCATTGTACATTTTGGCCCATGATATAAAACTTTTACTGTTAAATTTTTCAAAATTGTAATGGAAATGATTGAAATGAATTATTAGCATTTTAAAACAGGTGGTAAATTTCCAACACTCTAAAACCAGTTAGGTTAGAAATTAACCCAAATCAACTGGGTTGAATGAATATGGACCGAGTTGGGTTCATATTCACTCAACCATGTTGATTTCTTTTGATTTTTAACCCAACTTATTTTGAAGTCTACTAGCGTCTTTTAACCCTTTACCAAACGTAAAGGGAAAAACCGGCCAGCGCTATTCACATAAATCGCCAATTAATTTTCAGTATTTTTTTCCTTTTTTGTCTCCACAACATAGGTTATGACCCCTCGTCGAGCTCGTTCCAATGAGGGGTCATAACCTATGTTTTTGAGACAAAAATGAAAAAAAAATAGTTATTCAAGAATTTTGTTTGCAAGTGTCGTCTGCTTTTCGTGTTAGGTAAAGTGTTAAACCAACAGTGATCCATTTCAGTCATTTATAGTCATGGACAGTAAATTACAATTTCAGAGTTCAGTCTCTGGTGTGAAAAAAGGGAATTACGATCCCAAATGTCTGCTGGAATGTTAAAAATGACTGTTGATGTCTGTGGAAATTAGTTTGATAATTAAATTGATATGCGCCCGACCACAAAAACTCTTTCTTGATCGATTTTCCTAATGTCAATATTCTACCGGAAACAATAATTCTCCTCGATGTTTTTTTTTTCATTTTCAGATACAAGCATACGTGAATACACTCCTCTCCCGTGGTGCCAATCCAAGAAGTGCAAATGACGACATGGAGACACCCCTCTATCTCGCCGTTAAATATAATTACAGAGGTATTTGCAGTAAGCTTCTGGACAACGAGGCTGTGCCGCATGTAATGGATACACACGGGACATCTCCACTGCAGATAGCCATCCAGAACTGTAATGATAACATAGCATCTATGCTGATTGAATACATGCCGAACTACGTGTAAGTTAATAATGTGTACATTTTCTCAACTGTAAGACGCTATTCTGGTTTCTATGGTGGAACGTGGTTGCTATGCAACTGAAATTTCTCCAACAGGACGGGGAGTGCTCGAGGTGTGTTCAATACAATAGGAATAAATCTTATTACGACAAACAACCTGCCAGTTCTTTATTTGCTTACTGAGACTGTCATATTTGATGGCGCGTAGCTACCATGAGTCTGAAAGGCTTCAAATATAGTAGGGCGTGTTCTGGGGATGCTTTCGATTCAAGGGGGAATAAATCAATTACCCAAATGGACCCACCAACTGTTCATTTGTCTCGGGTTTTCCCCGAATTCTCGATTGCTACCAGTCCTAGTCCCTGTTTTGCCAACTGTCATCCTGGCGTGTGATCTTGTCAAGTAACCCCAAGCCATCCCTGGTCTTGACTTCTGGTTACCATCAATCTGACGACTTTATTCATCTAAGCCCCATTCACTGTCTCATCGTTACGAATAAGTCCAAGCGCCATTCGCCCAATGACTGGAACAGGAATTACTCTAACGACTCAAATCTAAACTAGCAAATGCGCTTTTGAGGAGTAACTGGAACAGGTATCGCTCGGATGACTCGAATCATATCGAGAGAATGAGCTATTGAGCAACTTCTCGAACGAGTGACTTCCCAATCTACTCTTCCACTCATCTCGGTATTTGAGGATGCACCCGACAGAGCTGCTATACGGATCCTAACTTTTATATGGCTTCATGTCCCTATAAAATCCATAGCTCCTGTATAGCCCATATATAGCCCCTAGTAGTCCTATCCTACTAGTGGCTTCTACCACGACCTTATTTATCTCTCATGTGAGCAGCCTCCATTGTATTCACCATTACTGTAGTGCTCTACTAATATATAATAACACTTTGGCCAGCCGCTGATTTGTCGCGGTTCTCGGACGAGAAGGCCATGGTTACCCCTGTACTCCCAACTGCCTCCCTATTCCCACGCTTCTCCTCTCCTCCCAACACTCGGAGACGAACTGCTTGATGATATCCCTTGTCCCATTCTTCCCAATCTCTCCGATTAGCATATTAACCCTCTCCTTTGAGTCTCCCCCTAACCACATGTCCTTCATTCTCCCATCCCACTTCCCCATTATACTCCCAGTGAATCTCATTCTTTTAGGCTGATACTTTGGGCATTCAAGAAGAAAGTGTTCCAGGGTCTCCACCATGTCCAAGTTACACATCTGGCACTCCCTTTCACCGTCTTTCCCAATTTTTCCCCTCAGCTCCAGGGATCGCGACCTCAGCTTGAACAACAGTGACCCCCCAAAGGTGCCATCAAGGTACTCTTCAAAACCTGGCTTCTCTTTATCACGCAGGCCACCCAAAGACCTCTTTGATTTGACCCCCTCTCGCCAATTACGGTTACAATCTTCCATGACCCTTTCTCTGACGATTTTTTTACCCTGGTTTGCCCCAACGTCCAGGTCCGAGATCTCCAATGAGTAGTTCTCTACTAGCTCCCTCATTTGGACCATCCACCCCGTTTTGATATTTGAGTTGAACATTCTCAGGAACATTACTTTACACCATCGGCTGTCGGGGAGATTTACCAAATAATTAAGATAACCGAGCTTCAACAGGTCTATCCTGTCCTTGATCCTCATCCACCCAAGCTCACCCCTGATTGCTTCTAGCGCTGCGGCATTACTCGACCCCGTTATCCATCGGCCTGCATCGTTCTGCAGGATTTCCAAGCTCTTTACGGCCGTCTGGTTTAGGGGTACCACTTCCGTACCGTATGTTATACTTGGCAGCCCCACCATTTCCCAAATGGTTTTCCCCACGAAAACCTTATTGAAACTGTTTCTCCCTATAAGTTTCATTTGGTTAAGGATTCGCTTCCCCTTCAGAATCAATTTATTTGTGTGGTTCCGGTAGATGCCTCTTCCTGTAATGTTTATATTTACCCCCAAATACTCGTAATCACCCGTCTCTCCCACACTGAGAAGTTTGCTGCTCCCTTCCGGAATGCAGAACTCACCCACTCTCCACCTTCGAGTGGGGTCCACTTTGCGGCCCACAGGTATAACTTTGCTCTTGCTTTCATTAAGTTCGAGTCTCCATTTGCTCCCATATTTCCCAACAATTCCCAGCATTTTCGTTAGCCCCTCTTCGCTCTCTGACACTAGAACCATATCGTCTGCAAAAAATAGCCCTGGGATCTTCACGTCACCAACTGCTACCCCCTCCTCGCTACGCAGGAGTTCATCTCCTAAGCCTTTGATGTACAATGCAAACAGGATCGGCGAAAGGATACACCCTTGTTTTAGGCCTATCTCCATAGGCACACGTTTCGTTGTAATGTTTCCCAGGCTAAGTTCACTCTGTACATCTTGATATAATGCTTTCATAATTCTAACAAACTCGCCTCCTAAGCCCATAGCCTCCAGCTTGCGCCACATACCTTCCCTCCATACTCTATCGTATGCCTTCTTGATATCCAAAAAGGCCATAAACATCTTTTTCTTTTTTGCTTTCGCGGATTCTATCATTTGGGATAGTGTGAAAAGGTGGTCAGTAACTCTCCTTCCCTTCCTGAAGCCATTCTGGATTTCTCCCAAAAAACCCTTCTCCTCAATTACCTCCTCTAGTCTCCCATAAAGGACTTTACAGAAAACCTTTCCAATGTTGCTACTGACAGAGATCCCTCGATAGTTATCCAAAACGTCTTTTTCCCCCTTTTTGTGAATAAATGTCACTTTGCTTTCCCTCCACTCCTTTGGGACCTCTTGTTTTTCTATGGCTAAATTGAATAGGGCAGTTAGGCTTTCCAAGAGTTCCTCTCCCCCTTTTTTGATAAACTCGTTAGGAATTTCGTCCACCCCTCCCGCTTTTCCATTCCTTAATTTTGAGATCACCCTTCGCACCTCCTCAGTTTTGATTTCGCTGCACACGAAGTCCGAGAGATTTTCCTCGACCCGGTTCGGACACTCCGGTGGGTTCCCCATGCCCCATCGCTTATCGTTTACCTTTTCCCAGTGCTTGACTAGTTCTAATGCGATTTGATCTCGCTCTTCTGTAACTCTGCCATCTACTTTAATGCTCTGTTGGTTATTCCCTTTGTTACGTTTGTTCACCCATTTCCAAAATACGCTCGAACTCGACCCCCCTGTCGTTCTTATCGTCCTAATAAGACTGCTATTTCGCACTCTCCGGTTGTCGTCTTTTATCTTGTTTACTTTATTTCGTGCTTGTTGGTATTCTTCCTTTGCTACCATGGCCTCATTGCTTTCCACCCCCTTAAGTTTTCTACTTCTCCTGTATGCAGCACATTTAGCTTTTCTAACCTTTATGGCCCTTTTCAGTTCTTCGTTCACTCTGTACCCAAGTTCCCGTGTTGGCACCCTAATCTTTCCTACACTTTCCTTCCCTGCCTCCACTAGGCTCGCAACTATGGCGTCGGCCATCTTCTGGACACTACCCCCCTTGTGTACGGCTGCAAGCTTTGGTTTCAGTTTTTCTTCGAACTTCACCCAGTCGGTATCCTTTTTGAGTTCCCAAATATCCTTGAAGCTTCCTTTCCTTTTCTCTAGGTTTTTGGCCCTCATCGTCACTGTAATCAAGTTGTGATCACTATCCAACTCCATTTTGCCCTCATCATCCACTTCTACCCTTATCACCTCCCTCCATAAATTCATATCTATGAGAATGTAGTCAATTATTGATTTTCTGTCGTTTCTCTCCCAGGTCCATTTCCCCTTACATCTAGCGTCCCTGTTCAGAATCTTCAGACCGAGCTCATTTGTGAAGTTCAACAGCTTCCTTCCATTCCTGTTGACTTTCTTGTCCCCACCCTCTATGCCTTCTTCCTTGTCACCTATGTGTCCATTAAAGTCGCCCATCAGAATTATACCGAACCCCCTGTTTTCTAGTTCAGTGATATTGGACCTTAGTGTTGAGTATATCGAGTCATTCCACTCGGGTTTACTTCCCTCCACCGCACAGTACACAATCCCAAGGGCAATACTTTTGTTTCTCAGACTGATCTTTACCCATCCAATTTCTTTTGACACATCAGCCGAGGTGATAATATCTTCCAGATCTGTAATCAGCGACGGTTTTAAATCCTCTTTAATGTACATGCCTACCCCTCCCCCCTTTTTCTGGCCTTCCGTTCGCCCTACACCTATCCACACACACCCGCTTACTTGGTCTACCCGTTCCTCGTGTCTTACCCACGTCTCGCTTAAGCCCATGACATCAAACTCCTCTGCCTCGATCAATGTAGCAATTTCACTTACTTTCCGGTGGAGACCCTGGATGTTGCTATAACCCACTTTCAGGGTACCGAGGTTCATTGCCTTCCGCCTATTGGGCCCATTGTTTTCTGGTGCTAGTCTTGGTAAACTTATTCTGTCCCCCTCACTCTTGTTCACCCCACCTATGTCCACTCTCGTTATACTTGCCTCTGACCTCCCACCCCGCTCCTCTCCAAAAAAGGCTCTGCTACCCGTAGAATTTTATCCCCTAAGACCCGTTTCCCCGCCCTGCTAAGATGCAGCCCGTCACGCCCGTACATGCTCCCATTGCCCCAAAACGTGTCCCAATGGTCGATAAAGGGAATTCCCAGATCAACACAGTAGTCCTCTAACTCTTCATTTAGCGCCAAAATCCTTGAGTTCCGTTCGTCCCCCACCTCCAAGGACAGGAAGGACCCCGGATACGACTACCCTTGCATTCCTACTTAGCAGTTTGCCGACTAAGCCTCTATACGACTCCACCAAACTTACTGACCTTCTCTCCCTGATATTGTTGGTCCCCACATGGACCACCACTACCGGTTCCGGTCCTGACCCTGCCACAATGCCATCTACCCGGTCCCTGAGATCCTCCACCTTCGCCCCCGGAAAGCACAAGACTGTTCGATTGGAACTATCAGGACCACAAACTACATTGTCAATCCCACGTACAATGCTGCTCCCCGCTACCACTAATTTTCTTCTTCTGGCCCCAGTTCCTATATCATCTGCACCTCCTCTCGTTTTGCAAGCTCCTGGCCCCCTCTTTCTCTTGACCGCCCTCCTTACCCCGACTGGCCTATCATCATCAACAACCATCTCAACCCCCACACTTTCCCCCTCACTCTCGTCCCCAGGGGTATCAGAGTCTAAAACACTAAACCTATTTTCTAAACACCGCCTGGCAACCTTGGCAGCCTTACGCCGACTCTGGCTTCCGGACTCGACACAGCCCTGACCTGACGCCACCTTCCGAATTTTCCTACTAGAACCCCCCTCCTCAGTTACACCCCCCACATCAAGCATTATTCCCCCACGTTTCCTGCTTCCCAGTTTCCTCCTTGAGTCCACAACGACCTTCCACCCACCTTCCACCTCACCATCGTAGGTAACCTTCAACGGGGTAACTCCAGATACACCGGCCCTCCCCAACCTCCCTCTCAGCTCTGCAATCTCCCGCTCGAATCCAACACACTTCTCTAACAACTGTAAAATATCCCTGCAATTCGCACATACCCCACTACTCTCCATTGACCGACCACCACCATACCTCATATTACACTGTCTGCATGCCTCCGAATCCTCACTCTCCCCCACCTGCACCCCTCGACTCACCTCCCTCAGACCTCCCTTAACATTTGAGAAAGCGGTCGAGAACGTAAACACAACAAAACAAAACACCGAAAATGACCCGCGCGAAGATAGGGAACACGCCACTAAAACCCGACAGAGAAACTAAACTAAACACTAATATAACTATCTTTTATTACAAATCACACCTATACAACACTAAGACACTATATCGATCAGCAAAAACACCTGGAAGAAAAGTATGAAGAAAAGTATGAAATTATTGAAGCTAAATTTTGACAAACTGAAATGGCTATACTCCCTGTTGGTTTCCGAGATGGACACAAGTCACATACTGTCATTGCAGTCTTGTGCCATTGATATTGACTTGTGGTACTTTGGCTCTCGGCACCTATCATTACACTATCACCGTTACGGCCCCAGTTCATATAACTATCATTCTTGGTTTCCAGTACTTCTAGTTGTCTAATACAATCTGATTGTTCTAACGATGTTTTCATACGTATTCAAAGTTCATCTTATAGGCTATCGAATTGTGACTGGAACAGGGATCGCCGGGCGACTCGAATTTCATCGAGCAAATGAGCTGTGGAGCAATTGCTCAAACGAATGACTCCATATACGACTCTACGAGCCAGCTCGTTATCTTAGGATACCTATGACATAGCTCTTGTACAACTCCTAGTTCCATTGCGTAACTGGGTACGAAATGTATGGCGTATTCTAGGAAATCACAATGACGTCACTTGTTACCTGATAGGGTCCTCACTGATCGCGTGGTCAGTCCATAACAACGACCTTAACCTATGGTCCTGACGTTAAGGAGTCGTAAAACCTAACTTTAATAAAATTTCAGGACGTTTCCTCCAATACACAAAAGGGGGCGGAAAGAAATAACCACAATATATTATACACCAAGATGTTTGGTCAGAAACAAAAAACATGTGGAAACGGAAATTTGCCTTGGAACTGCTGTCATTTGGCTGGGGGCGCATCCTAAAAGTTTGAAGGGGAATAAGTAAGAGACCAAACTTTTGACAATAAAACACCTTAAGATGATTGAATAATTGTATTTTGCAACCCTTCTAGTACAGAATCGGAGAAATCCGAGCCGACCAGGAATGCAAAAAAGAGAGTCGCTTCGGCACACCTTCGCCGCCAATACTATAAAACTTTTACAATTGTATTTTCTAGAATTGTATTTTCTACCTAGGAATTTAACTGACTAAAATAAATCATCAGCATTTTAAAAGATATGGCAATTTGCCAACGGGCAAATTGCCAGATCTTTGAAAATGCCAATGGTTCCTTTCAACTCATTTAAAGTCATAACTAGAACATAAAATTCTAGATAATACAATTGTAAAGGTTTTATAGTATTGGCCCCTGCGAACACAGTCAGCTTGCGTTTTGTGGGTGTAACTGAATTGATAGACACAGTCGGCTTGCCCTTTTCGGACGTGTTCGGCTTGCGGACAGAGTCAGCACGCTTACGGATACTATCGGCTCGTTTTTTTTAGGATGTAATCCGCTTGCGGATACAATCGGCCTTGCAGGCCGATTAAGTAGGAACCAGCTTTTCTCAAGAAACAAGAGAATTTTTTCGAGAGTTTCAGGTCTCAATGCATAGCTGTACATTGGAGGCAACGATTAAACTATTTTATTTATTCAAGAACCATGATTGTCCCCCGTTTATAACAGGAAAATGGGTTAACAATGCGTTGTTATTCCATGTAAACACAGTATTTTTTAACGCTGGCAGTTTTATTTCCTGGAAAATCTGTATCTGTCAACGGTGTCTTTAAAGGAGAGATGTAATATATTGTGATAGCATGTGACAGTAAATATATATATTTATCCTCCACTGTTTTGCGAATATCTTTCGAGCGATGCTAGTGGGTACTGCACATCTCTTGTATTGAATTTTGTGTGCATCAAAAAGTTATTTAATTGAAACATTAACAATACGGTTGTTGGTTTGTTTATATAATATTCTCACAACAGCTTAATGTCCCATCCACTACTCGTTTGGCATTCCGCAGATGCACATTAGCTGCGTTATTAACCATTTATCTAACATGAAAAGCAGACGACACTTGCAAAAAAAATCTTCAATAACTAATTTTATTCATTTTTTGTCTCAAAAACATAGGTTATGACCCCTCGTTGGAACGAGGTCGACGAGCTCGTTCCAACGAGGGTCATAACGTATGTTTTTGAGACAAAAAAAAAACGAAAAAAGTAATGAAAATTAATTGGCGATTTTTGACAATAGCGCTGGCCGATTTTTGCCGTTACGTTGGGTAAAGGGTTAAGACAGACCACATGAAGAGTGGATTTCGTGGGCCTGGAATTAACGACCCAAGTTGGAGTTTTTCCTGTATTTCACCTTCGGCCCTCGAGAAATACGGGAAAAGCTCCAACAAAGGTCTTTGTTTCCAGTCCCCCGTACTCCACCCGAGTTGTGTTCTATATTTTAACACGATTCAACTTGAATTAAGTGAACGAGGCTGATTTTGTTTAACCCTTTACCTAACCTGAAAAGCAGACGACACTTGCAAAAATAATTCTTGAATAACTAATTTTTTTCATTTTTTGTCTCAAAAACATAGGTTATGACTCGTCGTTGGAACGAGCTCGACGAGCTCGTTCCAACGAGGGGTCATAACCTATGTTTTTGAGACAAAAAATGAAAAAAATAATGAAAATTAATTGTTGATTTTTGAGAATAGCGCTGGCCGGTTTTGGCCGTTACGTTAGGTAAAGGGTTAAACAAAAATATCAGTTTAATCGGTATGGTTACATTCTTTCTTGACACTGTTTTGGACCGAAGCATTTCCTTCACGGCATAACGTCACTTACCCCATACATGACGAGATATATTCCTGGAATATTTCATCTCTGAGAATAAAAAAATAATCCTGGATATTTATTTTTCGTCATGTGAACGCAATTATTCGGAGAATATTTATTTATTCGGGGAAAATATTTTTTAAAAATACTCCACCTCGAGAGGTTGTCGAAAATTAAATAACCCAGGAATAAAATGCGCTTTCGCGCTCATGTAAATCCAAGGAGAAAATAATCTAGGATTATTTGCAACAAGAACGATCAGACGAAGGGTCAGTGGAAACTTGTACACAAGATATCGAAATCGTTTCTCAAGAATCGACAGATTCAATAGCTTCAGCCACCACCTGCAGAGTCAATACTTAAAAACTGTCTGGATTGGCGGAAGTTATCCACGTCCAATGAACGGCTTCATGAGCCATTTGCGCATAGGGTACGTTATGGGAAGAAGCAATTCTTCATCCCTCAGAATAACATTGACAACTGAATCGGTGGGAACAGCGATCCACCCTCCCCCACGGTCACATATATTAGAGTTGGCTAAAACGCGAGCATCATGAACCTTGCCAGGCCAACAAATATTGGAAAATTCCATTTCTCTTTGTATCCTTTCACAAGTTTTTTTTCAGATCGTTGCCAACGGGGAAGTACATGTATTTTTCACGGAGCTCTTTGGAAATAACCTCACAGACACGATATGGACAACTTGCAAACGCTTGAGATCTCCACACCAAAAAGATTGCCTATCGTCAGATACTATACAACTGAAGCTAACCAGTAGACAACTATGGTAATAGTAACCTGTTTATCGACGGAAATGGCTTGACGGACGCAATTCTTGGAAGGCTGAAGATAGGGTTCCAACTCTAAGCACTTTTGAGCAAAAGAGGACTTTTTCATACAAAAAATTATTAAACCACTTTTTGTCGTTGAAGCTTTTCATAACGATTTCTCCAAACCAGATCTCTGAACGAGGTCGCTTCAAACAAGATCGAAGCCGCAAACTACCCACTGTCACCCCGATAGAAAAGGCATATGGCGTATACGTCTAATGCGTTCCGTGTTTCAGCATGTAATGACGACTTAACCCGAAATGCTCCCGATTTCTCAAATGACATGTGGACGCCGATTATTTTCCGAAATTTATTCCAGCATTAAAATTTATTCCCCGAATAAATATAAACAAAGATTATTTTGCCATGTAAATCGTTCTTAAGATGTGTATCGACCAATGTGATGCCATCGTCAATTTTACGTTCTCATTAACAGGGTGCGATTTGTTCGGTTTCGCATCGCAGTTTGCGATGCATAAATGCCTGACGGCGACGCAATATATGAAAGTGGATAGCACACGACGAACCGAAATTCGAGTGAAGTAACATTGTTTTATCAATCAAAATGAGCATGTTTGACCATTGAAGGTGTCAACGAAAAGACCCATCTCCTCAAAATAGTTTTTATTTGCTTCAAAATATGCAAACTTGGAAACTCCTACCCTATGTATAACTTGTAATTAATCTCTGTTCTTGTACAAAAATACAGTTGCCATGGTTAATGTCTGTTGACTGGCAACTACACCAGCAGTAATTGATGGCATACAGCGTACTGTCAGATAAAGCTTGTGGAGATTTGGGGAAACTCTCCTTCTTACAACTCCTGTGGGCGATGGAACAAACCCCTGTGTCGTATAATGTCTCAATTTTAGCTGATGCGGTGACGTGGAACATCACCACATCAGCTAAAATTAACACATTAAACACAGACAAAATACCACGTATTGAGCTAACTAAATACACAGGAGCTGAGCTGTAGATGCAGTTTTTTAAACTGTGTGACATACAAAATGCTACACAAAATATTGTTTTCGCTAATCAAACTAACTTGTTGCAGGACTTGCGAATCAATATTTGTCAAACAAAACACATAGCCAAATGGTGAATGGAATCCAAAGGTGCTCGAAAACTATGTTGTGTTTTTCAATAAGCAATAAACTATTATGGAATTTGAGTGTATTGTCATCTCTTAACCCTTTACCCAACGCAGACGATATCAAAATTTATTATTTTAAATATTATTTTTTTAAATGTTTCAAAAAATTTCAACAAAACCATATCATGTGACCCCTCGTTGGAACGAGCTCGACGAGCTCGTTCCAACGAGGGGTCACATGATATGGTTTTGTTGAAATTTTTTGAAAAATAATATTTTTTCTGCTGCTGAATTTGCATATTACGCGGGCGGATGCGGGCGATTCGTTGGGTAAAGGGTTAACGTATTGCTTGTAACATTTTTTAGCAAATGTTGTCCTCTAAAGGTGTTCGGTAAGAGGTTAACTGGTTGAGTGCTGGGAGCCACTATCAGGGCTTTCAGAAAAATGAGAGTACCAGAGCAAAAACCAACATATTCTTTACCCATGTTTCATATTCAGTCTAATGCAAATAATATTTTGTTTATGTAAAGTTGTTTTATTACAAATTATTGGAGAGTCTCATTGAACACTCTCCAATAATTTGTAATAAACAAATTTTGAATAGCAAATTCAGACCACCGAAAATAATCTAGTTCTCAACCAGTTGAGAAAAACAAATTGGAATCTGTTGTTCGCGTAGGAGACATATTGGCCATCATTCATATCCGAAAATTACACGCGCTGATTAAATTTGATTATCATGCTATGGTCTTAAAAATAGGCTGTCACTAGGAGACGTCGAATTGTTATGCAAAATCGCCATTTGAAATGCATCCAGAACAACATAGGGAAAACTGTCTTTGAAAGTCAACTGTCACGAGGAAAGGTCGAATTTTTATGCAGAACTCGCCTCTTGAAGCGCACCCATAACAACATAAGACAAAATGTCTCATGATTTATACTTTTGGGTATTTTGGATAATTCTATTCTTCTTTTTCAGAGTAAGGAAATGGTTTACGGGTTATGACGACGAAAATGCCCAATTCAGTCTTTATAAGCTGCTTTCAGATAAAATGGAGGTACAGTCAATTATTTTAATGTGATTAAATGCGAAGTAGTGCAAAAAAGAATTCATCGGGGAAGCAGCTAGAGGGACTTGGCCGGGGAATATTCCGATTCCACCACTCATTCTCCTCCCCTTGTTAGAACTTTGTGGAAATTCAATGCACCATCCATCAACCCCCTTTCGGCCATGTGTATTCGACTGATAGTGTTGGTAGTGGGAGCGGTGTCAGACAATTCAGACCACACCATCAGAGAAAAAAAAATATTTCGGCTGTTGCTCTGAAATCTCTTAACCCTTTTTACCTAACATGAAAAGCAGACGACACTTGCCAAAAAAATTCTTGTACAACTAATTTTTTTCATTTTTGTCTCAAAAACATAGGTTATGACCCCTCATTGGAACGAGCTCGACGAGCTCGTTCCAATGAGGGGTCATAACCTATGGTTTTGGGACAAAAAATTAAAAAAATAATGAAAATTCACTGGCGTTTTTTGAGACTGTCGCTGGGAGGTTTTGGTCGTTACGTTGGGTAAAGGGTTAAAGTGAGCAAAATTCAGGTAAAAAAAGTTGCCATTCTAACCCAATTTAACAATTTGGAGGCTAAAAGTAATGTTTGAGATTGAACTTCAGCTTTCAGCATACGGGGCGTATCTTTGCTGGTGAGACACGCCACATTTCGCCGCGTCTCTGTATTCAGGTTTCACCTTAAAAGTTAGCTTTAGGGTTTTCTGCTTTCTCCTTTATTAACTGGTTTAGGGCTAGATTATTTTTGGTGGTCTGAATTTGTTATTCACAATTTGTTCTATTTCAAATTATTGGAGAGTGCCTAGAGGCACTCTCCAGTAATTTGTAACAGAACAAATTGATATAAACAAAACAATATTTGGGTTCGACTGAATATGAAACAGGAGCAAGGGAACTGTTGGCTTTTGCTCTGGTACCCTCATTTTTTGAAAGCACTGATAGTGGCTTTTAGCACTCAACCAGTTAATTAAGTGCCTTGCCCAAGGCAAGTGTTTCAATTTAGGTTTCATCTTTCGTGCATTGAGGACGGGAAATAAATATCAAATATAGATGGCATAGAAGAAAGAGATGGGGAGGGGCAAAGAAGAGGCCAGAGTCGATAACAAGTGAATTGAGGACCGTCACTATCTTCAGAGATTGTAGTGTGGGGGGGGGGGGGGGGGTAGACCGCCTCACAAAACGATGCGGGTCGGTGGATAATCGGATCAAGTAACGCAGCCACGCTGAAAGCGGTCAGAGGGGAACTCGGTTCGATGCCGGTTACAGAGAGAATAGAGATGGGAAAAGTATGCTACCTGAATTTTCTGGTAAATCTCCCAAACAGCAGATGACATAAAACGACGTTTAACCATCTATGAAACTATAACATTTAGACAGGGTGGTTAAGGCAAGCGAGTGAACTGATGGAGAATTACTCAACAGAGACTGAAGATATAGAAAGGCTGATGCAGGGGAGTAGCCTTATCAGGGAAAGTGTGCTCGAGGATTGCAATAGAAACTGGCGAGCTGGAATTAGGACCTTTAAAAGCTTTTTGCATGGGTTGTACAAAAAAAAAATCCCCCCAGCTTTTGATGAGTACCTGGAGGATCTTACGTGGGGTTTGTGTTGTGCAAAGTGAGATCGAAGTCTCTGGAGTTGAGGGGGAAAGGCGAGAAAAGTGTGCCAAATGTGTAATTCAGGAGTGACGGAGACCCCGGGTGATTTCATTTAAGAAGCACCAAATATTTTGCCGAGAAGAACAATACTCTTTAGAAAAGTGACGAGGTGATAGCTTAATGTTGTGATTTTTTGTTTAAAAGTGTATATATTTTCGATAATCTTTCTCACTGGGCTAAATATAAAGCGTAAAGATAGGTATATGACGAACCCCGAAAACCGATTTGTCACTTAAACAGGCAAGCAATAGTTCATGCGCTGCTAATTAAGCATGAAATTTAATGGCCATAAAGTGCGCGTTTACTGAACACCATATGAGCTATTTGATAAAGATTAAAAGCAAGAAAGACCAGTCGTCTCCTGCAGTCATTATCCGTGTGATTATGGCCAGTTAATAGGTAATTGTTGTAAAAACAGTACCGCACATGTTCTGGACACACACCCGTATTACGCATCTAGCCTGTCACCGAATGTCAGAATATACTGAAATGCAAGACTTTCAAAGGAACTTAAAAGCGAATATTAAATTAAGATAGATCCAATCGGCTAAGTTAAAGAGAAGAAATTAAACTGAGAATTAATGTTCTGGCTATCGAAATAAAAATTGGGGGATTTTTCGAAAATTTCATTTCCAGTCTGAAGAGTGTAAGACTGGGGTCCAGACGAGGATATGGGGATGTACCATGCAATAAGTTAAAGGAGGAGGCGCATTGGTGCGAAAGTATAGGCACGTTGTAGTGCAGGGAAGCCACAGAGCTCATATTGAGAATATGGGCAGTCGCGGGCTAAGTCGTTGGCTATATCTGAGTGTAGGATCAGGAATGGAAAGTGCGAACTCAGGGAGCTATTAGTATTTAGGAAGACGGCATACCTGTGGTAGTAGGCAAGACATACCTAGATAGAGTAGGCTTGCCTGTATGAACATTATTCTGAGATAAAAGGGGAGGGTTTAACCCCATTGGTGGCGACTGCTTGAGTGAAAAGCATCCAGTAAAGTGACAATAAGCCAGTGGCCTGGAAACGGCGGTGGTAGAGTGATATTCCGTCACTCGTTAGAGGGAGGCGATAGAGTAAAGTGACAATACGTTCATTAGTGGCCGTGCGACGGCAATGGCACAGTGACATTCCGTCACATGGTAGAGCAAAGGTGTCCGGTGAAGTGACAATACGTTAGTGGCCGTGTGACGACAGTAAAGGAGTGAAGCGAAGAGGCGACCAAAGAACAAATACCAGCGAGAAGGAGGAAAAACCAGCGACAACAGAGCATGCGGGACCGCAAGTAACTCAAAAACTGTGTGGGTAGGGGGTGATTGACGTTCTGTTTTTCTTATTCATTTGTATTTCATGTAAGTCACGAATTACCATTTTTATTTTTATATATATGTATTAAAATTGTTGTTTCCAGTGAATGCCGGTTGATTTATGCCTATCGAGGAAAAGTCATTGACCCCTTCAGGATAAGAACCACCCCAATAAAAGTGAAACGGGCGGGCTCGCTACGGTGAGACATACGTTCACGCACGGACTCAGGTGACACTCCTTGAGTTTTTGCTGAATACGCAGCGTGAATCTGTTTCCCACAGCAACGACAACGCCCGGTTTCCGACAAAAAGTAATGGAAAAATGAGATGAAAACATAAAGGATAAGTGGATAGGGAATGATATGAGGGAAAGGGTCAGTTTTATAGTTATGGAGATGACGAAAGGGCTGATGGGAGGAAATATGAAACACTTTTTGACTGAATGCTGAGAGATAAAGAGAGAGCGTGTGGAAGGAATAGCCCGACGCGGGACTGGGTTAATGTAGACCTCCTCGTTAGAGGACCGCGACAAATCAGCGAAAGGCCTCTTCGCTTCACATCTGCGCCGGTGGGCAGTACTTCCGGCTGCAGGTGAATGCTTGATTGATAGCTTGACACATCGTCAAAGTTGATTGAATTTACCTTGCTTTTTCTGTCAAATTATTATTAACAATTCTTACATTTTATTTTGAATATTTAATTGTAGGTATTTTAAACTAAATAAGTCATTGCACGTAGTAGATAGTTCCACAAAACGTCGTATGTTTAAATGAAACATCGTGAAGTGTGTATGTATCGAAGTCGGCAAATTAGGTCATGTCAAAGGTCAAATTGGATGTAGTTCCTACTATAGGCGTAAATAGATTTTAATGGAGTTCCCATTGAAAACGTTTTAACCGCAGTATAAGGTTTACACCGGTATTGGAGTTGAAAGCAAAAATTTAACATACGGGCTTTTCACAGGTAGTAACATAGGTGAGCATGGTGTAAATGTCGTATAAATATCTAATTCTTGCCTTTATTTTCACAGAAAACAGCTCTGGCAGTACTTGACTGCATGCTTGAGCCGCAGCCAAACAGTAACATGGTTCGGGTTTATTATGACGCTCTAGAATCAGATTCTGCCGGTCGTCCACCTGATCATAAACATTTTGATAGAAAATGTAAAACATGCTTTCAGTTAATCGCAAAAAGTGGAAACAAGGTATGTTACTATGTAGTCAGGAAATATATGTTGAAGGTAGTTCAGAGTTGCCGTCGAATTTCTCAATAGGGGTGAAAAACCCATACCAGGGGGAAATGCATCACCGTTTGTAATCGTGGCCATGAGGTATGGATGGCGCAAATTGTAACGCGTTTTTCGGGAATACTATAAACAATATCTGAGCATTACTACCAATGCGGAAAAGAAAGAAAGCAAGAAAACACTGCCGCGAAAAGGCCAAATTGCGATTTCAACAAAAAGTTTCTGAATACAATCGCCGTATGCAATGCGGGTACAGTGATTGGATGTGTAGAATCTGCAACTGAACTGAGACTGTGTTGCTATTTAATCATTCAGCCAAACAGGGCTGTGGATTAAATTATCAGCGATTCCTCTTAAGGTCAGTTTTCATTACAATCTTCCTCATTGGGCATCGAATTTTCTTTTACCCAAATATGTTCACGTGCAGTTTTTTAGAGTGTTATTCATTGCGAAAAAAATAAAAATAAAAATGCAGGCGCGAATGAATTCAAAGTAGGCATCAAGTATCGAAGTAATTTAAGTCTCCGTCAGTTTTAAACTTTTACCCAACTTAGACGATATCAATAATAATTATGTTAAATATTATTTTTTCAAATTGTTCAACAACCCCGTATCATGTGACCCCTCATTGGAACGAGCTAAGCGAGCTCGTTCCGATGAGAGGTTACATGATATAATTCTCTTGAAATTTGTTGAATTCTTTTTCAACTGCCCAGTTTGCAAATTATGCGAGAGGATGAGGCCGATTCGTTAGGGAAATGGTTAAAATTTCAAGAAAAGAGAGTGGCAGAAACGAAGTCGTTGCCTCCATGCAATTTCTATAAGTGTGGCGATATTATGTGTAGATGCAAAATAGGTTCGAAAATATAGACGGAGGAAGCCCATAGAAATGAATTTTCTCTCTGCTATTTTGTGTAAGAATATGCAGATTAGGTATCGTCCAGTGAAGTATATATCTTGTTTGATTGGTGCTTGGGCATGACATAAAAATAAGACAAACATCCTGACGGACATCAGCGCCAAGCCACAAGAAGCAGATGTCGATTCTTTGCATAACAGTTCTCGTTAAGAGTGTAATGAAAACCCAACAGGCATATTTCTGACAAAATCCCTGGGGTGGAGATTTGAAATATTGTACTTTAGCTGAGCCTCTGGTGTCTGAAACAATTTACGTTCACCGTCATTCACGCGTTATGTCGAATGACCGAAATAGGACGCCCTTTGCCTTACTGTAGTGAGTAAGAACTTTCTTGTTATCTGAAAATAGGTTTGGAAAGTCGGATTTTGATGTGTCGAGCTCTTCATTGTGAACAAATCTAATCTAGGAACAGGGAAAAATTGGGTGTGGTGAACAGTACGCCATCGTCTCATTTTCTTTGATATGATGCAATGGCTAGTGCGCCATTCTAATTTTATGATTTGTAGTTTTTGTTACCTTTAAAACATTTATTTTGCATCCCTCAGTGGATCGAGATCATTGCGCTCGTTCCAATATTGGGTCAGTGGCATTTTTTAAGAGCCATTGTTCAGTTTTTTGAAAATATTTCTCTCTTTTTTCTGCAAGGATTGTCTGCTGGTCGTGGGGAGTAAGTAGTTGAAATTCTCGTCATCTCCTTAACCCCTCACCTAACAAATCATCCACATTCGAGTGGGGTAATTTACAATTTTAGCAGAAGAAAAAACTTTCACCAAAACCATATGCATTTGGGCAAAAGGTTAACTCGATGACCAATGTGCTATTAATATAACAATAACATGAGTTTGGAGGGCGTTACGGTTTATTGACGGCCCCAGAGGAATGATGAACAGCCCGAGTGTTTATTACCGGCCCGAGATGAAGTCGATAGTCGTTAATAAGCCAGACGGCCGTTATTTAGTCTTCACGGCCGTTAATAAATTGGGAAGCCCGACAAAATCATGTTATTAATATTATTACCATGACCGAAAGCGGCCGGCGGGCCGTTAATGCATTTTGTTTTCATTAATGGCCCGCCGTCCACTTCCGGCTGCATGACACCATGAATTACTGAGTTTTACCGCCCCGCTAAACTTCGTTAATATTCTAGGGAACGTCCGCCAATGTGGTAATAATATTAGGTGAATGGACCATTGGGTGAGTGAAATATCTGACAGAACTATAAATTATTGTCGACTTCGGCAGCCAGTAACTTAGACGCACCTTGTCTTCACATATGGAGGAGATGTTCCTCCTCCAATTGTAACAAAATGGATACGTAAAACCATTAATCGCCTTCACTCGATTTGGGAATTGGAAACTAGTTTAGGTGTAAGCCTGTGTTAATAATGAAATAAAGAAATTGGGCCTCACGAAAATGGCATACTATTCAAATACAAATAAAAACATCGCCGATAAATGCGCTATCATTTTATCAATTATTTCATGAAGAACTTCACTTGAAGATGTTCTTTTTCACGGCACATCACGTGACTCAAATGAATTTACATTAATATCTTTTTTTTTGTTATACCTGAAGAGAGCAGGGAGATATCTACCGGCTTTGCCATCCTATAAGCAATATTCAATAATGCTCTGTGGAAGTATTAAATTGTAATTCACTTGATCATTGCTGAATAAACATAACATCATATTATTCCATACCATATCTTTTGTGTCGAGGAAACTTTAAAAAAAACTAAAAAACAAAACACAAGAACTTTTACATTTCCGCTCGATCTATCGAAAGGGCAGTTACCCCACCCTGGAAGCGTATTCACAACATGATGACCACCAGATTAAATGTTTTCTTTAAAGTATATAATCCATTGAACACAACCTTACTGGTCACATTCTTTATGGCATCAGAGTACTAAATATTTTCCCATAGGCGACTATTATAACGTTCAGGCGAAAAGAATATGATCGCATCACTTTAATTTTGGCATTCAGATATCTTTGTCAAGTACAGCCATTTAGACAACTTCTTCTGATCCGAAAACAGGGAGTCATACAACAAATAGGAGAGAAAAACTGACAGGAAGGGAAATACCGGTCACGTGCACATATTTTTCAGGTAATTCTCAACAAAACACATCAATAGTCAATGGCATTTTTTAGGTCAAGTTATCAAATCACATTCTTTATTTATCTGGAATATTAAACAATAATGCAAGATATCAATGGAATGCTTCAAATGTTTATTAAAACAATATATTCCCCCAAAGCTGCTCAGTTTTGGAGATTGCATCATTTCCATGTTTGATTAACCCTTTAGACTATGGTTATGATTTATGTGAACTCTCCATGATACAGAGGGCAGGGGTAATATGCTGCCTACAGAAACCAAACAAAACCAAAAGAATATTTTAAAAAACTGGCGACTTATTTCACTTATCAATGTAGACACAAAACTTGGTTCAACTGTGATTGCAAACCGTATTAAAAATGTTTACTCAAATTAATCTCGGAAACCCAGCTTCACTAGAGAAGCATCTAGATCTAATACAAATATGTGAAAACATGTGCATTTCAGGAATGTTAGTCCTTTTGGATTTTAAGAAAGCATTCGACTCTTTGGAGTGGTCTTTCATAGAAAAAACGTTGGTCCGTCAATCACGAAATGGTTTCATATATTCTGTGACAATATTTTCAGTTGTGTCTTGAATAACGGACATTGCTCTGAACGATTCCGCCTGGAAAGAGGGGTTAGACAAGGAGACCCGCAACTTTTCAAGGCGGGTAACTCTAATTCAAATATTTACTACAGTGGTACCTTATGTTTCTTTTTAGACCGTGGCCTTCCATACAGCTGTTAGACTTCTCATAAGAAAGAAGTGGAAGTTGTTTGCCAATCGTCGATATCAGTGAGTAACATAATTTTATCCGGGGGACGTGGCAACCGTTTCTTATTCTCAGTTCCTTATTCGACATTCGTTATCAACCGGTAAAATCGGATAAAATCGGTTGATAACGAATGTCGAATAAAGAACTGGGAATAAGTTACGGTTCTCACGTCCACACTTTATCCACATTCTTCGAAAAGCCATTTGTGTGAAGAACAACAAAGTAGTTGGGGCGACATTCACTGTACTGGTATGTTCATTGTGAGGTGTTTCTTACAAGGATAGGAACAACTTAGAAATGGGTAGGGTAATGCAATACCGAAGAAAACAGGGATGCAGCCACAGGTGGGTTGTGCGTGTGGGAGGCCAGGGGAGGGGGCATGTACTTGGAGTTCCCAGAGTTGTTGTAAGCTCTTTCTGTCGTAACGACTATATCTATCAATCAACCATTCTTAAATTCAAATACGTTGTGGCGCAAATCACTAACTAATAGGTGGAAGCTTCCTTGTAGCTAGAACAGGGAGGGGCAGTGGTAAATTACAACATTTACATATCGTCGCCTAAGTGCTAGAATGTTCTATGTCCCATATGGGACATAGAACATTCTAGCACTCAGGCGACGATATGTTTTCCTTGAAGCATTCTTCACTTTCACTTTACATTTACGTCCCTAATTGTAATTTTGGCGTTACAAAAAATATGTTGTAACAGTTTAACGGTTAATGCTCAGTCCCCCACCACCCCTCCTGCGTTGGAACTCCCGTCGAAAAAGGGTGGAAATTCCAGACTAAAAATCGATAAATTTGATAGATTGTTCTCTTCTTTTGGCAGGAATTCAGCACCATTTTTCAGTTCCAAGCCGAAAATCAGAAAACAACTTCCTACTGAAATCACAAATTCGAACTTCAGAAGTCTTTAATCCGACACCATATTATTTGATACCCTTTAGCCACATTCTTGGACGATAGAGATGCACAACAGTACTTGTCGTTTCCAGTTTTGTGGAATGTCGCTCTTTTGTATCAAAACAAGTTTGACAGGTTCTATGAATGATATCGTAATACAACGTTTAACGATTGCGTTTTTTTTAATATGAAGACAGCCTTTCAGGCTATGCCATTTCCATGGTGTATACTGGCTTATGTTCTTGTTTGTTGAAAAGTTATATTGCAATAAATTTCCTGGTGTTCTACTAAATAAAGGTCTATCTGTCCTAGGTATTCCACTCAAATCCCAGAAATGTTTCGTCTGACTGTGTAAAATTGTCTTCTCTTTACCGAAGTATATTTTCAACATTTTTGTGAAGCACACAGAAACCTAATGGCGTAGTCTACTCACCCACGATGTCATACTTCAGGTGTTCAAACAACCGAGACATTGTTAATAGTGAGAATAAAAATATCATGTAACCTGAGCGGTTGTTTGTAGTTGAGTGGCTCTTTTTGAAAATAGATACAGCATTTGATTGGAAACAACTACAAGACAAAGGCCCTAATTATTATACCTCTCGCAGCAAGTTGTGAGGGAGGGGGTGTACTGGAATCATCTTGTCTGTCCGTCCGTCTGACTGTCCTTTGTCCGGAGATTTTCTGCGATGTTTTGATGCCAATCCCTTTGAAACTTGGTATGCATATTCACAATGATGGGAACCTGTACTCTCGCGACTAGAGTTCCGGTGGGACTATTTTTGCCACACCTCTAGTTTTTTTTATTTTCAAGAAATTCATTCTTTTTCCAATGCTTGTCAGTGTTAATGAGTTTGTAGAAATTAGAACAGATTAGTGCCGCAACGGTTGATCCATCCCTGTAACTAGCTTACCGTGAACTAAAACCGTACACTGTCATTTTTAGTTTGTCTGAGTTCGAAGCAATAAGCATTTACGAAAGGCATTCGCAGAAACTTCTGCTTGATGCGTACACATTCGGTTCCTCTCGGTTTATTCCGATTCTCACTCTGATACCTCGGGTGGGTGAAAGGTGATATGCTCAGTTGAAAAACTGACCGCTAAGTTTGAATCAGCTCCTTAAAAGATAAATAATCTCATTGAGAAGTGTTTGTGCCAAAACGGGAAGAAGTGATTTTGGCATCATTGAAAAGAAGAATAAAAGAGAAATGAGAGAGGTTTTAATTTTATTTTCACTCCCTCATAATAGATATATGTGTTCGCCACCAGTTGTAAAGAAGTATATTTACTGTTTGTTTTTGTTGCTGAAAACTAAAGACTGAAATTAAGAATATTTGATAAAATGATGACGTCGGCCATACCAGCGAGAGAATAACGGACGAACGAAATCACCCGAGTTGTGGCGAGGACGTGTGGGTGCGTGTGCAAATGAACGTTGTCGAAGAGGTTGTTTGTGTATGCACTTTGGAATGGTTTTTGCGACTACTCAGTACTCAATGACAACGCATGGGCGTTAGAATTGTTCCATGAAGAGCCGCTATAGTGGACATGTTCCAAACGACTCCAAATTACGCCTGTAGACTTTATACGTACCTAAGTGCACGCCTTAATTCATCATATTTTTAGTGGGCTGGGTTGAAGGGTAAAAAATTGTGTTATATTCTACCAATGGAATGCCAAACCTTATTGATATTTTGGATAACATGTCGACAGCTTTTCTAACCGGCTAGGTCTGGAAACCGGCTGTGAGGCGGTTCTCTTGCTGACATTTTCAGCACTAGAAGAAGTTCAGTATTCAAGTTACAGCACAAGTCAAAATGAGTTGTAGCATAACCGCAATAAACTGAGTATACTACTGTTCCTGCATTGATAAGATCAGAATCTGACATCATTTTCTGGAAAGCTCTCAGTGAGAGCTTTCCAGAAAATGATATCAGCTTCTGGTCTTATCAGTGTAGGAAGAGAAAGATACATAGTTTATAGTAGTTAAACTACAACTTATTTTGACTTGTACTGTATCGGTGTAACTTTGGTGATCACAGTCTATGTTGATTTTCCATGTTTTTTTTTCATTTCCAGGCTGAATTTATTCCAGTTTATTTTTACATTATTTACGCTGACCTTTGCTGCCGTCGTTGCTACGGGAACAGATGACCCAATGGTGTATAATGACGCTTTACAGGTATTTCGAGGAATATTTGAAGTGTGGACTCTACTTGTTGTGATTTTTACGTTTTTCTTGGAGCTCAATCAATTCAGAAAGTACGTTTCAAATTCCATAAAAATAATTATTGAAATCATTTGCGACTATCCAAGATGCGAAAGTGCGAGATGTTGGGGAAGGGGGTGCATTATTTATTTCATTTATTGGTGTTTAAGGGGCTATATAAGTAATGGAATTTTGTTTATTTTGAAGTTTCCACCTCTCATATTCCTTAAATTCAAATTAAATTACCCATCAAAGTTCCCCGGTACTTCACCTTCGTTGTGTTCTGTCTTATTCCGTCGACTTGTTCAATTTGAAAGGCCTATCGTTTAAAACACAAGATAAAAAAACCTGTTTTATGATATTTATTTTTTTATTTTATTTTGAAACTCCCACCTCTGATATTCCTTAAATTCAAATTAAATATACACAAATTATACACCAAATTGAAGGATGGGAGATAGAAAACACGAAAAATATATGAAATCAACTCATAGAGTTGACAGCAGGCACCACTGGTTCCTGGAAGTCTGCTACCGTATTCGTACCAGAACCGATAATAAAATAATATTTTATGAGAACAACTTGTGGCCAAATGTGCTTCACATATCCAAGAACAAAGCTAGGCATTCAAAACACTTTCGAATGCAGCGATAGGACTGTATTTGGGAAAAGGACAACGCTGTCTGCATTTTTTATTGAAGATGGATTCCATGTTCAATGGACATGCACAAATCACTCGATACCACGAATTTCCATAAAAAAACAAAATCGTAATTCTAAGATACCTTGCATTGAATATGGCAACTTTGCAGTCAATATATAATGATAGTATGCTGTATTAAGGCGATCTTTCTCATTATTTGATTTTAGACGGCGGTGTTTTTCAATGCTTTTCCCGTCCGATGACGTAGACCGGAAATCGAAAGTAAGAATATATGTAAACAAAGCAGTCACTTTGAGAATTTACCCCCATGCAGCTCTGTCGCTGTGACTTGAAGGATTTTGGTGCCCAAGCTTTGTTCTTGGGTATGTGAAGCACATTTGGTCACAAGTTGTTCTCAAGAAATATTATTTTATTATCAGTTCTGGTACGAATACGGTAGCAGACTTTCAGGAACCATTGGTGCCTGCTGTCAACTCTATGATTTGATTTCATATATTTTTCGTGTTTTCTATCTCCCATCCTTCAATTTGGTGTATAATTTGTGTATATTTAATTTGAATTTAAGGAATATCAGAGGTGGGAGTTTCAAAATGAAATAAAAAAATAAATATCATAAAGCAGGTTTTTTTATCTTGTGTTTTAAACGATAGGCCTTTCAAATTGAACAAGTCGACGGAATAAGACAGAACACAACGAAGGTGAAGTACCGGGGAACTGGAATCAACGGCCCAAGTTATATATATTTATTTATTTATTGGTGTTTAAGGTCACATATTTCTGCACAATTGCTAATCACGACCTTGACAGTTTTACGGGTGGAGGAGTCTGGAGTACCGGAGAGAACCACTGAGCAACGGCGAGCAACTGTCAGCTCCCCAACATACCAACTCCACACAAGCAGGGTTAGCATTGGTTGAAGACAGGTGCACCAGGTACGCCTAAACACACAACGCCACCGTGTCCCAACGTGGGCAATGGGGGTGAAGTGCCCAAGGACACAACGCGGTTGCCGCAGGTGGGATTCGAACCGAGGACCTCTCGGCTTGTAGCCTGCACTTCTACGTACTGAGCCATCTCGCCACCCAACGGCCCAAGTTGGAGTTTTTCCTGTAGTTCACGAGCTGGTGTTGATTCGTGTCACCTCTACACTCTACCAGAGTTGTGTTCTGTATTTATACCTCCATTCAACTTGAATTGCCTGAATGAGGTTTCAAAAGAAAAATATCACCTTCGACGCTCTGTTTACAGTCATTGTTTTGTTTCGAAGAATTTCATTGATATCATTACGTCACTCAGATGCGTGACGAGCAATCAGATACATTCTTACATGGCATTTCTTAATCACTCAGACTGGATTTCACACGTTGTATACCGGACGATTTCTCAATATCTATTTTTCATCTAACAATCAGTTTAATTTGCACCCCAAAACTCGGAGTAAACGTTTGTATTAGTCTCCCCCTGTTCCATATAAGACATGTTCAGTTTCCGGTAAAAACCGCACCATCACATATATGCATTGTTATTGCGCATTAAAATATAGTTCCTGAAATTCAAAATTTTTACCAATTTCAACCCAATTTAAACTGAAAAATGAGGGAAACGGGCTTTATGTAACGGGATTGTTAGAAAAATGTATTAGCATGACCATGTGCAAGTCCTGTAATTTGTATCTTGCTTTCCTTTACCCCCTTTCGACGTATTTCTGGGAAAGAGGGTCTAGCATTGCAACAAAGTGGACTTAATCTCCATCAGTAACCCCCAATAAAGAAATCATGGTCATATCGTACCACGGAGTTGTTGTGCGGGTAGGAGGGTGATTAACTCAAACCTCAGAGTGACACAACGTCCCTTGGTAGTGAAGGGGTGGCTGCTGCAATGTTTTTTGCATACGGGCTCCTTACGATCCGATTGTAAACACGGCCTTGAATCTGATACAAATTATAGAACATGCACACGTTCATGATAATGTATATGCATCGGATAACGTTGAATAAACACCGGAATCGTGGTATAAATAACGAGAACCATTGACAGTAACAGGCAATATGAAGACAAAAAATTCACTCAAAGCGACTAACTCATTTTACTGAGAAAGAAAAGATATAAACATATGATTTGACTTGCGGGATGCTGTATATGGAAAGCAGTTTTGTTTTACGCCGGATAAAGTTCAATTATGAGAGGACGCCTTTCCGTGCTCTGCGGATTCCACCAAGCTTCCGTCTATGGGTCTGGTGTGGAGGGGGTGTTTACTGACAGGAATTGTTATAAAAAAGCATGTAGAATGCGATTTGATAATAACTTCGTTGCGGTATTGAATACTGAATGCTACACAAATAATAACATTCATATGGTAATATACACACATCTGATGATAGATTCTCTAATGCTTGTGTTTTCATTTAGTCGGGCAGCTAGGTACACCCCCTATGGAACCTCCCCCCCCCCCCCCCCCCAAGACCGAACGAGACCGGTTTTTTCAGGTACCTGGACATCTCGTGAGTAGTGGGTCAATTTCGCGATTTTACGCCATCACTAATTTTTCTCGATTACGGAATAACTATATGAAATAAGGAACGGGAATTAACTCACTCATATTTCTGATACCATTCCTCGTATAATAATATCAATCAAGTAAATGAAAATCCAAGATGGCCGCCAAAATATACCTCAAAATAGACAAAAATCGAGTTTTTCGATACTTTTTTCGCAAAGACTTATACAATCATGATAAAAAATTAAAAAACTGTAAACTTTTAGATGTTAAGTTGGTCGCAAATTATTCCCCGATAATACCCAGCGTGAGCATGCACCATCGAAAGTCGGTGCGACCACCCGTTTTCAGTTATCCCGCTTTTGTAATGGACAAGTTTACACTATCTCAAGTTGTACGATGGTTGCGGAAAAAAATGTTTGATACAGGGCACAGGAATCAACTGTATAGTATTTTGGACACTTTTTTCTGGGTTTGATAAAACCAATTTAGCCAGTGAATATCCAAGATGACCGCCAGAAATATGCCTCGAAATTGAAGAGAATCAGTAGTAGATCATGTGCCCTACTGGATGGACTTAGTGGTGGATCCAGAAGTGACGTCATGTCATTTGACCCAGTTACGTCATGTCTGGTTGTCCTGGTAGCCCGCGTCAGCGGCCATCTTGTGACGTCATAGTGATACGTGGTCTTAGTGCGCATACGCAGCATGCTCGATTGAATAGAAGTGAATCTAATTACTACAAACAACCCGACAATCCCTCCAAACCACCCCAAATTACCGAAACGGACTTTATTTTGTTTAGATGTCCCCATTTGGGGCTTATAATAGTAGCACTGTGTGCTATAGGACCGAGAGGTATCCTGGGGGTAAGTTCGATGAAATTGGAGTGAATAGCTGGTTCGAATACTTTCTATTTATCAAGTTCGGATTCCTTTGAAAGCCTCGGTTTCTATCTGTTTTGTCTATAACTGGCCTATTCTGACTATATTAGCTGCCTATCTAGTCTCAGCTGTCCCTATCCCATCCTCTGACCTCAACCAAGTCTTATAATCACCAGTCAGATTGCTTCATTTCCCATAATCTGGGCATATCCATACAGAGTTATCTCCCCTGTGTATAACGAACTCCTATATGATTTCCAAGGCCAAGCGGCAATCGAGCAATAACAAATATTGCTCGAACGACTCGAATCTTATCCAGCGAATAAGCTATCGGCTAGTGAGTCAGACTGGAACAGGCATTGCTTGAATCTAATCGATCAAATAAGCCATAGAGTAATTACTCCAACGAGTGACTTCTCTTACGACTCTTATCATCATCTGGGTATTGGAGGATACCTATGGCATGGTGATGTAGTGCCGGGGATAACTTTGGAGGATACCTCTTAGAGGATACTTAATTATCTCAAATTCCTCGAACGTCTAGAATCCCATCGAACAAATAAGCCATCGAGTAATTGCTTGAACGAGTGTCTCCTCTTATGACTCTTATATCCTCATCTCGGTATTGGCGGATACTTATGACATGATGATGTACTATTTGAGGGTACATTTCGATGATACTTTTTAGTATAAACAATATTTATTTCCAATTATCAGAGAAAAAGACATACAACAATGAAATGTGTGTGGATGGATAATTTTGGATGATACCTTTCAGAGGATACCTATCGGAAGATATCTATCTGAAGATAGTAGTTATTGTCCCTAGTGTCTGCTCAGTTCTTTGTATCTAGCCCCCCCCCCCCCCTCCAATAACAAATGGCCCTCATAGCTCCTAGCCCGCTTCTGCTGACTTCTCCAATATTGCCATCGTCTGTCCTACTTTAGTCACAGAATCCTATAGTCCTCTTTCGGCCTTATTTTATTACTACTGACTTGTAGCACTACTGCAGGCATGTTAACTATGCCAGATTACTGGAACGACTAGAATCCCATAGAGCAAATAGGCCGTCGAGTAATTGCTAATTTGTCCAATATCGTCATCGTCTGTCCTGTGATTAACTTCTACTGTAGTCACCCAATCTCATAGTCCTCTTCCATCCTTGTACCATTACTACGGACATGTAGCACTACTGCAGACTGGCTAACTATCTCAAATTGCTTGAACGACTAGAATACCAAATAAGCCATCGAGTAATTGTTCAAACGAGTTACTCCTCTTAGGTCTCTTATCCTCAGCTCGGTATTGGAGGATACTTATGACATGGTGTACTATTTGAGGATTCCTTTGGAGGATACTTTTTGAGGATACCTGAAGATAGTTATAGTTCCTGGTACTTGATCGGCTTTGGTTTTTATAGCTCTTAGACCATGACTGTTGACTTACCCATATTCATTATCATCTGTTCTATCATTGACTTCTACAGCAGTCACCCAAATACTATAGTCTTCTACCACGGAATTCCACTTTACGGAATCAGCTTGGAATCCCACTTAGAGAATTCCTCCCATAGTATGTTTATATCTATAAATGATATACAAGGGATTTGAACTCTGTATAAAATGGTACACGTGGGGGACGAAGCAATCTTATTGAACATGTTAAAGGCTTGGCCGAGCGAAGAGTCTAGACATAGATAGTCAGCAAGCCTGTAGTAGTGCTACAAGTCAGATGTAATGGTTCAAAGCTGCAAGGGTGGGATAAGACTATGGTATTGGGTGACTGCTGTAAAAGCTAATGATAGGACAGATGATAGTGAATATGGTAAGTCAGCAGAAGTGGTCTTAGAGCTATAAAAACCATAAGCCGACCAGGTACCAGGAACTATAACTATCTTCATGTAAGTATCCTCTAAAAGGTGTCCTCAAAAGGTATCCTCCAAAGGTATCCTCCAGTACTACATAACCATGTCATAAGTATCCTCCAATACCGAGATGGGGATAAGAGTTGTAAGAGGCGTCACTCGTTCGAACAATTACTCGATGTCTTATTTGGTATTCTTGTCGTTCGAGCAATTTCAGATAATTAGCAAGCCTGCAGTAGTGCTACATGTCAGTAGTAATGATAAAAGGCTGGAAGAGGACTATGAGATTGGGTGACTACAGTAAAAGTTAATCACAGGACAGACGATGGCGATATTGGACAAGTCAACAGAAGCGGTTTTGTAGCTATAAAGTCCATGGGGAGGTCTAGATGTTAGGAACTGAACAAACACTGGGAACCATAACTGTCTTCAGATAGATATATTCTGATAAGTATCCTCTGAAAGGTATCCTCAAAAGGTATCCTCCAAAGTATCCTTCAGCACAACATCACCATACCATAGGTATCCTCCAATACCCAGATGAGGATAAGAGTCGTAAGAGGAGTCACTTGTTCGAGTAATTACTCTATGTCTCATTTTCTCGATTAGTTTCGAGCCATTTGAGCATTGCCCGTTCCAATCGCTACTCGATAGCTTATTCGCTGGATAAAATTCGAGCCATTCGAGCAATATCTGTTCCTGCTCGATTGCCGCTTGGCCTTGGGAATCATATAGGACTTCGTTATACACAGGGGAGATAACTATGTGTGGAATGCACATATTGTGGGAAATGAAGCAATCGGATTGGTGATTAAAAGACTTGGCTGAGGTCAGAGGCTGGGACAGAGATAACTGAGACTGGGTAGGCAGCTAATATAGTCAGAATAGGGTCATTTACAGACAAAACAGACAGAAACTAGGTGTCCATTACATAAGCGGGATAATTGGAAACGGGTGGTCGCCCTAGCAGGCAATCTTTTATTCCACATCGGCTTTCGATGGTGCATGTTCACGCTGGATATTATCGTAGAATAATTTTCGATCAGTTAACATCTAAAAGTTTACAGGTTTCTTATTTTTTATCATGATTCTATAAGTTTTTTGCGAAAAAGTGTCGAAAAACTCGATTTTCTTCTATTTCGAGGCATCTTCTGGCGGCCATCTTGGATATTTACTTACTTGATTGGTTTATATGACGCAGAAAAAGTGTCCAAAATACTATACAGTTGATTCCTGTGCCCTGTATCAAACATTTAGTGATGGTGTAAAATCTCGAAATTGACCCACCCTCCTGGGCGCCATCTTGGATTCCGTCATATCCGGCCAGGATGATTTCTTGTTAACATCTGAAAATCTACTCTCGAAATGTCCATGTACATGAAAAAAACTGTCTCGTTCGGTCCTGGGGGGGGGGGGGGGGTCCCTTAGGGTGTGTACCTAGCTACCCGACTAGTTGGCATTGCAAGTGAATCGTGTTCTTGAATCGTTAATGATTACTAAAGCACCTTTGGAGTGGAATTATAACTCGAGTTCTTTGAGAAAAAAAACAAAGGTGCAGAAGAAAAGGTTCAAATATATGACTATGATATATTATAAGTCTTTTTAACCCTTTACCTGACGTAACGGCCAAAACCGGCCAACACTATTCTCAAAAATCGCCAATTAATTTTCATTATTTCTTTATTTTTTTGTCTCAAAAGCATAGGTTATGACCCCTCGTTGGAACGAGCTCGCCGAGCTCGTTCCAATGAGGGGTCATAACCTATGTTTTTGAGACCAAAAATGAAAAAAATTAGTTATTCAAGAATTTTTTTTGCAAATGTCCTCTGCTTTTCATGTTAGGTAAAGGGTTAAAAACTACCACCCAAAAGTCAGACAATGGGAAGATATTTTGAATACCGATGCACGACAGGAGGACCGGGCGTGGATGTACAAAAAACTCTTTACATATTTGCAAAGTTTTCATTACAAAATTTTACAAAGAATAATATATTCAACTCTAAACTTCACGTATAAAAATTATATGAAACAGAGATGTGTTCATTTTGTAATGAAATAAAGGAAACGATACTGCACTTGTTTTTCGAATGCTTTTATTCAAAAAAAGTTTTGTTCAGAGAACAATTCTATTCCAAATGCTGGGGAATATTAAGACTCTTCAAATGCTTCGGAATGTTAATAGACTCGTCACTTCTTCATATGGCAGCGAGCACCATCCATCATTATCGGTTTCTGAACAAACATTAAAAGCTGGTCAGCGTGGAATGCAAATGGGGGCGAGATAATCGGACTGAGGCATATAATCAGCCTATGTGTTAGTTATAACTATACCCGAGAGACATAAAGGGAATTAGACCGAAACATTATCTAGGTTTTAGCTAACTGAGCGAAACAATCTCGACAGTAGAGCCATTTTCTAAATAAGATGTTACATGATGGACGAACCAGTGAGTTGATTATGGATGTCCACCAGCCGAAGCAATGCTTGCGCTAATTGTTTTTCTCACATATTGACCCCTTGAACCCTGATGGTGTCTTCCAGGTCGGTTCAAAAACAACAATTGAAAGAGTCTATTATCATTATTGTTAGTGCTGCACGTTAGAAATATTGATTGGTCAACCTCACACATGTTCTGAGAGCCAACCTCCTTAACCCTTTGCCTAACATGAAAAGCAGACGACACTTGCAAAAAGAATTCTTCAATAACTAATTTCATTTTTCATCTCAAAAACATAGGTTATGACCCCTCATTGGAACGAGCTCGACGAGCTCGTTCCAACGAGGGATCATAACCTATGTTTTCGAGACACGAAATGAAAAGTAATGAAAATTAATTGGCGATTTTTGAGAATAGCGCTGGCCGGTTATGACCATTACGTTGGGGAAAGGGTTAATACAATTATGACGTATAAGGAAGGTCCTTGCGTCTTTGAAAAAAAAGAATTAAAGGGATATGAGAGAGAAAAACCCATAAAATTAATATAAAGAGGCAAATTCACAAGTGGCCTCACGGGTCCAAAGGGTTAAGGGCATTTATGTAGATTGACGTTGCATTTCCCTAATTTTTTAGTGACAGTCTCTTTTTGTACTTTATGTTTTCTTTCCAGACATAAGATAGATTACTGGAAGGACAAGTTCAATTGGTTAGACATATCTTCTACATCTCTTCTCATCGCAGTCCTGCCACTGAGGATTGCAGAACAGAATGCTCAGTGGTATGTGTACTCGATCGGCTATCTCCTGTGGACCCTCCGTATCTTTAAATATTCAACAGTTTTCAGGTAAGTATTTCTTGCATTTAAGTATCGTACATTTAAGGACTGACCTACTTTCTCCCTGAAGTCATTTACTGGTGGGGCGCACGAGTGCTGTTGCGGCAGGCACTGCTCACAAGTGGCATTTCGCAAGCGCAAAACAGCACGCTTGGTAACAAACTGGAGCGTACAATTCTTAAGTGTCCACATAGGCTGAAAAATAGGGCACACATGTCATGGATCAATTTGTTTTATAATTCTTTTGTGGTAGGTGTTTCGCCAACGATCCAATATATCTTTCATTCGGCTTTGATATAAAATAACATCTTTGGTTGGTTTGGCATAGCCTGGATAGAAACGTACACATATTATGCACATTTTTTGCAATATTGTTTTTTTTATTATTTAACACTAGCGAAGGACTGTTGCTGTCGTTCTTTGTGAACGCCAAACTTTTTGAGACAATACGCTCTCAAGGAGACGCATATTTCACAAACAAATTACAGAGTTCCCACTCAAATGAAAAGTCCTTGAATTTTGGCCCCTTCTTTGAAAAGTGCTTGAAATTGTTTCTAGCTATGAAAAGTACTTCATTTTCCAACAATCCCCTTGAAAAGTACTTACATTCAGTTTACCTAAACCCTCAGAGAAAATAAGTCTAAGGATAAGGCCACTTTGGTCTTATCTGTCGACTTTGGTTTCACGTTACAAACCAGGGAGACCATTGTGTTCGGGGGCGTCAAACAATCTTGTTCATGTACCGTGTACCTCACAATAGCTGGTGATCGAGCCTTTTCGGTGGCTGCTCCATTTCTTTGGAACCAGCTTCCAAGTGGGCTGAAATAATCCCAGAGTTTTCTATCTTTCAGATAGGCTCTCAAAACACATTTGTTACGGTGGGAACACAATCTTCCAATGAAGGCCGCTGACCGGTGATTCGTCTACTTGAGACCCAGTCAATAAAATTTAAATTCAAAATTTAATTATTTTTTTTGTAAAGCCCAAGAGCTCTATGAGGATATTCGGCTTTAACCCTTTACCTAACATGAAACGCAGACGACACTTGCAAAACAAATTCTTGAATAACAATTTTTTTGTCTCAAAAACATAGGTTATGACCCCTCATTGGAACGAGCTCGTTCCAACGAGGGGTCATAACCTATGTTTTTGAGACCAAAATGAAAATATAATGAAAGTTAATTGGCGATTTTCGAGAATAGCGCTGACCGGTTTTGGCCGTTACGTTGGGTAAAGGGTTAAAGACAATTATTATTATTATTATTATTATTATTATTATTATTATTATTATTATTATTATTATTATTATACCTCCCTGGCATGTCACACAATCGGTCAGGAATCACATTTATTTGCTCTCTTTATTGTCCCTTGAGTGCCACAAGGCATCATCTGCAATGATTTAGCATTGCAGATGGCTCCGTGTTGAAAAGGAATGTAGCTAGTTGGGTTCTCAAGCGACCAGGTTCTCGAGACTGAAATTCTTTATGTTGCTATGGTGTTGCAAGTTCATCTCAAAATTATAACAGTCCTTGGATATTAATGACCAGAGTCCTTGAAAAGTGCTTAAATGGTGTTTAAATGGTAATTCAATTTGATTTTCTGATATCAGTGGGATCCCTGAATTAGTCAGTGCGGAAACAATTTCTACGATGCCCACTACTTGTTTTGGGTAAAAAGTGAGAGAAGATAAATGCCGAGGTATCTATTTTCGAATTCAGTGTATCATCAATTACCTCAGCTCTGACAAATTGTTTGATATATCCTCGAATTTGATTGGCTAAGAATGACACGTGCATACCGGCGGTAAATCCTGTACAGGGGGGGTGGGGGGGGTGGGTGGTCAACCTTGAGTTATCTTTCTCTGGTGATTAGCCGCTGTTACGATTTTGATGCATTTCCACTCGCTTCGAATTTTCAAATTTTGAATTACAAGAAAATAAGAGAATTTAAGTACCAAAACAAAAAATATTTTCGAAATCTTGAATCTTGAAAATTGTGGTCTTATATGTATAGGTGATGTGTACGGTGTAGTGGCCATAGGGTTGTGTACCTTATGTCGGAAGATGCCGTTCGGGTACTTCTAATTAGTGAAAAAAGGCACCGTGCCCCCTTGTGCCACCCCCCTCGGCTCCGCCGCCCCTGAGTATATGGAGTCGGATTTTCAAAATTCGGTCAGATTTGTATTTGAAATCATGAGTACTGATATGCTACTTAAGCTAGAATGAAGTAAAATATTACTTGATTTCAACTTGAACAAGTGAAATTTAATGATGGACGTCTTGCGAACTTTAACGTCATGGCATCAACTGTGTTACATCAATCAAAACCGATCCAGAGAATTTAATTTAACATTTCATACATTGGTTGAGCTAACTTTTGAATATTATAGCGATATCGTTCGTAGTTTCGAAGTTCTGTGTGTGACAAAACCGGCGAAAAAGCAAAGTGTTAAAATTTCAAATGACGTAGAATTATCAAAATGAAGCTTAATTAAAAAAAAATCCAAAATACATTTTTTTTTTGTATTTTGTGAGTTCTACAACATACTAAAATTTCACCCAAATCGGTCGAAGTTTGATATTTGCGACGTTGACGTAATACCGCCACCTCAACATCAGAGCCTGGTGATTTTTGTGTCGGCTGAAAATTGATTATATTTTTGGAGATGATTATCAGGGAGAATGTATGTACAAAATATCAGAAGCATAGACCATCTCTATATATGAGTAATTGGAATTGTTTAAAATTTATTTATTTATTTATTTATTTATTTATTTATTTATTTATTTATTTATTTATTTATTTATTGTAATATAACGACACTTTCGATTTCGACCGCCAGGGTCACCTCATGTCGGACAGTTTTCAGGTGGAGGAAGTCGGAATACCCGGAGATAGCCACCAAGCAACGGCGAGCAACTGCCAGGCTTCCCAACATACAAACTCCACACAAGCAAGGTAATCATTGGTTGAAGACACGTGCACAACCGACGTACAGAACACCTTAGCACACAACGCCACCGTGCCCCCACGTGGGCAATGGGGGGTGAAGTGTCCGGCCCAAGGACACAACAGGGTTGCCGCAGGTGGGATTCGAACCGAGGACTTCTCGGCTTGCAGAATGCACCTCTACCTACTAAGCCACCGCGACCCCTGATTGTTCAAAAAACATGTTTCAATATTAAAATGTCAACTTTCTGTCATCGTTAACAACGAAACTTTATACCATTTACTAGAACCGTCACCTTGCAAGCAGTATTTGAATTTTGTAGGTATAACTTAAGAGTAGGTAATAATTGCTGGTGCAAGCGTACATGTACGTGTACGGTACATGTACGTGTACGTGTACACGTACATTCGTGTACACCTCCATAGGATTTAGTGTTAAAATCGTGTACAGGTACACGTACATGTACGTTTTTTAGAAACGAAAAAACGTTTTTTGCTCGCAATTTAACACTAAATTGTATCCTAGACACCTGTAGTTGTACGCACGCGTACATGTACCGTTTTGATTGAAATAGGCAAATGAGTTTCCCCCATAGGATTCAGTGTTAAATTGCGAGCAAAAAAAAAACGTTTTGTCGTTTCTAAAATCATCGTCTTACCGATTCTAAATAATCCGCGTCCGTACACGATTTTAACACTGAAACTCTATGGAGGCGTACACGGAGATCCACTTGTGGATATCAGGTTGGAAATCGACTCGTGTAAAGAGGTTGTGTTAGAATTCGCAAACCCACTGTCGCGTTTTTGATTGATATATAGGAGAGAAAAAAAATATAAATAAATAGTTATTTAAAAAAATAAATATATCAAATCGAATAGATAATAAAAAATACGTAAATTATGAGCGATTCTCAGACTATTAGAGTAAGGTTTCTTTTAAAAATGCTGATGAGAGCCTACGAATTCTGCGTGAACGAACAACTAGGTCGTCTCTTGTTAGAACGATGCGTCGGATGTCGGGATCATCTAGACTTTGATTACGAGAATCATTCGTGTCTGTGGATGGAAAGGGAAGATATGGTCAACAAGTATTTCGAACCGGCGTTCGAACGCGTTCAAATCAATGAAGTGATCGCGTTTTGGAAGAGATTACTCTTCTGTAAGGATCAAAGCAAGCCCACAGTTTCGGAAGAACAGAAATTGGCGCGTAAAAGTCTGACTTTAAAAGATAAGGGATGCGTTAAGAAATTATTGTTCAATGAAGCATACGTCTAAGTTTCTCGTTGATATAAAATAAGGGAGAATAGAAAATAAAATAAATACACACATAAATCTTTTATCTAATATTAGAAAGAAAAAAAAAATGAGAACCAGAAATAAATTGTATCCGACGTTAGTAGACGACGAGGATGAGAAGCCGATCGACGTTTTGAGGACGACACCGTCGCTAGAAGAAAATGAAAGAGGAGAGAGGTATCGCATCGATCAAATCAGTAGAATCCAAGAGTATCTAACTCGAGAGAGAGATTCTCGTCGTTCCCTCAAGCAGAAGTATTCGCGTTTCGTGAAATTCGTCAACGCGATCGACACGACACTCATCACGATTTCCATGGGTTTACACGCGGCCGGCATCGGATTGTTGTCGACCGCGGTCGGCATTCCGATCGTGTTGACCGTAGAAGGAGTGGCTCTCGCCGCCGGATTGTTTAGCATGCTCGGAAACTTTTTGAGTAGGAAATTATATCTGAAGGCGAGGAAACACGACAAGATTCGCGTCTTGGCCAACTCCAAGATCGACACGATATCCGAAATGATCTCTATGGCGTTGAAAGACGGTAGGATATCGGATGGAGAATACTTCGCGATATTGAGCGAGAAAACGAAATACGATGTCATGAAAGAAGCCGTGAGAATCAAGACTCGTCAGATCATCAAGGAAGAGATGAAGGATTCTCTCGTGGAAAAGGGGAGGAAAGAGGCCAGGGAGGAATTCAGTAAGATGATAGAACTCAAGAGCAGCGATTGAAAAAAAAATATATATATATAATAAGAACAGAATTAATTAATTATTAAATTTATATATAAAATAAAAAAACGAAATTAATTTAAATAACTCTTAAAAAAATGTATTGCGTAAAGTGTAAGAGAGTTACCGAGACAAGTAATTCTCGAGAAGTGCGAACTAAAAACGACAGATAGATGCTTCGCGGAATTTGTGACGTGTGTGGTTCTGTCAAGACTCGATTCGTCAAAAAAAAAGAATGCGAGCAAAGGTAAAGGCATCGTGAATAAAATGATCAATAATCTACCTTTCGAAATGCATCTGCCCGGTCATAGTTTCACGGGACCCGGAACGAAATTTAACAAGAGACTCCACGCCGATCTGACACCCAAATCTTGGAGCAAACCTGTGAATAGGGTTGACGCGATCACGATCTGTGCTACGCCGGACATCCTGACACCAAGACTCGCAACGACGTCTGCAATAAAAACATGTTGGGGAAAATTGAGAGGCATATCGAATCCGACCAGGAGAGAGAAAATGGAACGTTCGCTGGTCGGCAATCTGATCGGTGCAAAACGTCGATTCGGATGGGGTGTTCAAAAAAAAAGCGCATCTGAAAAGAAGAAGAAGAAACGATTATTGACGAGCGAATTGGCCGAGGAGTTACACAAACCCATAGTGCGTAAATTTCGAAAGAGAAGGGTGTTCGTGAAGGGTTTGGATGATATTTGGTCTGCCGACTTGGTCGACATGAGATCGTTTTCGAGGTGGAACGAGGGCGTCAAATATCTATTGACGGTCATTGACGTGTTTTCCAAATATGGTTGGATCAGAGCTTTCAAGAATAAATCGGGACCTTGCGTCGCCGAGGCTCTGAAGAGCGTGTTCGACTCGTCTTCTCGAAAACCAAGTAAATTGTGGGTGGATAAGGGAAAGGAATTCTACAACAAGCACGTTCATCGATTGGTCGACCTCTACTCGATCGAAAACGAAGAGAAAGCCAGCGTGGTGGAACGTTGGAATCAAACGATGAAGGAAAAGATGCACAGATACTTCACGGCGAATTCGACTAAGAAATACATATACGCTCTGAACGGTCTGGTCAAAGATTACAACAACACCCGACACAGATCGATCAAGATGACTCCCGTGGAAGCTAGCGATCCTCGAAACGAAAAACAGGTCTACGCGAATCTATATCCTGAGAGATCTAAGATCAGGAAGAAGTCTAGAACGCCGAAATTTGCGGTTGGTGATCGAGTGAGAATCTACGCTTATAAGAAGCACTTCGAAAAGGGTTATACTCCTCGATGGACCTCGAAAATCTTCGTGATAATCAAAATACTTCACACCGATCTGGTGACTTACGAGATCAAGGCTTTGGATGGAGAAGAGATCATCGGAAAGTTTTACAAACAACAATTACAGAAGACGAAGTTTCGATAAAGAAAACAATTTTTTTTTTTTATTCACTTTCTTTAACATTTTCTTGTTTACACACATATATATAAGAGAGAAAAAAAATAATAATAAGAAATAATTAAAAACTATTTTTTAGATAAAGAAATCAAGTTAATTAATAAACAAAAAACTAAAAATCCTTTAAAATGACAAATATACTAGATATAGCACAAAGCATAGTGAAAGATGAAAGTATTCAAGAATATGAGGTTCACGAATACGAACCGGTAACCAGAACGAGTTTGAACAATGCGGGAGAGATAAGAATCAACGTTGAAACTCAAGATCTATTCATACATCCTAGCGAGAGTTACATAGTGGTGCAGGGACGTCTCACCAAGGAAGATGGGAGTGACTACACCGACGACGACACGGTTACTCTAGCCAATAATGGCATCATGCATCTATTCAGTAATATAAAATACATGCTATCCGGACAAGAGATAGAATCTGTTTTTCATCCCGGTCAGGCCACCACGATGTTCGGACTCTTGACATATCCTGATGATTTTTCGAAATCCAGAGTTGTGGGTGAAAGACACCGTAGGCCCTGCTAGCGCCGGCGCGCCTTGATATTCGACTACGTCGTCAAGACGTCCAGACCTAAAGGAACGTTTTCATTCAGGATACCTTTGAAACACATCTTTGGATTAGCGGACGATTACAACAAGATCATATACGGATTTAAACACAATCTGACGTTGATTCGAAAAGGAAACGGCGACGCAATAGTGAGACTCACTGCGACCAATGCGGGTAAGATAACTCTACACAAGATATCGTGGTTCGTTCCGCACGTGGAGCCTTCGATCGTGGAAAGCGCACGTCTCTACAAGATCATAAAATCCAAGAGTAAATTACCCGTGGGATTTAGAATCAGACAGTGCGACACGGCTAGCATTCCTCCCTCCACGAATCACTTCAATTCGAGATTGACGGTGAAATCCGCTTCTGAGAGACCGCGTTTCATCGTGGTTGCATTTCAGACCAATAGGGACGGGTCTCAGGAAAAGAATGCGTCGCTGTTTGAGCACTGCCATTTGAGAAACATGCAAGTGTTTCTGAACGCCACGAGATATCCAGCAATCGATTACAATGCGTCATTCGACAAGAACGATTTCTGCAGACTGTACGGCGACGCCGCTGATTTTAGAAAGAAGTATCACGGTCTAGACGAATTGATGAGCAACCCTAACATATCTCCCGGCGAATACAAGTCGATGTATCCCATGTTCGTATTCGACGTCAGTAAACAGAGTGAACGACATAAGAGTAGCATCTTAGACATTCAGATCAAGATGCAATTCGATAGGAACGTGCCGAGAAAAACCGAAGCCTTCGCCCTGGTCCTGTCGGACAGAGAATTACAATTCGAATCGGACGGAAATAAGATGTCGATCATTCGATGAGAGACGAGTGTGAAAAAAATAAAAAACAAAAAAAAAAATAAAAAGTAATGAGTAATTATTAAAAACAAAAAAAACAACAAAAAAAATAAATAAAGTAATGTGATCTAGAGAGATTGAACATCTCTCTAAATCTCATTACTTTTTTGTTTGTTTTTTTTGTTTTTAATAATCACACATTATTTTTTTTAATTCATTATTTTCCACACGTTCACTGTTTGTTCAAAGGAACTAGTTCGATCAGTAGACTCACCACGGAAGCGGCGGCATCAGGATTATTGGTTTTCGTAACGAAATTAATCCTGTCTCCAGCATTCACTTTGTGAGGCGTGCCGAACGTGCTAACATTCGAGTGTTGATTCTCAGTCTTTTCGATGCTGTATCTCTTATCGCTCTCTACTCCATTCACCACGAGATTGACGACCGCTCTTTATTCAAATCTGAGGAAGCCAGACTCATTCGAAGGATTTCACCTTCCAGCGGCATGGGATATCCCACCTGACCATGTTTCGATCCGCTACCTCCATTTCCGAAAGACCACTCAGCTTTTCCTTCATCTAAGGTGCCGGCCTCTTCGGCCCACACAGTGATCAATTGTCTAGCATATTTGACTTTCTCCACCACCGAAATCAGAGTGCAGGCATCCGTCATGTTCACGGGATCCGGTAGATTCGTGAGCGCGTGTCCACCCATGTCTAGTTTACCTTCCATGATGTCACCCTTTCTCCAGACCGAGTTGTCGTCCACGTACTTTCTGCTGACCACGCTGGAATCGAATTCGGGATCGTGATCGAGACCGAATAAATTGTGACTGTTCATGTTGATGCCACTCTCCATGGTTCCGCCAGATTGTTTGTTCAGGTAGAGATCATCCACTTGTGATTCTAGGTGTTCTTGTGATTGTATCACGGCAGAATCTACGTAGCCCTTGTTGACCGCGGTTGAGTCTGCATCCGTGTCGTCGATCTCTGACAGATTCAATATTTTGTTGAATCCCACATTCAGATCCGATTTCATTTCTAGTCTGTCAGACTTTCTCTGTTCCAGATCTACGTAGTGTTTGGTCGCCAGGTCCTTGCGATTCGTGGGAGTGGCCACATTCGTTATCTTGTTAGAATTGGCGTTCAATTCCGAGTGCATCGTTTTCTGAACGTATCTATTTCTCAAGTGTTCGCTGAATCTCGTGTAAGAGTCGTCCACATATTTCTTGGTCGCGGCATCGGTGGGATCTATGGGATTCACGACATTCACCAAACATTTGGATTTCAGATCGAGATTGTCGGTCATGGTTTTATCCGCGTAATTATCTAGCAGGATTCGTTCGAAATCAGCATTCCCCCTGTCGACGTATTTTTTAGTCGCAGCATCTGCGAGATCTATCGGCTCGGGAAGATTGTAGAGCTTCTTATCGTTCATGTTCAAAGGTTCTTCTCGAGGTTCGTATCTCTGAACGTAACGTTCGTCCAAGTTGGCAACGTCGTAACCATCATCGACTTCGAACGTCTTCCTCTTCTTTCTTAGGTTGACTTTTTCGTTGTCACTTCTACCAAATTTATCGACTGGCATGTTGTTGTGGGGATTTTTTTTGTTTTTAGAAAAATATATTCAAAACGCAGTTTATTAAAAATGAACTGTGTTATTTTATTTTTCGTTTTTATTCGATTAAAATGTTTTTAAAATAATTTTTTATCTTTATATATACTATAAAAAAAAATCTCTCTCTAATGTAAATCATTGAGAATGTCTTGAAATCGATCTCCTTCAGACCATCTCTTGAGAACGTAGAGACACAGGTGACCGCAAAACACTTGATCTGGTGATTGCACTCGTTCCGTGTTGTAACGAACCATTGATTTGTTGAAATAGTTCTTTATTTCTTTTGGCGGCGAGATTCCATAGCTGTCGAAATAATAATTTTTCTTCTTCCCGTTCTTGATCCACGCCACCCAGTGAGTGCCTTCACCCGATGAATCATCTAGATTTAAAATTCCGCATTCCGATTGTCGAGGTCTTCTCTTCGGCAAAGCATCTCTGGAAAACACGCCTAGAAAATCTTTGATTTTCAAATCTTTTGCTGCATTCAACAGATCGATGTTGGATAGGGGTTCGTTAGGTAAGACGACACCTTCTACGGATATCTTTATTTTCTTATTCATAAATGTGTATATATTTTTTTTAATTATTTATTTTATTATAATTCACTAAAATGATGTTATTTTTTTTTTTTCTTTTTCTTTTTAAACTAACATTCTCGATGTCTCTATCAATTTCTATAATTTTGATTTCATATAATTCTTCTTGATTTTCTGGAATCCTATCATCCACAATCATATCTGGAATCTTATCATCCACAATCATATCTGGAATCCAATCATCCACATTCATATCATCTCTAATTAGATCTAAAGTCCAATGTCCGAGTGCCAAAGTGCTTATTTTATCATCTAACACGAATCTCTTATCGTCGTCGGCTGTCAGCGAAATCTTGCTGACTATTTCGGTATACAAGTCATGATTTTCACTTCAAATCGATTTCATAGTCTTATACACCGGACCACTTCCTAACAGACAATCTTTATACTCTTGGAAAGAGATGTTTTTCTTCACCACGCACGCTTTAACTCCTTTACACTTCTTGATCTCTTCATCATCTTCTAGACGATAAGCATACAGTTTGGGTCTCAAGCCCACGAATTCGACGATTTGTTTACCGCCGCTCTCATCCTTAATCTTACCCAACACCTTCTTGTTGTCGTTCGATTGAATGTTGGACGGGTGATCGATGGGATAATTGCTCATGTCGAACCACTCGGCCACGTCCTGAGATATATCTCGGTAGACGTCTTTCGTCTCTATCTCGTAAACTAAACTGTCCGTGTCGGTGAACAGTAGTTTGGCTTTATCACCAAATTTTCGTTTGACGTAATCGTAGTGAAACTCATACATCAATCGCTTGCTGATATCTAAGATGATTGGTCTGAGATAATACGGTTTGTCAAACTTCAGGTGTGTCTTTTGCATGTGAACGGCCACTAGATTTTCGTCGAATATGGTTCGGTGTTTGTAACTGGGTTTCGTCACTAATGTTTTAGCTCTTTTCTCAGACGTGACAAGTCGAACGTCGGTTCTCTTCCTGATGTTTTCCATTGATTTACCATACACGCAGTTGTTCATGAGTTTGAAGAAATCTTTTTCGAAATTGTTCTTAGCTCGAATTCTGAGATTCATGTTGAGATTGATGTATTTTTTCATCCAAGACTCTTCATCGAATCGAATGATGCGATGTATGTCGACTAATTTCATACCGTAATCGACGTACTGTTTCAAATTCTCGCTGTAGACGACGTACTTACGTTTGTTAAATAAATTGGGAATGAGTTTTTCCTCATCTCCTTCGTTCGGTTCCATTAGTTTGGGAGCCAGCGGATAATAGTTGTGTGGATCGTGTAATTCTTCCGGATAGTTCAAATCGACTTCTAAAATGCAAGGATAGTCTCTCCATTTTTGCATCTCTTCTGGTTCCTTTACCCATTCGAAATTTCCAATCGGTAAAGGATGACTCATAGCCCAACCGTACAGATTATTGGCGTCCCAATACTGTATGTATTTAGTCGACCATTTCAAATCGAAACCTTCTTTCATGTAGGGATTGTTAGCCTCAGAATATCTGTGAGAGATCATCGAGACGCCACCTCTCGCAGCCCTTTCGAACATGAACAACATGTTCACGTCGGATAATAATTCCAATTGGACTTCGGTGGTCTTCAACAGAGCGTCCCATGCTAGACCGGGTGCGGTGAAGTACCAAGCGGGATCCAGATCATAATTTCGACAACAGACGTCTCGAAAATTTTCGAACACGTCTGCCAAGAGCAGAACGTCAGTCTTCAGATAGAGATCCTGATGATCTCTCATGGTTTTCATATTGAATGATTTCCACACGTTTTTAGCGTGTTCGTAATTCTCGTCGGAAATGTCAGATTCGTATAATTTTGAATAAAAATCTTCTTTCGAAGGTAGTGCAGTGTCTTCGAATCTCTTTAGATCGTTCATGTAATCGTAAGGATAGACTCCTTTCCTCAACATGACGTCTACTCGTTCTCCGAAATGTTCGCTCGTGATTTTAAATTTATCCTTGCTCATGTTATCAACTAATTTTTCCAGAGCGGTCGACATGAATTTAAAACTGTCGATGAAACGTATGGCTCTACGAATGAATTTCGTTTTTTCTTTCAATGTTTCTCCGCCGATTACTCTTTTCTTCTCCATGAGCTTCCATTTCGTGAAGGAAATGTATCTTTCTTCGCTGTTCGCGATGCAATTTAATTCTTCGTGTGAGATGCCGAGATTTTTCACGAACAGATGACTGTCGTAACCCGAGAGATTGTGAAATATCACCAGATAGAAACTGGCATCTCGATATTTTAAATTACACTTGCTGTGAGCCGGACCGTGATACAGACCCGTGTAATGATCGTAGTCTCTGACCTTCTTATTTTCCTTTGAATTCTCGTCGAACGATTGTCTGCATATCTGACATTCGGTGGCTCTGTTATTTTCGTCCTGCTGCTCTTGCGTGATGATCATTTTTTCCGGAGTTTTAAATTTGTCGTATAACATTTGAATTTTCGATTCTAACTCTTCCACGAAGCTTTGAGCCACGTTGTCATCTTCATACTGTTTCGTGTAGGTGAAGGGACCCATGTTGTGTTGTGAGTCGAAAGCGTATTTCACGTAAATGCAATAGCCTGAAGGTATGTGTTTTTGATATCTTTCGACGTAACTTTGAAGAGCATTGGGTTGACAGGAACTCATTTTCGCGGTGAAACATTCGAAATCGGCGTACACGACGAATGGTACTTTTAACCTTCTATTGTGATTTTCAAACTTCACGATGGTGTTAGGTTTGGGCATTTCGACGGTGACACCTTGATTTTCGTTGCAATATTCCTGATGTTTCGCCAACGAGTCTTCGCTGTGAAATGCGTTCATGCAATTGAAACATAAAGATATCTTTTTGTTATGTTTATTATTTTGTTTCGACAGTAATCCGCTCGGATTTGGAACCCAACAATAATGATGATTGTCACCGTTCAAAATCAATAATAAAATAATCATCTTTTCTCTTCCGAGATACAAAGTCAGTCTGAGAGGATAGATCTTTTGTTTTTCATCGTCGTATCCCAAGACGTTCACCGCTACGGTGGGATTTTGAACCTCGAAATGTTCGATGTGTTTTAACTGCGTTGGAAAAGTCACTCTGGTCCAATCGAGATTTTTAGAAGTCTCCTCGTAACAAGAAACTCTATCGGAATTCATTTTGACAGGGTATAAAGCGGGGGTGACTGCCCATTTAAAACACTGATCATCTTTATTTCTCACATTGACCACGGATTGTTTTTTAGCTAAGAAATATGGTAATTTCACGTAGGAAGACCCTTTCAACAAATCGTTTTCAGTTATGTGAATTTCGAGTTTCAACACCTCATCGAACGTCCAATTACTACCTTCATTTTGATAATTCACGAGAGATGTCAACATCTTGTCTTTCATCTTTTCGAAAACGTCTGATAAATCTGAACCTTGAAATACGGGTTTGACGTTAGATCTGAAATATGCATTTTCACGATGCTCTCACCAGACTTCACGTCGATTTTATTCATCACGCAATGGAGTATCATCTTAATATTTAGTCCCACGTTCATGTATTCGCGAAACAAATCCAATACTTTTTTCTTCACCAGTTCCATGAACAATTTCGGATCAATTTTCTTCAACGAGGGAACCACGTCGAAAGTTTTCAAAACACCTTTGATTGCACTCTCCCGTTCCACGGACTTTGATTGAAATAGTTTTGCGGTGAGTCGCGCTAGATATTCTTCTCCTTTCCCTTCATCTATTGCTCGTTGAAGTTCGCTCGATATATCTCGTTTGCCTAGAATCTGATGTGCATCACTTGTTTTCATTTTAGTTTTTCTTTTCTTTTCTTTGGAAACTTGAAGTTCTTCTTCAATGGCTTTTCGTTTAGTCGTCTTCTTATTTTTCACAATCGAAACGTTTTTGTTTTTTTTCGACGTCGGCATTTCGATTCCTTTTACTATCTTTTTCTTCTTCTCATTTTTCACAACCGATGCATTTTTTGACGTCGTTGCTATCGGCATTTCGTTTGCCTTTCCATCATTTCGCAAATGTTTCTGTATGACTTCAATCTTTTTTGATTTAGTTCTATGATTTCTGAAATGTGAAATTTTTAATAGTTTACAAATCTCGTTTAACTGAGGTATGGTTTTCTCATTTAAATTTTTTTAATTCAATTTTTTTCTTTAATGTGTTTTTTATTTAAAACAATTTATGATCGCTTTTATTTCTTGTTTGCAGAACGAACACATTTTCTCGTCTCTAGAATAACATTCCTTACAATAACACAAATGTGCACACGGTAGAAACAAAACGTTTGCAACATTTTCGCAAAGCAGACAAGTGTTCATGTTGCTCGACTCGTTTTTGACACACGATGATAACTCGTCCGCTTGTGTCATGAATTTAATCAGATGTTCTAAAGTCAAAAATTGAGATAAGGTCTTGTTTGCGTTATTTAACGCATTGTACAATTGTTCCTTAGTGTACCCTAATTGTAACATATCCATCAATAATTTTTGGTTTTTATTTCTATCCCACTCTTCGTCTTTGATTTTAATCAATCCCAATGTTAGGATCTTGTTCAAATAATCACATTCGCCTTTTTTAATATTATTTATATGTTCTAGTAAAGGTCTGTCGTAAGGTTCCCAATTCATCAAATGTATATTACAACAAAAACATTTAACTTTGTCACTTTTACCCACATAAATGAAACCTGCAGCGGCTAAATCTTTGGGTTTTTGAGCAAGATGCGAAGGCCAATTTTTAAACGTTTGAAGTCTTGCACGTTCTAAACTATAATTCGGATGTTCGGACTTGATCATTGTTTTTACCTCAAAATTGAGTTTGTAAGAATATTTTTTTCGAATTTTGTATTAATGATAATTTGTTAAAAAGTTTTAAAATTGTTTATAATATGTTTTAATTCCTTCAAAAAGAATTAATCAATTATATGTTCTTAACGTGAAAAAAAATTGAATTAATACGAATAAAAAAAAAAAAAAAAAGGATGTTACAATTTAACTTTTTATTTATAAATAAAGAGAAACTTTTTTTTAACAAATCATTATTTAAATACAAAATTTAAAATATACATTATTTGCAAGAATTCATAAAAACCAAATAATCAATCATGACAACAACACCTAAAAGATGTAAATTGAAAGAATATTTTTTTAATACGCGAACAGATACTTGTATCTGTACAGTAGAACACGATCCCATCGAATTGAACGATGTTAAGATGGTGTACTTAGAGCACTACGACAACAAATATGAAATGTGTTTGAAATTGGATGAAGCCATGCTCGATTTGTTTTACGAGTATCAAGACGATCTGCTGAATAATATCATTGACAAATACAGAGGACCCTACATGAATGATTTGATGATGATCTATGAAAAAAAAATATATCCAATGATCTCACGTGAACTCGTGGACAAATCAGGTGGTAAGAGTGCGTTCACCGATGTAGAAAAACTCAAAAGAGTAAAGATAAACATTCAAGACATTTTGATAAGAGGAAGAATAACGCAGGTCGACATGCTAATAACGGACTTGGAAATATATGAACAATAGAGAGATTGATTTTAGTGAAGAAGAAGGAAAAAAAAGTAATGAGATCTAAAGATGATCACATTACTTTTACAAAAAAAATTTTTACATTAAAGAAAATTAAAATTTAAAAAACTTTTTTTTTATATATATAAAGAGCAAAAAAAAAAAAAAAAAACTTTTTTTTAAACAAATTATTAAAATACAAAATTTAAAATATACATTATTTTGCAAGAATTCATAAAACAAAAAAAAACCAAATAATCGATCATGACAGCAACACCTAAAAGATGCGAATTGAAATTGAAACGAGTCAAAACGAATAAGAAATTAGGTTTTAAAATCTATAGATTACAACGACACGATCCCATCGAATTGAATGAGATCGAGATGAAGGACTTAGAGCATAAATACGACAGATATAAGATGACTTTGAAATTGGATGAAGCCATGCTCGATTTGTTTTATGAGTATCAAAGTGATCTGCAGAAAATCGTCATCGCTAAAGATAAAGAATTCGACAAGGACGATCTGACGTTGTTCTATGGAAGTTACATATATCCAAAAATCTCACTCGAACTCGTGGAGAAATTGGGTGGTGAGAGCGAGTTCACCGATGTAAAAAAAACTCAAAAGAGTAAAGATAAACATTCAACACGTTTTCGAAAAAGGAGAATACACGAGTGTCAACATGCTAATAACGGACTTGGAAATATAAACAATAGAGTGATTGATTTTTTAGCGAAGAAGAAGGAAAAAAAAAAAGTAATGAGATCATCTTTAGATCTCATTACTTTTTTTTGTTTTTTTTGTTTCATTCTTCTTCTTCTTCACTATCGCCTATATATATTATAATAACGTTTCCTTTTTTCTCAAATTTCAACGTCGATTCTTCTTCTTTTCTTTTTTTCTTTTTTTTGTGATATGATACGTTTTTATAACAACACATATGTTTATCCGAATCATAATTATGAACGAATGTTGTGCATCTCTTGGTAACACTCGCATCATTACCATTCTCTTTAGAAGGTAGTGGTGATGGTGGAAAGCGTCTCATTCTTTTCAATTCCAACAGTCTATCCCGTGCTTTATCTATATCTTTCATCAGTTCTTTCCTTAGATATCCATCATTAGTGTCTAACCATTTTTACGCATCTTTTTTTGTTTTTTCGCACTCTGTCTCGCGATATTCGTCATTATCGTCAAATTGTTTCTCCACCTTTTCATCCAGGTGATAAAATTGTTTCTCCACCTTTTTACCCATTTTAAATATATTATTTTATATTTTCTATGATTTATATTTTATATAATTATATAATTTTATATTATAATAACATATTCAAAATCGGTATATTCTTAAACGGCGAATTCTCACCGAGCAACAAACCCTTGCCGAGTCGTTCAATGTTCTGTCCACTCTTCAGATAGAGACCGTTTCCTCTCAGAGAGTTGCCACCTCTAACGGGTTCTAGATACAATCCTTTACCGCTGTCGTCTACGTGGACGCGACACACGACTCCTCTTTTCTTCAAAAACAGTCCACTGCCACCCATTAATTTCTCAACTGCCGAACTAGCGAGTCCCGTGAGAGCTCCCACGCCGAGAGTCTTTCCGAGAAAGGGTAGTGCCTTTGCGGTGAAGGGTAATGCTTTTGCGGCGATTCCTGCCAATAGCGGTAGGAAACCACCTTTCATTCTCAAATTGTATCTCAATTGAGCGGGACTCAATCTCACCGTCAACCCTCTTCCATCGCGAATCGCTTTCTCCATCCTTTTGATTTGACTTCTGGTCCAGGCGATCGAATCCTGACCGCCTCTCATCAGATCTTCGTGAGTGAATTTGAATCTCACTGCCTCGCCTCGAGTTGTTAACGCTCTCTTAAGTTTCTTCCTCTGTCCTGCGGATATGTTCACGTTTTTAATCACGTATTCTGTCATAATTCTGTTTTTTTTTAAATATATTTACTTCAATTGTTTCTTGTTTAATAATAATTATTTATATTAAAATAATTTTGTAAAATTAATATTGCGTTTATTTTATTTTTGTTATCTATATATATACACAATATTTTTTTTTTCTTTTGCTTTTATATTTCTGTTATGTGAAATCTTATCGTCACCCTCTCTCCGCGAAGATCTAACAGTTCACCATTTTGATCCGTCAACGTGGTTTTGAGACTATACAACGTGTCTAAAATCACTGGTAGATAAACTAAATTTCGAGGTCGCTCCACGATCTTATAACCCGGCGACACGTTTGGAAAGAAGGAATAGATCGTCAGTTGAGCGCTACCATTCACATAGCTTCCAGCAATCACGTCCACGTTCACCAGAATGCTATTGACTGCGAGAATGTCAACCATATTTTCAGATGCCGCGTGGCCTCGATAATCTTCTGATCGAATCCCAGCATCTTGCCTATAGAATCGTCCGTGTTGAAATCCACTCGAAAATTATCTTCCAAATCCAACATCGTCTGTAAGGTATTAGGATTGGGAGCGAGTCTGATCTTGTTGCTTCCCTTTCCATCCGTCTTCATTCGCGTCTGAATGTAATTGTTCAACTCGTCTATGTCGTAACTCCCTTTGGGAATTCGAATCTCCAACCAATCCACTCCGTCGGAATACTTGAACGAGTTATTCTTTTCGGTGACGTTGGGAAAGGAATAATATGTCTCCAGATTCACCAACGCCATCTCGTATCTTTTCTCTCTATTCAATTCGATGGAAGGTTCCAATTTCGTAGCGAATCGAGTCGAATCGTCACTCACCACGATTTGAATGGATTGTTTTGCAGCCGTTTTCTCGGCTATCCGTTCTAACAATTCTCCATGTTCGAACATTATATTTAATTTTATTTTTTTTTATTCAAAACTAATTATTTGAAGATTTATTATTTTCTAAATTTTATTTTCACGCTCTATCTTATTATCATCAGAAACATAAAACTTGTCGAATCCGCACCGATATTTTCCGTGATTAAATTCGCTTGTCTAATCGATCACGACGAAATTGTAAAGTCCACCATCCCAAACCCTCTTGCAGAATCTCCTGAATTCCGCCGCGCTCATGTCGTTTGCGACGTGATCACCGTAGATGTGATTGAGATTCTTGAGATCTTGGCGAAAGAGACATAGAAAATTAGTGTTCTCCCTTATCGTCTGTCTGGGCAATCGAAAATAATTCTGCGACAGGTAGAAACAGTCCACGTTGCTGTGTCGACCCCTAACGTAATACGATTCGCATCGGTTCTGCCTCTCCAAAAGCAGATCGTCGAAAATCATGAGATTCTTATCTTCCGATTTCAGTTCTCTAGGATCCGGAACGTCGCTAGCGTTGTCATAAAATCGACACTCGACGTTCGAAGATGCATTTCTCTTCATCAGCCCCATCGCCGCACCGTCCAAAATGGTCGAAAGAGGAGCTTCACTCTTGTCGAATTCCTCCCTACTGTCAAAGATTCTGGCTATGACGTCCTTGGGCAATCTACGATCCATGCACTCTCGAAGCAATCTGTATTCGGGTTGAAACAAGCTCTTGCCAAACACGAACAATCTATCGTAATCCAACCAGTCGGGTCGGGACAACAGATTCATCAACAGATTGGTCTTTCCACAATTCGATTTTCCCACTATCAAGCCTCTTATGCTTTTGGGAAAGAACTCGTTATTCGACCTCTTGGTCGCGGCGTCGTTCCAAGACATATCTTTAATGTTCATCTTTTGTTTTATTTTTTGTTTGTTTGTTATTTTAGATTCTTTTCAAACACAAATTTTATATGTTTTTTCAAACTTAGTTGTTTAATATTATTATTTATTTATATCACACCGTTGTGAGTTCTCTTCAATCCGGATCCATTCGTCATTTTGGCTAAATCTTGTATGGGTACCACAGCATCCTTAAAATCTTTCCAACTTTTCGGCGTTCGCTCTAACGCAGCTCGCATCGCCGGCGGACTGATCAACTTGTCGATCAACGCGTCGGCTGCCCTCTTGCCAGCCACAGAAGCTATCCTACCACTGGCTTCGGAAGCGGCTTTCTTACCAGCATCCAAAGCCGTCTTCTTACCGACCTCAAACACAGTCGAGGCGAGTTCTCTACCCGCATCGCTCGTGAACGCTCGCATTATAGAATCGACGATGCCAGAACCGCCTTGAACGTAAGTTCTGACGTATCCCCTGTTCTTTATCACCAACATATTTTATTTTTATAATATATTTTGTTTTTTCACTGGTAAATCGTTTTTGCTGTTTAAATACTTTTATTATTCTAGTGTAAAAATTTACTGTTTTATTTTTGTTTGTTTCTCTCTACTTATTATATACACATCAATCCTTCAATTCGTTCATCAGCCTTTGATAGTAGTTTTTATTTAAAACCTTCTGTCTTAACAATTCGTCAGATATAGTAACTATCTGATTATCTAATCCTGTGTTACCAGCCCGTCTACTCGCCATCAACAAACTCAATCTCTGAGACAGAGCGTCAGAATCGCTCGGAAGAAAAGTGGTTTTCACCCCTTTGCCAGTCACCGATTCGACGAACTTCTTGTTCATATCCCATATGGGTTTCACCACTTTCGTCCACTTGTAACCTCTGTTGGCTTTGGGTCTCATCTCTCTGGCATCGTTATTTCTCTTCATGGCGTGGGTCTGAACCGGAATGTCGCCGTAATTGTCGAAATCCTGATCCGTGTAATCGCTAGGCTTGTCGTAAAGGAGCAATCTGCGCAGCCCATCAGTCAATTCGTATCTGTTCGAACCCACGATCAATTCATCATCGCCAATATCTTCTTCTGTGTCTCCTACAAAAATTCTTCCCTCCGAATCCTTATAAAATCCATACAACAGATCTCTCTTACCGCCATCATCATCAGACGATGCGACGCTATCAGTGGTGATAGTCGAAGCTGTATCATCAGACTCGCTGTCCGTTTGAATTCCAGTGGGAACGTAATCCGGTGTAGATTGAACGGAATGCCGATTTCCAAAACTAAGAGGCAACGAACCCATTCTCAAAGAACTCTCTTTTATGGGTCTCAATTCTTCGACTATCTCCTTCCTGCTTCGCTCTTGACCCTCCGTCATGGGTTTAAATATTTTTGTGGCTTCGCGTTTGAGTTCTATCTCAGCAAGACGTCTGCTTCTGTCAGCCGACTGAATGCCCTTCTTAGCACGTTCATACTCCCCTAAAATTCGATCTCGGTGTCTAGAATCTATCTGTAAAAACATTTTTCATTTTTAATTGTTTTATTATTTTCAAAATTAAATGTTTAATTATATTTTTATGTTTTTGAGTAATAAAAATCTTTCCGTCTTTAATATAATAAACTAAAAATATTCACATCTCAACTCAGCGTTGATTGAATTGGAGAAGTTTAAAAATACGTTTAAGCAGTACATGACAAACCGGTTTCTGATTTAATGCATTTTGATAGTAATTTACGTTTTGTCAAATGAATTTCATTCACATATCAAAGAACCATTCACTCAGTGTCGAATTAAGAGAGAATCCCTTTGATGACGGTTAAAACATTTCAACACACAAAAGAAAACTGTTTTTTTTTTCTAATTTTAACGTTAAGGAACTTATTCATTCATTTTCAAATTTCTCTGATCGCTTTCGTGAATATATTAAAAATTTTACCACTCAAAACCTAATTGAGTGGAAAATGCGTTTAAACATTCCGTTAAGTGTTTATTAAGATTACTTCACAAGAATTCTGATTCTTTTCTCTAAACTCAATCTCCTTTCATCACATCGAAACAAGACACGAATGTTTATTTTTACAGATCATATTTATAACTGACTCTTTTTGAACGAACGCTTAAAGTCAATTTCTCTTCTTTACATCAAGACAAAACACGAATGTCTATTTTACAGATCATATTTATAATCGACTCTTTTGAACGATATCCCTAAACTCAATTTCTCTTCGTCACATCGAACCAAGACACGAATCTCTATTTTTTACAGATCATATTTTATAATTGACTCTTTTGAACGAAAACCTCATTCAGTCATTACGATAACATGTGTTAGTTTTTACTTCAGGAAAACGTGACAGCGAGTTTGCGGATTTCTAACACCCTGGCAACACTCTTCATTCAAAACATTTCCATTAAGTGCTTATTAAGATCACCTCGCAATAACGTGCGTTAGTCTTACTTCGAGAAACGCGACAGTGGGTTTGCTAACACAACCTTTTTACACGAGTCGATTTCCAACCTAAAATCCACAAGTGGATCTCCGTGTACGCCTCCATAGGGTTTCAGTGTTAAAATCGTGTACGGACGCGGATTATTTAGAATCGGTAAGACGATGATTTAGAAACAACAAAACGTTTTTTGCTCGCAATTTAACGTTGAATCCTATGGGGGAAACTCATTTGCCTATTTCAATCAAAACGGTACATGTACGCATGCGTAAAACTACAGGCGTCTAGGATACAATTTAGTGTTAAATTGTGAGCAAAAAACGTTTTGTCGTTTCTAAAAACGTACATGTACGTGTACCTGTACACGATTTTAACACTAAATCCTATGGAGGTGTACACGAATGTACGTGTACATGTACACGTACATGTACCGTACACGTACATGTACGCTTGCACCAGCAATTATTACCTACTCTTAAGTAAGAAACCATTCGTCTCATATATTTGGCGTTTTAGGTTTAACACTCTGCCTAACACGAAAGACAGACGGCTGTTGCCATTTTTTTCATCTTTTACGTCACAAACATAGCTTATGATCTCTCATTGTAACCAGCTCAACGAGCTCGTTCCAATGAGAGGTCATAAGCTATGTTTTTGAGTTTTTTTTAAATAATGAAAACTGAATGGTGAATTTTGAGAATAGCGCTGGCTGATTTTGGCCATTACGTTAGGGGAAAGGGTTAAAAGTGGCAAAAATTGTCACAATAAGCCTAAATTTAAAGTGACGTAAAAACGTCAACAACGTCAGTAGATAGAAAAACTATAGACTAGCTATCTGCTATTTTTGGAGCTCTACAAAAGTTCATGAAAATCGGATGAACAGTCATTGTTTAGCCATGGACCCTCTCTGACGTCACTGACCAGTGCAGCCTTAACCGTCAATAACTCTGGTGGGCGATAACATATTTTTCGAAATGTTTTTTTGTGGAGAATATATTTCCAGACCGATACCCTGAAGAAAGAGCTTGAAATTTAAATGTTGAGAAAAAAACGCGTTTTTCCGCGTATTCCAATCATGGGTCGAAATTCGAAAAAGTCCTCGAGATATGGTTATTATGATGGTGTGTGCAAACTTTCATGACTGTCAGTGAAATTGTAGTGCCCGAAAAAGAGTTTGAGAACAAAAGAAGGCTGACCATTTCTATATACCATTTCAACTTCGTTAAGTGCTGTACAGTGCGGCCGCCACGGACTGGTCACTTTCCACGGGTCGACAATATTTCCACGGATGCAATAATATTAGATTCCAAACACTAATTATCGGAATTATCATCAAAAATTTAATTAATGAATAACCGGGTAGAAGCCGGTGCTTCATTAATTAAAATTTTGTAGATGATGATTTTTATTACCTTGTAACCGCATGGGTGGACATCACTGCCCACGCGTGGATTACGACCAGTCCACGGCGGGTGTACTGTAGAACAACTTTAACGTAACAATTTGTTCCATCAAAATTAAAATTAATGGAAGTTTTGTTTCACTTTGGGCGTTGAACTTGAAGTCGTTCACAAAAGTATCTGCTTTACATCATGGAGGAATTAGACATTACACTGTTTCTACAATGTAAGCTGAGAAGACATAGTTAGACGTAATTAGATTGTTTTTGACGTTCAAAGAATGATATACATTGAGATCTGGGCCGATACTTGGGGCAGACGCATGGCCTGGCTGCTGATTATGATTACGTGTTTTAATGCATGCAGAAAAAGTAAAAAATTCGCCGGCTCGGAAAGGTTAGTCGTTTTTGAAAAGATTTTTTTTTCTCGACACAGATGGACATTTCGCAAGATATAAAGTCGTTTAACATTTCTCGTAAATTAGAGAAGGGCAGAGGGGTGCGCGGTGGCTAAGTTGGGATGTCCTCGGTTCGAATCCCACCTACGGCAACCGCGTTGTGTCCTTAGGCAATACACTTAATCCCAACTGTCCACTTGGGGGCACGGTGACGTTGTGTACTACGTCGGTGGTGCTCTTGTCTTCAACCAATGATCAACTAGCTTGTGTGGTGTTAGTACATTGGGTAGTCTGACAGTTGCTCTCCGTTGCTCGGTGGTTCTGTCCGGGTACTCCGACTTCCTCCTCCCGTAAAACTGTCTGCCACGGGGTGACCCTGGCTGTCGAAAGTGTCGTTAAACCCAATAAATAAATAATAGAGATGGAGAATAACGTCGAGTAAAGTTCTGCATGATATTCGAAAATGTTTTACACAGAAAGCGATGTTCATGATCCAAACTGATTTATTTGGTGTGTTTCTAAGTTTTTAAATTAATTTATTCATTCACTCATTAATTTGTTAATTAATTCATTCATTCATTCAGTCAGTCAGTCAGTCGGTCGGTCGGTCGGTCGGTCGGTCGGTCATCCAGTCATTTGTTTGTTTATTTGCGTTACTGATATTTTCAGGAACATTGGTGCATATTCGCTCGTACTCTGGAAGATCTTGGAGCAGGATATTACACAGTTTACAGTACTTTTCTTCGTGTTCCTATTGACATTTAGTGGGGCAATGGTCCTTTCTTTAAGAGGTGAAAACAGTTTACAACTACACAGCGAAACAAGGTAATTATTATATGAATTCTTTAGAACCCACGTGTTTGTTTCTTTATGAAAAGTAACATTTAATGTCTGTAGCACCCTGCATATAAAGTCAACGTCCCGAACAACCATCTGTGGTTTGTCTGTCCGTCGTATATTGTCTGTCCGTCGTCCGTCCGTGGAAAAAGTTACGTCTTCTAGTACCTCGAATATATTTTCCTGAATTTTTGTTATACCAGAGTTACAAAGTAAAGTTTGTCAAACAACTTTGAATGTTTCTAGTACCTCCTTCTCTTTATCTGTAAACATGTTGACAACTCCGTCTACATTATTAGCACAAACTCGTGGTTTAAATGTACTGCACTAAAATCAGTTATTGTGTCCGCTTAATTGCCTGCTGATGATTTCATTTTACTGCAAATGACGAAACAATTTTGGTGTTTGTCTCGCACCCAACGGTGCTCTTGACTGTTGCAGTGGTTTTTCTTCACAAGTGTGCTACAATTTTTGGTGCCAAAAGTTTAGCCAGTCGTGGAGTTTTAGTGTCAGCTCAATCGATTTTTACAAGTGGGCTTAACTCTTAAACATCTGAGTATTTTCAAGATATGGTTCATCAAATGTAGTCATGGCTGCAGAATCAGTCACGAGGTACTGTCATTTGAATTACAATTATAAGCCACCTTTGGTTATGAGGTCGATTAACTCAAACAACTATAATCTCATTTATTTTTGGTACACATGTGTATGTGTATGAAGACTAGAGCTGCGAAATTTGTCATGAGTTATTGCCCTTTGAATTGTAATTTAAGACTATTTTGAAGATAACCTTACAAGACCCCAAGTGTTCCTCGACCAATAATATCGCTGGAATTGTACGCCTGTATTTTACATACAGGTCTTTTAGTACACTCTTTTTCCACTTATAGTAGTATTGCATTCCTCGGGGTGCTTGGGGTGTTATAAATATGTTAGAAACCATGTAACAATTTGTAAATAAATTAAAGTCACACTCGTGCTTTTATTCACTTCCAGATTATCATTCTGTCTATAAACTATATTTCTAACTCACAGGGATTATACGATGATTTTCTCGATGTTTAGTGTACAGATGTAAATATATGAGGGCCAGACCTTTATATTTTTCATCTCTGTTCTCATAGATTTATTGAGATTTATTTCCCTCCGAATTTTCATTTTTAGCTATTTCTTCGTTTGTCTTAGTATTATTCAAACAGTAATCATTTGATTCTCCCGATTTTTAATGAGTGTGTACATATAGAATATACCCATAGTAGCATGGTGTACCAAATGTTCACCACTCGTGGTGAACATTTGGTACACCATGCTACTATGGGTATATTTTATTTAAACCATGATCGTCAGATTATTAAGAGTCGCTATTATTTTTCTCGATTTTGCTGAGCAGCAGACGGACATACGTTCGAATATTTTTGTTTACATGAGCATCGGTGGTCGGTACTTCCGCTGTCAATTTGAACACCGAAACGAAATAGAAAAAGAAACATGGCCTTTTTCATTTTAATAACATAATTACATACTATTTCGAGTTATGGATGCTTTATTAACATGAGACAATGCATGTTTGTTAATTTATTGTGTTTTATGGGGTAAACGCATTTAAAAACGTAAAAATAATTGCCACTTCCATTTCACTCTTCGCGAGGCGACGTGCGATAAACTTAGAGAAGTTCGCATTCAAGTCGACGTCACGAAACGTCAAGGATGTAGTTCCAGTGTTGTGTAAAGTTTAACTACTGAAATCCCATTGCTGACGTGTTCACCACGGTTGGCGTATAAAGCTAAAACCTACGCCATGGGCTTTTCATTTCTAGTGGAATAGGTAACTATGGTATAAATCTACGTAGGTCAGAGCAGTAAAAAATATTTGGTTTATTCGCATAGTCTGTCCAGAGTTAATACTCGTTGAATTTCTCATTTGAGACAGTTTACTAATCTGTTGATAATTGCTTTCAGATATCCATTTGGTTTTTTTGTTTTGAAATGATTTTCCTTAACCTAACACATAAAAATTCAGCCTTCATGGGAGAATGACGTCTTCATGTTAGGGGTCTGCGAATCACTATTTTATTTGTATCGAATCTCGAATCGAATCGTGTCTCTGATATCGATATCGAATCGAATCCCGAATCGTCTCTTAAAAGACAAATTATTTCATATTGCACCAAACGGAAGTTACGGACCACTGTGATGACCCTTAGCGACTGAGTGAACACCTTAAGAACGTGAATAGTAACAAGTTAAGCCTTCAAAAACTAAAACTATGGATAATGTTTTGGGCAAAATTCACTACTTACCTAACAATTAAACATTTTTCAGTTACTCAAATAATCGAATCTTGAGACTGATTCGGGATCGATCTCGAAGCAGACGTATGGTATCGAATCGAATCCCGAATATTCGCCTACTTCATGTCTGGTTAATGTTGGTGCCACAAGCTTGAATCTAGTGCAGAGTGTATCTGCAAATTCCAAGCTGACGAAAAATACTTGTTTCATTTTACTTCCAAAGAGACCAAATACCCAGCAACCAGTAGTAAAAAGCAAATACGAAAGTAATAAAAACAACTTTAAAAAAAAATGTTTTACCCTGCTATTAAACAGACAAGCGAGAGCGCCAAAAACGTTGTTTCTATGACACTTTGGAACAGTGCATCATAGAAACACATGAAGATAGGAAACGGATACGTTTGTTCTCAATAAAACTTGTGTGCGATCAGTGAGGATGGTGTCTAAAACGATCTTTAATGAATTTCCTTTTCTTCAATAACATGTTGTTGTGTTTATTGTTGCGTGCGTGCGTGCGTGCGTGCGTGCGTGCGTGCGTGCGTGCGTGCGTGCGTGCGTGCGTGCGTGCGTGGGGAATATACTGGGGATGGGATGGAAAGTGATGAATACACTACATCTTTGAAACAGCTGACGTTATTCTTTCTTGTGCTCCGTATGCCAGCAAGTGCACGAATACCTGTTTGTCCTAGTGACCATGGCGAGGTCAATTTCTTCTACATCCAATCCGATACTAAAAAGGGTGTAATAAACGGTCATAACTGTAATAAAACCTGCAACCTGTCGTAAATGTAATAAAAAAGTGGGCATAAATATAATAAACGGTCATAAATGTAATCAACTATCGTAAATGTAATAAACTCTCTTTCTTTTGTAATCAATATCTTCGAAGCCTTATAATATGAACTTCCAGTGCCGAAGTAGTCTCAGTATTATCTAACTTGATGCTGAGGTATAAAAACCCGCCCTAAATATGTTAAGAACTGTTCCATACATCTTCGGAGACTAAACTTCACCTGTCGTAAATGTAATAAAAAGTGGTCATAAATGTAATAAACGTTTCTTACATTTACGGTTGTACCACTCGTCAACACAAGTTGTCCAGGCAATTGATTGTTAGCACTCCGTGGGTCGACATCATAATATACAAATAAAAGAACAGGTGGATCAACGAAAAGATAATCCTACAACCCCATTGGGCTGTGGATTAAATTATTACTGGCCCTCTCACAAGCGCAAGAGAGACCTGAGGAAATGCCTTTTAGGGCATCGGGGTTGAAAGGTGTTCCACCGACAAAAAAATGAAGCACATAACAAGCGGTTTCTAGTGAACATTTTATACTTTGAAAAAAGGAAACTTCACAGGCGTTTATTTATTTATTTATTTATTTATTTATTTATTTATTTATTTATTTATTTATTTATTTGTTTATTTGTTTATTGGTGCTTAACGTCATTTTGACAGCCAGTCACATGTCGTGGAGTTTTACGTGCGGAGTATCGCAGAGAACCGCAGAGCAGCGGCAAGCAACTGCTAGACTCTTCAGTGTAGTTATCCAGTACAAGTAGGATCAGCATAGGTTGAAGACAAGTGCTTCATCGATGTATAGTGCGCCTTAGTACACAGCTTCACGTTGCCCAACGTGCACAATCGGGATTAAGTGCCTTGCACATGAACACAACGCAGTTACCCCTGGTCACGATTGAATCGTGGACCTTTAGGTTTGATGTTCAATGTTCTAAGCACTGAGCCCCCACCAAACCACGCGCTCCCCAAAGACGTTGATAATGAATTTTCCCAGGCGAATGGAAACCGAATGTGATACATCACTCGTTTCGCGTCAGTGTCGTAATGGTGTATAGAAATGTGAAAATCTCCAAGCACTGATCTCTTTACAACTGGATTGACGCAAAACGTCGTCACTTAAACAACCATCACCTGCCACACACCCCAAGATCGCGTGAGTCAATCAACGCGGTAACTCCTCCCAAACCATGACCTTTCTCTCAATCAAACGTCATGTCGTTTACCGTGCACGGAAACTAAAAACTCTATATCAATTTTCCAATCTCGGCACAAATTGTTTGTCATTAATAACTAAAACATGTTGCAAATATTGAAATTGTATTGCCACAGAAAGTGTGACATCATCAATATATTCAATCAAAGTAGACATCAAAGAATATTCTTTAACTGGTAAAGTGCTAAATTATTTTTGGTCAGCAAAATTTGTGCACATGTCTTTACCTTGTTACAATTTAAGGGAGAGTGTCTATGTCTATACTCTCCCGCGAATTGCAACAACTCAAATCCTAACTGACCAGTTTATTTCACCTCAAAGATGAAGAACATCCATACAATAAGAAGCTTTTAACTTGAGGTACCCACACTTCAGAGTAAAGCCTAAATTTGAGCTTCCAACACTCAACCAGTTAACCCTTTACCTAACATGAAAAGCAGACGACACTTGCAAACAAAATTATGACAGAACATGCTAAGAAAATATAAATGATACATACACTGATAACTGTTGTCAATATTTTAATCTATCCCCGTTTCTTACAAAACACGTATGGCATAATTTCTGATCGCGGCCCGGTACATTTAGTGTCAATAAACATTTTTACACAAATCTGAACCCTGTGTAACCTCAGCGGCTCAGAAAAGAAATCCATTTTTTCATGGCGCACGCATAACTCGCCATATTCCAAATGATGAAGGCCGCGTCGAATGATTCTGTTAATATAAGCAGTCTGTATTCAGGTACACTATGCCACACCATGTTCTGTTTAGGCGATGTCCAAAAGTAACAAATATTCTGCAAAAGAAATGACAAAACCAGCAGAAACAGAACTTGGAGGGTGGGAGTGGTGGCAAAAACAATAAACATAAACACATTAAATCCCTCAATTCAAACATTTCATTGCATGTTATAATGCTTACCCGAACCTTTTCGAAGAGAAAATTTTAATGATTGATCCGCCAGGGGCGCTGTTAACGATGCTCAGCCATTCTGAAAGATTATATTCTAAGGGAGCTAACTCCAAAATTTTAGGAGGCAAAATTGACACGCATTCCTGACATAACCTGGGTTTTTGCCAGAGTCATAAACCCTATTATGACAGAACATGCTAAGAAAATAAAAATAATACATGTTATAATGCTTACCCAAACCTTTCCGAAGAGAAAATTTTAATGAATGATCCGCCAGGGGCGCTGTTAACGATGCTCAGTCATTCTTAAAGATTATATTCTAAGGGAGCTAACTCCAAAATTTTAGGAGGCAAAATTGACACTCATTCCTGACATAACCTGGGTTTATACCAGAGTCATAAACCCTATTATTGAATAACTATTTTTTTTATTTTTTGTCTCAAAAACATAGCTTATGACCCCTCATCGGAACGAGCTCGACGAGCTCGTTCCAAAGAGGGGTCATAACCTATGTTTTTGAGACAAAAAAAAATGAAAACATAATGAAAGTTAATTGGCGATTTTTGAGAATAGCCCTGGCCGGTTTTGGCCGTTATGTTGGGTGAAGGGTTAAAGGCGATCGGAGATTGCGAGGCCTCTCAAAACTGAAAACCTTCGAGAAAATTATGTTCAGCCTTGTTTATTTACATCAACTCCCTCCCCCACCCCCACCCCCACCCCCAAAATAAGATGGCGTTGGTGGTGACACTTTTCTCTGCGTGACCAATGAGCGTTCCAGTAATCCAGCTGTATAGAGATCAGTGTTTCCAAGTGTTAAATAATTTTCATGTATTGAGAGCTAGTCGGTCACGTTTCTCTTTTTATTTTTAGAGATTTCTGGAATACAATGTTTACTGGTTTGAGAATACTGATTGAAGCGGGTCCAGTTGTTGAGGAATATGTGCAATATAAGTAAGTACTTTTAAATTACAATAAAGTTTTGCAAACGGAATGACAAAAATACACCCACATGGACATGCAATTTATGGAAGGTAGTCCGAAACTCAACAACAATAACTAGACTGGAACGAAGAAGAAAGGGGCGCTTATTGCTATCTTTTTGTGAACAATCGCGATGTTTGGAAGCCACTGAATATTTGTCGAAAACAAACATATTACCCTCTAAACTCCATTTCGTGAGAAATCCATAATCATAAAAACCCAAACTCAAGAAAAAAGGGTCCGAAAAAAACAAAAGGGGGTGGGATCACAAAACCATTATTCATGGAACGATACCCGAAAGTGTCGAAAGGGTTAAAAGGAAGGCTGTATGTTTGCTTATGGGTGCATTACGTAATCAAGCTTGTGTCGTTAATTATTCTTGGAGTTTGTTCATGAACACTTTACCCAACATTACTAGCAGAGGATATTAATGACGGATAAAGGCATACAGGTCAGCCGAGTGGGTTACCCGTATGAGGTTCTGAACTTAGTTCTGCAGTTGAGAAATTAGAATATTTTGCATGATCTTCCAAAACGAAAAACATGATCTAACTCCAAAATTTTAGGAGGCAAAATTGACACTCATTCCTGACATAACCTGGGTTTATACCAGAGTCATAAACCCTATTATTGAATGGCTATACAAATCGATGTTGAAACTTTGCAAGTTAAACGTATTGGTCGTTTGTTGGTGGTCGACCAGGGTATTAAAGGTGGTCGTTCCTCCAATAGCCAAATCAACCCATTATCTAACTAGATACAAAACCCATCCTTGTGTGTGCTCAGTGACGTTTTGCATTCACAATTATCAGAAAATATGTTAGCTTTCGAGTTGATGTGCACAGTTTTTTCAGAATCTCAAGATAGCTATCTAAGAGAGAGATATATATAGCGCAGAACAATTTTGAAAGAGTATGTCATAGTTTACCAATCACTGAACTGGGATCTCATACTTGTAATACTTTTTTTTATATTGCAGAACATTAAGTGTTATTTTGATGGTGCTGTTTCTTTTCATCTCTTGCGTTGTACTTCTGAATCTCCTAATTGCTCAGTTGTCTGATACCTATCAAAATGTACAACAAGACGCGCAGCGAGGATTGGAACTGAACAGAGCTTGGATCATCACACGTTTCGAACTAAACAGTCTCTTTGTTTGGAAGGTATGTTCGATTTTTCATCTTTCTGTAGGCAAACATATTTAACTGTAGTAAGGCAGGGACCGCGGCACGATTTTGAATAAATGAAAAAAGAACAGAACAACAATGCAAAAATTGAACGAAAAAGAAAGAAAACAAAGAAGATAACAAATAAAACAAAACCTAAAAAAAGGACAGACGAAAGGATCTCTTCAATGTTCCTCTGAATATGTTTTGTCACACACCTATTAATGTAAAACACGGGATTTCCCCTGTTCTGCCTGTACGATAAAAATAAAGTTGTATCGCACATGCGGTGATACAAAAACACTTTCGTTTTCGTTTCCAACGCACACAAAGAAGGAATGCGTCTAAATAAGTCACGTCATCGACCGTCGAATGCATCGGAGTCGAGATCGCTTGGAAATCCCAAGTTCCTCATTTAGATTTGTTTACCCGGGATATTTAAACAATCAGATTCGAGTCAAAAGTCTACAAAACAAAAATAGCATTCTGACTGCTTGTTCCTTGACAAATATTTTCCACAACTCGTCATATAATGATGCCGTATGCTAAACTAATTAGCTATTTAAAAAGTTTTGGTTGTGTTATTCCCTGCAGTTTAGTCACTATTTGAAGTTCGATCATCCTAACGGGGACACTGATCGGCGTCAATTGGTTTCAACCAATTGAATTAAAAAGCAAATCATGGTTGATACCCCACTAACTAACAGCGATGTCTCGTTGGCAATGAAGGAAAGAAACACAGCAATTATCCAGTTGAAAAGTGCTTTTAGTTCAATTTTCGTGTAGACTGGTTGTTACATGGAAGGTGTGTGATAAATACAGAACCGCACATACGTTTGAATGGGTTAAGAATTATCACACTCGATTGCTTTGGCTCATGATAAAAGACCACAAAAAACTAGCACTCAACAATTTAAAATTTACTGTGTGTTCGCTTGAGAAAAAATACTCGTGTGCAAATTTTGCAAATATACAAACGAAAATTTGCATTTGGTCCCCACTAGGCGCAAAAGTAAACAATTTGCATATTGAGTAAATTTTACTCACATGAGTAAGCAAATTTGCGTATATGCAAATCGGCGTATGTAAACGGAGCTTAATTAGAAGATTGCTTTGTGAGAAGTTTTTAATGTGTTATCCATATCCCACGCTGTTAAAATCTGTGGCCCTTTGTTGGGGCTACGAATGTTTGGTATTCGAAAATGTATTCGACTGCCGAATTCGATTTGAATTCGATTCAACAATTCGCGCGAAGATCTATCAAATGTTTTCGTCCGTGTTTTATCGCGTCTCTACGTCTATAAATGCCAGAAATTGACGATAGTTATTGTTGTTGACATAAACCACAACGGAATTTAACACTGCTGTGGCCTGATAGATCAAATTTCTCTTTCTCTTTCGATATTTTAGTTTATTACATAGCTGAGAAAAATGTTTCCTGGAATTCCAAACGTCGTGCGTTGAAGCAGTGACGTATCAAGTCGATCATAATAGTGACCCTCGAGAGATATATAAGAGGAGGAAATGTTATCTCCGTGAGACGGCAGCCTGTTTCCTAACGCATGCGACGAGTAATTAGGAATCCTCACCATGGTCCAATTCCAAAATAAAAAAATAAAAACCCAACCGCTATATTACAGAAAGCTACCTCAACCGCATCACTACCAGTACGTGATTACAAAAAGAAACCTTAAAAGTGTCCGTTTCCTACTTCGTGTGACAATCTAAAAATAATTGGGAATTCAGCTGATGTAATTCTACGTCACCCGGTTATAAGATTGTTGCCTTTAGGTTGGCAATTTCTACCGATGTGGTGTATACTGTCGGGGAGGGGGCGCGGTGGCGTTGCGGTAACCGGTTCTCGTCAGGTCACCGAAGTTAAGCAACGTCGAGCCCTGTTAATCATTGGATGGGTGACCGTCTGAGCGATCAATTCGGACTCCCGCGTTGTGTCCTTGGGCAAGGCACTTAAGCCCGATTGTCCACATGGGGGCACTATGACGCCGTGTACTAAGGCGTACTGCACGTCGATGGTACGCATGTCTTCAACCAATCTAACCATGCCCGTGCTACAGTGGGGAGTTACTATGTTTGGGAGCTGGCAGCTGCTCGGTGGTTCTCTCCGGGTACTCCGGCTTCCTCCACCCGTAAAACTGTCACGGTCATGATTAGCCATTGTACATAAGTATATGCCCTTAAACACCACTAAATAAATCAATAATAATACAATCGGGGAAAGGTGTTCAATTATTCGATTTGATATTCGTTTCGTGAATAACGGTCGCTATTCGATTCGATATTCGATTCGATAGTGTACGAATATTCGCAGGGCCCTAGACCCATGACAACTCTCAAAATAGCACAAGGAGCTTGTTTTACGCAAACTTTCAAATGATCCTTACAAATTTAAAGTGTCTAATGAATCACAATTTGATATGAAATTTCAGAACCAAGTTCATTAAAACCGACCTGACCCGAGGTTTACCGAGGCTCACATCGATTTTAGTAAACGAGATTGAGAAATTTCATATCAAATCATGACGAATTAGAAATTCTTCTCATCACATAATGTGTTATTTTACCCTTATCTAACGTAACGATTAGAACCGGCCAGTGCTGATCTTAAAAAATCAGCCACCAAATTCTATTATATTTTTCAATTTTGGCCTCGAAAAACAGCTTATGACCCTTCACTGAAACGAGCTCGTCAAGCTCGTTCCAGTGTGGGGTCATAAGTAAAACTTTCGAGGCAAACAGTTTTTTTAGTCGTTCAGGAAATGCGAATGTCGTCTTGCTATTTGTATTGGGTAAACAGTTAATGAAAAAATTTATAGGAGATGATCAATTCTCCTTACAATGTTACGATGTCGACGTTGACTTCTGACGTCACGCGTTTATTAGACGTGTTGTGAACAATATTTCCGTAAAGAGGTATTTGACGTTGATTATGGAATAAATATGTTATATGTCAGAAATTTTTTTGTTTTGGGCGTTGGTTTGGGAGAAGATGAGTTTTTTATTGTTTCACTATTACACAGAGTGTAAACCCTTTACCCAACGTAACGGTCAAAACCGGCCAGCTCTGTTCATAAAAAATCGCCAATTAATTTTTATTATATTTTAATTTTTTGTCTCAAAAACATAGGTTATGACCCCTCTTTGGGACAAGCTCATTCCAATGAGGGGTCATAACCTATGTTTTTGAGACAAGAAAATGAAAAAAAATTAGTTATTCAAGAATTTTGTTTGGAAGTGTCGTCTGCTTTTCATGTTAGGTAAAGGGTTAAAATCTGAAAGTGCCCATGTTACACTGAAGGGGCTTGGTTTCACTGTTCTTGCAAATCATCCACACAGAGCTGTAGAAGAGTTTTATCCCGCTGGCTTGCGATTATTATATCTCATTGATGATGCAGGTATCACACTTTTTCTACCATTTACCAAAAAAAACTTTCCACGTTGCATGGAATTGCACGATCCATTACATAAACAATCCACCATACAAAACACCAAAACAAAAAAGATGGAGGTGAATCACAAAACATGAAAGTTATAACGAGAAAAGTCTGAAACGTAAGGTCAATCTCATTGTGATTTGATCGCTTCTAAAACTTATGATTGAAGTGACGTCATGTATTTAACTCTTTGATACTTTTGTTCGTCTTATGACGTACGACATCAAACAACGCGTTGATACTTTGCGGTCATTTGTTTTGTTATTATTTTTCGATTTTTAAAAGTTTTTATCTGAGTTCCTATTTTCTCCCGAACAGTGCTCAGTGACAACGGTTGAGTCAAATGTTATCGCAGCTTAAAATACTAATGTAATCCTGCTGTCAAGTCTTCTTAACTGGTTGAATGTCAGAAGCCACTATCCGGGCTTTCAAAAAATGAGGATACCAGAGCAAAAGCCAACACTTTCCTTGCTTGTATTTCATATTCAGTCAAACAGAAATAATATTTTGTTTATATAAATTTGTTTTGTTACAAATTATTGGAGAGTGCCTGTCGGCACTCTCCAATAATTTGTAATAAAACAAGTTTGAATAACATATTCAGACCACCAAAAATAATCTAGCCCTCAACACGTTAATCACAAATGTCAAAAATATCTTGTTGTTTGTACTTTCCGACGTTTGACGTCGCATTTTGAAAAACGTTAAAGAAACTGAATTCCCAGTGACGTTTGAACGTCAGACTAATTAAAGTCCCAAAGGGTTAAAGCGATTCTTGCACACTATAATAAATAATTCCTTAGATCTTTTCGCTAACCAGCTACATGTGCCATGGGAGATCTCTTGATATTAGTTGAATTTGGATCGAAATATTATTGCTCGACGGAAAAAGCACATTTGGGCAGAGTTTGATTTTTTTTTTTCACAATGTACAATATCATTCCTGCTGAAGGAATTACTTCACGTGCCATCGGGTTGAGAGAATTGAAAATGGAGATCTATTATTTTGCTCAGTTAAGTGTGGCTTTTTGTTTGTTAACAATTATTTTTGAGAAGCTATGGTTATCGATCTTTTTTGACTGAAAGGTAGATGAGAGTCGTTTTTTGGGGGAAGTGCGGCTACTCGTTGCGCAAGCGCGACTCGTTGCTGTATGTCCACAAACACGAATCTCATCGCGATAAAAGGTTCTGTACAAGCACTATGTGCACATAACGCGTATGTATCGACAAAATCGAGAAGAAAAAGTATGAATTAACACTTCACCCCATCATATTGCATCACATAGTATCGAATCGCGCCCGGTGTGTAACAGTCTCTGTACCACGATAGATGTGTGTATCAAACGTTACCCGATACAACACAGATATTGAGAATTATGCAAGATACACCACGGGTGGAATTCGGTCTATGTGTAAGAATATCACGAAAAAACGTATCTAATTGCTCGTTGCGCATCTGAGGGACGTTATGACGTGATGAAATGCTTCGACGTGTACTAAGGCGTTCTACACGTCGATGGTGGCATGTCTTCAATCAATCTAACCCTGCCTGTGCTGCAGTGCGGAGTTACGATATTGTGGAGCTGGCAGCTGCTCGTCGTTGCTCGGTGGCTCTCTCCGGGTACTCCGGCTTCCTCCACCCGTGAAACTTTCACCGACACGGTGTGACCATGGCTGTTAAAGTGTTGTTAAACACTAATAAATAAATAAATCCTGGTATATACACAGAACGACACACATGTGTGAATGGGTTAATCGATATGACACAAGTGCTAGCGCGGAAGGATAAGACGAGAGGCCGTGTGGCCTCTCGTTTTATCCTTCTGCACTAGCACTTTTGTCATATCGATTAACCCATGCACACGCGTGTGTCGTTCTGTGTTTATTACACGCCTTCCCGTTTATGAAAACAATTATTATGACACTCATTAATTCATTTGACAACTACCGACACAAAGAATACATTTTATCGACAACCAAATTTGCAAGGGGAGCCCTCGTTACTCTTTCGTCCCCTGAGTTCCAATTTGTTCTATGTGCCTACTGGCACATAGAACACATTGGAACTGGGGGGACGATTTTAGCCAGCGTTTGTGATTCAAATTGTAATTGCGGTGCACGATTGTAGAAAATTCCAGTGATATTTCGCTTCTATTTAAAAATAGTGCGTCAACGATTTTCGTTCCACACATTGATTTTCTTTTTCTGCATGGTTTAGTGTTGCTGTAGATGGGGATTTCATTGCACAGGCGTGTAATAAAAACACTGGGCACAACGGAGATAGAGGACGGGGGCAGTAATCAACGACATTGTTGGAATGTTTCTTATATAAGCGCAAGTAAAATACATTATAAACTCCTACTCGGGTCGTTCCAGTCCCTCGTACTCCATTCTGTGTTCTGTCTCGTAAGTAAACACTGGGTTGTACCATTTGGATTCACTATGACTGAAAACGTTCTGCTTCAGTTCAACTTTATATGTTTCACGAATTTTAGGATCCAAAATCAAGATATGTACCATGGGAAGACATTCCAGATTTATTTGACACCTTAGAAAAGTGGGATTCGCCTCCAATTAATGAGCTTAGCGCAACGATTCGAGATATAGACACAAATCTCGAGTCCCAGAAACACAGTATTAAGACCATACAAACCAGACAGCTCAAATTGGAGACAAATTTGCACCACATCAAGTAAGTCACCCAAGTGTCCATGCTCAAAGCTAGTGGGGGGAGGGACTTCACCCACGACTATGGCTTTTCGGACTTTTCTGTTGTTTGTCAGAAAAATCGTTGGTCGCTCGAACACCAGTATTTTCGGTGAAAGCCACCAATTTGAAAAAAGTTGTGAATAGTAAAATGAGTCCTTCAGACAGTAACATACTGTTGAAAAACATGTAACATGTACATGATCATGACATCAGAATAAATAGCGAGGCAATGATGAATAATGATATCAAAACCTGAACGTATACCGTATAAATCAACCCACTGATAGGAATATTTCGAATATGGGATGCAGTAAAAAGATGAAAAATAAAACCCTTTGAACTCGTAGGACCGAGTTTTCGATCCAAGGCATAATTTCGACCCATTTTTGTCTTATCATAAGAGGTCTATACTAAACACGGGGCATTGATGATAAAATAATAAATGTTGTCTGTATATTGACATTGGACTGATCCATCTCACTGTAAGTGTACACAAAGGCGATACCATTCCAGGATACGAGGGTCCAAAGGGATAAACAGGTTGGTTTCTTTGTGAAACGAGAGAATCTGATGAGAAGTGATTGTGCAAAATAGTTTCAGAGACGGTACGCCATAATATCGCCCTCTGATGTCATTAAAATCAGTACAATCTAATAAAATGTGTTTCATTTTCAACGGATATGATCGCATATTACTCTCTAACAGAAAGGAATGTGTATTTATTATAGTGCACACCCACGCAGTGGCGTGGGCGCACATAGGTAACCCAGGCACGTATCCATGATTTTATATTTTTTCTATATACCATGCAACAGAGTTTGGGGTGCCATCTGGTGGCGTGGCTCTCCCACTGGCAAAAAATCCAGAATCATTGTAACGGATATTTAATTGTTTTTGGCTTTTCAAAGGACATTATGTAAAATATATTGTCGCAGAATGCTGGAATCTATGAGAAATAATTAAGTAATGAAGTGACTTTCGCAGTTAGGTGGTTGTTGGCGAGTTAGGTATTGTTTGAAAGTTCGAAGTGCCAATGTTGTCCGTTGCCGGTTTCGTCAGATTCAAAAGCCCAGTTTCAATTTTTATTGAGAACGTACACTTCACAAATTGTTGACAACGAATAAAAAAATAAAACCAGTGATTTATTGACACTTTTAGTGGGCCTTTTTCATTTGTGGGGAACTTAGTCCGATTTCCTTAGAAACAGACGGAGTTCGGATGAATTCAAGTTATGTTGTCGTACGGTCTGGGGAAATCTTTGTTTTCAAAACACGGGCATGCAGTCTTGCAGTAAAATTTTACAGAAACAGACATGGACGCGAACAGCGATATTCGTTTATTTCCAAGATTTTTCTTCACATATTCACTGGCTCTAGTCTATGAACTATTTTTACCAGTGATACAATACAATGTCAGTTTAAGACTGTCAGAATTACAGTATAGCGGCCAGCCAATTTTGTGATCCGACGTGTTCTCCTAAAGGCTAAATACCAGAACCACTCAGAACTCCCATTTAAATTACACTTCCTCTGTGTTTTGGTAACAATATTTTAATTCCTGGATGCTTCAGGTTTTGCAACCAGAATAGAACTGAATTCATCCTCAAACTAATCAATGTCGTCGCCCTCCTCGTCTGACCAACATCTGGAGGTGGGGATTCTGATAATTAGTACATGTATGTTTCTCCAAAAATGGCAAAAAACGTTTAAAAAGCCTAAATACCAACCTCCCCAGAACCGACCTCTAAATAACATTTGCACACTGATTCCAGAGGAAATATTTCATTTCTACTAATTCTAGTTTGTTTTAGCATTCAAAAGGAAACTGAAATTTAATTTATTACAAAATGTGTGACGGCATTTCTGTCTGTCCATCCATCCATCAGTGAGTTGGAAAACTCATAGCCTGGACGATTCGTACCTCTGGCAATTGGTTCCTGAGAAATTTAATATTATAAGAAGTTTGTTTTGTGTCAACATCAATTAATTTATGAATTATATCATAGTTTTGGATGAAAGTGGGTATGCTGGGGGTCTAGGGGAAACATTCAGGGCTATATTTTACCACATCAATATGTACATGAAGAAGAAAATTTGACATCATTTGTTAGGATAAAATGGCACTATCTACTGATATTGGTGATTTATATAGCTGCAACACCAGTTTTTAAAACAAAATTGACATTCATTTTGTTTTGTGTGGAGTGGAATGAGAGATTTTTCCCCAAACTATTGTCTGCTGATGCAGATTTTAGTTTTATTTTGGGATTGGGGTAGTTTTCAAAGAAAGCAGTGAATTCTCAAGCAGAAATGACTCTTTTATCAAATGAAAGAGGTAATATGTATCTTTGGAAGGATTAGAATGAAGCTAAAATCCCTCCCAATCATTTTTACACACTTAGCAAAATGCCCCCCCCCCCCCTACAGTTTTTGAGGGTAGTACCACAATCTCCCACATTATTTTAAGAGCAGTACAAAAATCCCCCTTCCAGCCTTTTTACACCAAAAGGTTAAAAGGCAGTCCAAGAGGATTTAAAAACTTATGTATTTAATTTGTAAATTACAAAAACACTCATTTACAAGAAAACATGCCTCAGTAACTATTTATCAGGCCAGTTATTTATTTTTTTATTGGAGTTTAAGGAAGTGTTCTGCCTCGAGTGGTAAAAAGTTTTGGACATTTTTGTATGGCTTTAAATATACTTCTAACAAATTAGTGGGGGGGGGGATTTTGGTTCACCAGAAATTATGGAGGGAGGAATTTCTGTTCACCTGAAAAAAACATGGAGGAGGGGGGGGGGGGGCATTTTTGCGCATTGTGTGAAAAATGGTTGGGTGGTGGTGGGGGGAGGAGGGGGGGGATTGTCAGGTAAAAGTTTTGTAGGTTACCCTTTGGAAGGTTTGGGATTGATTATAGGAAATACATACATGTAAATGTACATGTATTTTGGCTTCTAACACTGATTTAATTATTATTTTTGGGATATTACACATATTTCACATTTAAATGTTCATTCAAGAAACACAGACCGAATAATACTGTTTTATTTTTTGAAAAGTTATATTGTTGTCACAGTCATCAATAAAGGCCATATATTGCCAAAAATAATGCAGTTAAATGCATCTTGAGCAAGTGTGGCATCCAGAACTGAGGAGCACACTATAACCTCCGGCAAATACCAAAAACACATATAACCACCTATTTCACCTATTAACACATTTAATTAAACCATGGTTTCCCCATCATAGTACTTGTTATAGAGGGGATTCCAATTATATTCCAATCCTCTCCCAAATCACCATCCAAGCACTCAGCCAGAAAACCCATATTTCACTTGTATTCACTGGTATAATATAAGTTTTCTCCATATTATGATTCCCCGTGGGAACCCCGGGAAGTAAGCAGCACTTGTTTACTGTGGTAAACCAGTTCTGCTTTACCAGTAAAATAGGACCAGTCACCAATGCTTGGGGTGAAAGTCCTCTAAAATGGGCAACATGTAGATCAACGATTGACTAAACTTGACTTCATCTCCATGTTGTGTCACGATTAGCCATGGTGCATAAATATGTGACGTTAACCACCAACAAACAAACCATATTATGATAATCCTTTACCTTATATGTACATGAAAAGAAGATACCACTTTTGAATAACTAATTTCTTTTCATTTTTTGGGTCAAAAACATAGCTATGCCCCCCCCCCCCCCCCCTCACTGGAATGAGCTGAACAAGCTCATTCCAAGGAGGGGGTCATAAGCTATGTTTTTGATGCCACAAAATGCAAAAATAATTAACATTGAATGGCAGTCTTGGTGAATGGTGCTAGCCGGTTTTGGCCATTACACTGAATGAATGATTAATAGAAGCTTTCTCCATATTATGATGTTAACCCTTCACCTGACATGAAAAGAAGATGGCGCTTTTGAATAACTAATTTCTTTTTATTTTTTGCGTCAAAAACATAGCTATGACCCCCCACCCCTTCCACTGGAATGAGCTGAACTAGCTCATTCCAACGAGGGGTCATAAGCTATATTTTTGATGCAAAAATAATGAACATTGAATGGCAGTTTTGGTGAATGGTGCTAGCCTATTTTGGCCATTACAATGAGTGAGTAATGAAAAATGTTAAAAACCAATTTCTTCATTCACAGAGTATTTTGGAACATAAATTTGGGGAAAGGGGGTGGGGGTACATTGGGAAAAGTAACAAAGTTGCAAATGTAAATGAATGGCTTTTGTGCACATACCAATATAGTAGTCTGATACTAGTGTTGTCAAGGTGACCATGTTATAGCACAAAACTACATTAACAATTGTCCCTCTACCACCCATACTGATCCCCTCAGCTGATGAGAAAGTTAACAGCATACACTCTCAGTTTCCTATGATTTGTTTTTGTCTTGCAGCACTCAGGGTCCACTGAGTTTTTTATCTATTTGACAACCCTGTCCTGGCTCTTCTCACTATATTTTTCATTGTATGTCAGTCAGTATTCCTATGTACATGCAGACTGTCACTTTCAAAATATGTGATTGCATGTCTGTCTGTCCATCATACCATTCCTCTGTACATGTAGCCTGTCACTTTCAGGATATGTGATTGCATGTCTGTCTGTCCATCATACAAAGTGTTGGTTTGTTTTTCATTTGCACAGTTCTACATTTTCAATAACTGGCAATTGACCCCCCCCCCCCTCCCATACACACACATGCACAAATATATTAAACATTAAAGAGCACTACATTCCTGAAGCAAATATCTGAGTCATCCTCACTGGGTATTATGCATACATGTATTTTCCCTAATTTCACTCTTTTTATCAGAATGGGTGCCTGTACGGATTAAATCGAAGGTTGTAAACAAGCCCTTGTGGGTACATGTACTTGCGGGACCTGCACATCACTACAAAATCAATATTTGATGGTTTTAGGCATTTTAACAGTGCTATGAGATACCATAGGAGCAGTGCTCAGCTGGCCATACCGTTGGAAAAAATCAGTGTTTAATGTTTTGTCAGTGCCATACCAATGACTCTAGGTCCCTAAACTGAGAAAGTGAGGCTTTTTTCACAAGAGTGGCAAAATATTCATCAAATGCATTGTGACATATCTTCAGAAGCCAGAATGTGATTTAAAAACTATCACAAATGGGAAATTTAATATCACAAGAGGTTGGTTTTGCGTCAACATCAATTAATTTATGAATCTTAGTTTTTGATAAAAAGAGGCAGCCACATCAGTACGAAAATGTGGAAGAAAATTTGACATCAGTTGTTTGGATAAAATGGTACTGTCTATTGATATTGGTGAATTATATAGCTGCAACCCCAATTTTTGAATCAAAATTGACATTCATATTGTTTCGTGGGGTTGGAACACCACTCTTTGTCTTGCTATATGGTTAAATGAGACAAATTTTTCCTCAAAGTATTGCATGCTGATGCAGATTTTAGCTTTATTTTGGGATTAGGTTAGTTTTCAAAGAATAGCTAGATGAATTCCTTACCTCTCAGCTTACTCTTTAGGTAACAGAGTAGAAAAAATGTATTGGAGCAGCAGTTTTTAAGCCATTTGACACAGTTTGGACAGTTTTCTTTAAAACAACAAATTTCCCATGTTTTTAACTCGGTGGAAGCCAAACGTTGAATTCTCATGCAGAAATGACTCTTTTGTCACGTGAAAGAGGTAAAATGTATCTTTGATAGGATTGGGGTTGATTAAGGAAATACATAATTTGGCTTCCGAACCTGATTTAATTATTATTTTGAGAGATTATTTCACATTTAAAAATGCATTGGGGTACCACACACCTTACAGTACTTTTTTATTGTTTTGAAAAATATGTTTTTGTCAGTAAAGGCTATATATTGCAAGCAAATTCACATCTTGAGCAAGTGTAGCCTCCAGTGGCACAATACAGCCTTCAGCAAATGCCAAATAACAACCAATTTTACCCTACGTGTACACATGTATAAATAAATGTAATTAAACCATGGTTCCTCATCATAGTACTAGGGGCAGAGGGGGCTTCCAATCTTCCAACCCCCTTCCAAATCACCATTCAAACCCACAGCCAGAAAGCCCATATAGCGTTTTATTTACTGGTATTTAGATGTTTATCTGAATTATGCTGTTAACCCTTTACTTAACATGAAAAGCTGATTACCTTTGCCCACAAACTTATTGACTCACTAATTTTTTGTGTCAAAAACATGACTTTTTACACCATTGGAATGACCTCATTCCAATGAGGGGTCATAAGCTTTCTTTTTGACACAAAAAAACGAGAAAATAATGAACGTGGATTGGCAATACTTGTGAATTGCACCAGCAGCTTTTGACCGTTATATTTGGTAAATGGTTAAAAAATGTTAGAAAATAATTTCTTCATTGAAAGAGTATTTTGGAACACAAATTTGGGGGTGGGGTATAGTGGAAAAAATAACACAGTAAAGTTGCAAATGTGAATGAATGTCATTTGTGCACAGCTACCAATAAAGCAGTCTAGTACTAATAAAGTAGTCTAGTACTAAATTTTTCCTCTTATTTGATGCACGACCCTCTGTTTTTAGGTCGGAACAAGTTCTCTGAGGGTTATACTTGACAAAGATATTTGAATCCCAAAATTAAAGTGATGCGATCAAATTTTGTTTAGTTTGAGTGATGTTGTCACGGTTCCCATGTTACAGCACAAAACTACAGTGTCAACTGTGAAATATTGTTCTCTCCTTGAATCAAGTCCCTACCTCCCACCCACCCATAGTGAAGCCTCAGTTGATGAGAAACAATTGGAAAAACTGTGCAGTCAATCTCATACACCCTCAGTTTCCTATGATTTGCTTTGGTACTGCAGCACTCAGGGTCCATTGAGGTTTTTCTCCGTTTGACAATCTTGTCCTGGCTCTTCTAACAAAATTTTCCATTGTATGTCAGTTTTTATTTCTGTGTAGACTTTCAGTTTGTGTAACTGCATGTCTCTCTGTCCATCAGACAGAGTGTTTCTTTGCTTTTCATTTGCCTGGTTGTACATTTTCAATAACTGGCAGCTGACTATATTTCACACTCCCCCCCCCCCCCCCCCCCCATTCACATACAAATACATGTATATTAAACACTAAAAAAAACAATTTTTTTTGCCAAATATCTCATTCATCCTCCTTGGAGACATATTTTCCACAATTTCACTCCTTTTATCAGAATGGGTGTTTGTGGGAATTAAATCCAAGGTTGTGAAAGTACCCTAATGGATACTTGCTGCCTCAAGCAAAGCTCCACAAAATCAATATTGAATGCTTTTAGGCATTTTAACAGTGCTAAGAGATACCAAATGAGCAGTACTGGTCATACTGCTGAAACAAGCAATGCTTTATGTTCTGTCAGTACCATACCAATGACTCTAGTGCCTCAACTGAGGAAAACTGGCTTTTTGTTTTTTACAAAAATTACAAATGATTCACCAAACACATGATGTGAAATGTCTTCAGAAGCCTGAATGTAATTTAAAAAACGATCACAAGTGGGATATTTAATGCCACAAGTTGTTTTGTTTTGTGTCAACATTAATTAATGTATGAATTATATCATGTTTTTTGATGAAGAGGGGTATTTGTGGGGGGGGGGGGGGGGGGGGGGGGGCATATTCATTGAGGGCTATCTTTTTTATAAAAATTTTCCACATCAGGATAAATTTCCAATTGGTGATAGTTTTGTCGCAAGATGTTTGTTTTGTGTCAACATCAATTAATTTATGAATTATATCATAGTTGTTGATGAAAAGGAGTATGGGGCGGGGGGGGGGGGGGGGGGGGTCACATTCATTGAGGGCTATTTTTTACCACATCAGTATGTGGAAGAAAATTTGACATCATGTGCTTCGTGGGGTGGGGAGGGGAAGGGGGGGGGAGTGCAATGGATGCAAAACCAGTTTATTTAAGAATATGTGGGACGTGTGAATGGCATCAATAATTAGGCCACATTGAAACTCTTTTTTCAAATTTATTTCCCCTTCACCTTGTGTGAGGACAATAATAATCCTTATGAATCATTGTATTATGATCAATCACGAAACAAACATCAACACTACAACTCTATGAAATGGTCCGCATAGATTTTCGAACTCGACCAAGACATTGTTCCTTGAAACCCATGTGCCAAGTATCTCTCAAATCGGTTGACATTTGTTGAAGTATCGCGCAATCAAGCTCAAAATAAGTAGATTTTAACAAAGGGCCATAACTCTTGAGAAAAAGCGCTGACACGCCCTATTTTGCGTCATCAGGTGTTGCACGTGCATATCAAGCTTTTTACCAAATATCAAAACCCGTCCAGAAATAACTAAGTTTTCTTAGCAAAAAAGGCCGCCTGCCCGGCGACCGGCCCTCGCCACACCAATAGTCAAGTTTTTTTGTTGTTGAAAAATTCGACTAAAAATAGGAAACTAATTGAATAGCATTAAATAAGTATGCCTAATGATATCACACGAAATAAAGACAAATATGCTTTTTCAAACTGGCAGCAATTGCGTACCAATAATAATATTACCGTCTTACTTTTGTTTACGATTCCTTCGTTTTCCTATCGCCCTAAGAGATTCATCATTTTTAAATAGCGAATCCGGACCAGAAGAAACGGATAAATTACCAAATAACGGCGAGGTTATTTCGTAAATCCGGCGACGGAACACCGGCGACGTTTTTTTTTCTCGAGTCTGACAAATAACTGACAACATTGGTGTCATTAAATTGAGATAGGCCGGATATCACACATAAATCTGCTATTAAGCACCCCCCCCCCCCCCCTATACATCCTGCAAGTATAAATATCTCCATAATAAAATTTCTTGCCTAATGTTCCCAACATGGGTCAAATTGGATGGGGAAGGGGGGGGGGGGGGGGGGGGGCGTATGGATGAATTTTAGCTCACCGAAGGGAGCTTAACTTATCACTTGCCGTCCGTCGTCGTCCATCGTGAACTTTACATTATCGACTTCTCCTCCCAAACTACTGAACCAAATTTGGTGTGCATGTTCCTTATATGTCAATTCCAATTTGTACAAAAAAACCTTGCCGCGCTCACAAGGGGCACCACAAGGGGCATTACTCTGATAGCACCCATACTTTTTTTAAAGATTTTTTTAAAAATCTTCTACTCCAGAACCATCATTTAGAACATTTTGACATTTGGTATATAACATCTCTAGGAGTGGTGGGGGGGGGGGGGGGGGACGTGGGGGTGTCAGTCAGATTCAAGTTTGTTCAAATCGAGTCCATGGGCTAATAATCGGGCTCCCATTAGGAGCCCGAATTTTAACTTAGTGAAATATGAGGAAATTTATTTAAAAAATTTTCACATTTGGTATGAATGCTTCCGTATTTGGTATACAACATCTCTAAGAGGGTCAGATTCAAGTTTGTACAAAATCGGGTGCCTCAGTTAGTATTTGGGCTCTCTATTGGGGGCCCAGAGATTAACTTAATGCAATGTGAGGACATTTCTTTAAAAACCTCCTTCATCTCAAGGGGGATCAGGTTCAAGTTTGTTAAATTTGTGTCCCTGGCTTATTATTTGGGCTCTCTACGGGCAGGGGTAGGGGTGGCATGGGGAGCATGATAGGTTCAGGTTTTTTTCAAATCGATTCCTTAGTGTTTTTTCCATAAAATTTGCCTTTTCATTCCTTTGTAGTGTTGATGAACCATGTATAACTGAATGTGACCCCCAAATACTTCTTTGAACCACGTTGGCAGGTGAGCGATTAAGGCCCATTGGGACCTCTTGTTTAGTCAAGTTGTGACGAAGTCAGGCTCGACATATAGTTTGGTGAATGGCGGGGCGGGCGTAAACAATTGGTTTCCGGACGATAACTTGAAAATGGTACGACCCACATTCATGAAGCTCCATGAGTGGAATCGGTGACTGGAAGAACCCTATTTATTTTGGACTTGCTTGGTCAAAGGTCAAGGTCACAAGTGACTATGAACATAGCAAATTGTAAACAATTGGTTTCTGGATGATAACTTGTCTATGATCAAACTCACATTCATGAAACTTCATAGGAAGGTTGGCATCGGTGAGTGGAAGAACCCTATTTATTTTGAACTTGCTTGGTCTAAGGTCAAGGACACAGTGACTATGAACATAGCAAATTGTAAACAATTGGTTTCCGGATGATAACTTGTCTATGATCAAACTCACATGCATGAAACTTCATAGGAAGGTTGGCATCGGTGAGAGGAAGAACCGTATTTATTTCGGACTCGCTAGGTGAAAGGTCAAGGTCACAGTGACCTTCAACATAGTAAATTGTAAACAATTGGTTTCTGGATGATAACTTGACTACACTTGAACCCACATTCTTTAAACTTCATTAGGTAGGTTGGCCTAGGTGAGTGGAAGACCCCTATTTATCTTGGACTCGCTAGGTCAAAGGGTCAAGGTCACAGTGACCTTGAACGTAATAAATCCAATCGGAATTATTTTTTTTATGGGGGGGGGGGTGGGGGGGGGGGTGCCCCCCATGGCTGCGTCACTGTGCCCCCACTTGGGCAATCGTGATTAAGTGCCTTGCCCAATGACACGACGCAGTTACCCCTGCTGGGGATCTAACCGTGTATCTCTCGGCTTGATGTTAGTAGTAAATCATGTACACGATCGACCCACATTGGCCGTATCTCATGTGACATGGCCCAGTTACTTCATTTTTGGTTGTCAATGGTAGCCCGCGTGAGTGCCATCTTGTGACAACATCCCCATAGTGATACGTGGTCCTTGTGTGCATGCACCGTGCGTTTTGTTGAGGTGAGACGAGTGTATGTCGTCCATTTTGTATATCTGAGACTGCCATCTTGGTTTCTATGGTAGCACATGGTTGCTATGTGACCCAAAACCTTCTAATAGGAAAGGTGTGTGTTCGGAGGGTGTGTTCGATTGAATAGGAGTAAATTTAATTACAACAAACAACCTGACAATCCCTCTAAATAATCCAAAACTACCCAAACTACCAAACCCCCCATCTAGGGCTTATAATAGTAGCACGCAGTGCTAAATGAATGATGAGAGGTCTCATGTGGATAAATTTTACGTGAACTAGAATAAATCGAATTACCACGAACATCCAGACAAACCCTCTGAACCATCAAAACAACTTTATTTGGCACGGATTCCTCAATTTTGGACTTAAAAGAGTAGCATGCAGTGCTTTAAGGTGCGTTTCCTGGTATGAGTAATTGTATTTGTTCGAATACTTTGTAAAATTACCCAAATAAATCCAACAGTTCTTTTACTAGTGCGGATTTCCCACTAAATATTAGGTTTCTATCTGTTGTCCCCTAGAATTCCTTTTGCCCAACAATAGACGCATTCCTTTGTATAAGAGTAACTTTATTGTTTCGAATGTGCACCAAAGTCTCGGTATTTTATCTATCCCGATATATTCTGTGGTTTATCCTTCCATTTCCTGGCCCGTTTTGCCTTTTACTGGCCCCCATATCTGCCTTTCCCAACAGTCTATTTTTGTCTTGGACGTCTCAGTTTTTGCCTTCCCTGTGTATAGCGAAGTCCTCTATGATCCTCAAACCCAAAATACAGTCAAGCAGGGATAGGTATTATCCGAACGACTCGAATCTTATCGAGCGAATAAGCTTTTGAGCAATTACTGAAAAAGTCATTGCTCGAACGACTCAAATCCCATTGAGCAACTGAGTATCGAAAGAGCAATTTCTTTTACGACTCTTAATGCTCATCGGGGTATAGGAGGATACCTATGACATGATGACGTAGTACTATATATACCTGATGATAATTTATCTCCTAGCATCTGCCCAGTTCTAGACCTCTCCGTGATCTTCATATCTCCAACACCACTATCACTGATTTTCCTAATATTGCCATCGTCTGCCCTATGATTATCTTTTACAGTAGTCACCAAAACCTGTAGTCTTCTTCCACTCTTGCAGCCTTGTACCATTACTAGCACTAGTACAGGCTTGCTAACCATCTCAGATTGCTCGAACGACCAGGATCGAACAAATGAGTAATTGCCTGAACGAGTGACTTCACGTACGACTCTTTTGCTCGTCTAGGTATTGAAGGATGGTAAGGATCTTGGGAACTAACAACGTGATATAATAACCTTAGTTATTGAAGGTGACGTACAATCCAGCTTATAATATAGTCTTGGTTTTTGAAAGTGTTGTTAAACTCCAATGAACCAATTTGCCAGGGAATTATGATCTTTTGTCAGTTTAAAGAATGAAGGTTTGTTTTGCTATAGCTTGTCTTAAGTTTGATCCCTCCGCAATCTTTCAAAATTTCCCGATTGCCATATTTGTCGCCGCCTTAACATGTGAACATACATGTGTTGCTCTGTGTTTATTGCATGTCGCTGTACAACACGTTTTGTAAATTGTTATATTTCACATAACTGCTGCTATTTCTGCAATATATACCATCTCTTTCCTGAAAAATCTTGCTTGGGGCCTGCAATATTTACCGAAATTAACAATATTGGGTGTGCACCATTACGTGTCACGTATTTTCATATTATGACTATGATATTTTTACCCTAAATACCAATACTGTTTGACGATTTTATCCAGACTGTCGAATCACACCAGGTGAGATTTTCCCGGATCAAAAATCCATATCACACTCCTACGGAAATTGCCGAGAATTTCTGTATGAATAACGTTGGACTTTTTATCCGTTAAAATAGACTTCCTGACTTCGGAAGCCGTTTCCGTTGTTTACAAAGTTTCGTCTGGTATTTTTATGTTCGGCTTTGAAGGGAATAAGTAAATCGAGGTAGGAAAATTAAGTTACTGTTAGTGTGTCAGTCCTATAATAAAACTATCATCATAACAGTGTGTTGATCCGTGTCGTCGTTGTACCACGTACGACACGGATCAACACACTTTTATGATAATATGTACGTCTTTGTCTTGTATGAGAAATATGACATCGTGTCAGAAAGACGTGATCTTTTCTCCAAAAGTTACCAAACGGATACTTGTCAGTCATGGTAGTTCGGAAGCGACGGAGCTTGTTATGTGTCGATCCATTCCGCCGACCACATAGATTTGATGTAGGTACTGATATATGTGGTTTAAAATCACTGTAAGGATGTTTAAAATCAGTGACTGACTTGCTTAAAATGAGAGGGAATAAACTATAGTTTGTGTTAAAAATGAGAACAATAATAAAATTTAGTGTCTTCACTCTGGCGTATAACTGTTCGTAAATTTTATATAAGTATTAATACATGTAGTATTGCTTATTAGTGTTTAACCACACGTTTTTCAGACCAGGTCGTATCGTATCGGATAGTTTTACGGACAAAAGGGCCAAAATATCGGAGGAGGTGGAGCTATCAGTTTAACCCTTCACCAAATACGAAAAGCAGACGACACTTGCAAATAAAATTCCTGAAGCTGTAATTTTTTTCATTTTTTTTTTTTGCGTCAAAAACATTGCTTATGACCTCTCATTGGAACGAGCTCGTTGCGCTCGTCCCAATGAGGGGTCATAAGCTATGTTTTTGTGACAAAAAATGAAAAAGTAATAAAAATCGAATGGTGAATTTTGTGAATAGCACTGGCCGGTTTTGGCCGTTCGTTGGGTAAAGGGTTGAAGTATCTGTCAGACATTCCACCCAACTAAATCATCACATCCGGACCTTCAGCTCGGTTTGCATTGTTTAAAAGTTTGTATTTCATTAAGAACGTGATAAAACACTTTACGCATCGCCACCACCGTTTCACACAAACAACCTATTTTTAGGTGTCTTGTTCAAGACTCGACGCTTGTTGTCATGGCTACGTTCTAACACAAAGCATCCTTAGAAGTCATGCACGCCACCTATTGAACTTCCGCGCCCCCAGTACTAGAAGTAATAGCAGTTGTTGTACCTGTGTAGTAGAAGTAGATGTTATTGTTGTAGTAGTAGCAGCTTTTTCGGCTCGGGCTAACCACCAGACAATATCATTAAAATCGTGTCAAAAATGGCAAGGCAGGTGACAGTACCACGCAATTATTTGTGGAAAAGTTACAAATTGATTATTTATATGTAACATGTGCGCAAATACCCGGTAGTTAATTCGTGAGATCCAGAAAAACCAGACGCATTGTAGGTTCCACGATTCGGCATTTATCAAGGGTTCACAATTTACTGACGATTTTTAGTAATGAGAATAGCATTCAATGAGCGATTAACTCTTTTCCTGCTTCGAGTCCATATAGAGTAGGGAGACAAATTTTGATGCCCTGTACCATATGTCCGTTTTGAGTATGGGAATACCACACCCAATTAATGGATACCACATTATATTTTTATTCTCAATATAAGGCTCACGCTGTAACAAATGTAAACGATAGTCGATACGACGTTATCAATTCGTTCCATCATTTTTCGCTTTTTACGGAAATACTGAAATACCTGAGGCAACCATGTGTTCAGTAGTCCAAACCTGTCTGCACATGCCGCTATATATATACAACGGTCAGTGGGGACAAGTTTCAACTTCGTGCACAGCAGAGTCAGTTACCTTTTTGGATATTCAAAAAACGCAAATATGACTCGAAAAAAGGTTAGAGTTACCTTTCGTGATGTTCTTTGAACGAAAGTGTGTCTCAGCAAAATTGAGTCAAATTTGTGCAAAATACAGGTGGTAAGATACTTGGACCAAACCCCTTTCTATTGAGATTTTGTGGAGTGTGGTGGGGGTAATTACGTAAACAAGTAACAACATTGTTTAACCCGTTCAAAGTTGAGTTCCTGACGAGATTAACGCATAATGTTCAAATATGTTTAACCCTTTACCTAACATGAAAAGCAGACGACACTTGCAAACAAAATTCTTGAATAACTAATTTTTTTATTTTTTTGTCTCAAAAACATAGGTTATGACCCCTCATTGGAACGAGCTCGTCCCAAAGAAGGGTCATAACCTATGTTTTTGAAACAAAAAAATGAAAAAATAATGAAAATTAATTGGTGATTTTTGTGAATAGCGCTGGTCGGTTTTGGCCGTTACGTTGGGTAAAGAGTTAACAAGCACAAAATTACAAATAATTCCAAGTACCTGTTTTTTGTCCATTTTGATTCACTTCATCCCCATTTCACCAAATATATTTGAGCATAGGCTAAAATTTGCAGCAGGAGGGAGGGGAGTTAAGTCAGCAGACAACTATTATCGACGCAATCAGATAAGCACCAGTAAAAAGAGGCAATTATTCTTTTTGTTTTCTTGTTTGTTTGTTGTTGTTTTGTTGTTGTTGTTGTTGTTGTTGTTGTTGTTGTTGTTGTTGATGGGCGTGCGTAGATGTTTCGAAACGTCGCCGAAAAATGGATTTGATGGCGTATGCCAAATTCGCGCGTGCTCGGAAAATACTTCTCAAGAACAGGTCTTTCTCACCGGACACATACCATTCCAGTGGTGGCGCCAAGGGGGGTCAGGTGGGGTGGGGTAGGGGGGTGGGGGCTACAGCCCCCCCCCCCCCCCCCGTTGGAGAGGTCCAGCCCCCACCCACCCCCCCCCCCCCCACCCCCCGTCGGAGATTTTTAGTCAGTCCGTCTGGGAGTCTCGTAAACCCGACTTCACGGGAAATTTCCGACAATCGAATGTAGATATCTCGTCTTGTGTCGATCAAGAACGAGGTATATGGTTCTTCTTTGTAAGGCTTTATGACAGTTGTTATCCAACTGGCGTTCCATTACTTCCATACCTAATCATCGGTTATCGTCATGGTAAAAGTTTGGAATCTATCGAAATCTAAACAACAATGGCGTCCTGCTATAATGTGCGGTGTTCTGTTTGCAGCGAAATATTTCAAAACGATTATGTAGTTAGGCACACTAAATCAAAACATAAAGAACTTCACGAAGCAGGTCGATGTGCCCCTACAATGATTTTTACAGAAGGTAGTGGGGCCAGAACGTTAAGATTTATTTTATTTTATTTCCCTGGAATGTTGGGATATTATTGTTTGTTTAATCTATAAAACCAGTTTGACGAACGACATCAATGAAACTCGCGAGAATCACTATTCTCTGTCAATATTCCAGTGTCGCAGGGTGGACTCGAACCCGTGCAGCACTGGAACTTTGACAGAGAATAGTGATTTTCACGAAATTCCTTAATGTCGTTCGTCAAACTGGCTTTATAGATGAAATATTTCCCGACCTTATTATAATATGTTTACGTTAAATAATCAACAAACATACTCAATTTGCTTCTATTTTGGTTCTCCAATTTACCAATTTTCACTCATTTTCCTTCGTTTGGGAGGTCAAATATTATAGCCCATCGACCACCCCCCACCCCACCCACCCCCTCACCCCCCCTCCCCCCGCCCCGCCGGAGAGGTCAGCCCCCCTATCGAGAAATCCTTGGCGCCACCCCTGTATCATTCCATCCTTAATTTTTCTTTTTCGATATCCACAACTTCAGTTGCCTTTTCTAATTTCCTCCGCCCCCCCCCCCACCTCCCCACGCCCACTGGTATCGCCACATAAGTTTCCTTTTTTTCTCCGGTGGTGAGAATACACACGTGTATCTATTAATTGCCAACATTTTATTACCCGAATATATGGTGATGGAGCCTCCTACTGTCACCTTACAAGCAACTCTATTCTGGTCATATTAACCCTTTACCTAACGAATCGGTAGCATCCTCCCGCGTAATTTGCAAAGTTGAAAAAAAAAATTTCAAACAATTTTAATAAAATTATATCATGGTACCCTTCACTGGAACGAATTCGTCGAGCTCGTCCCAAGGAGAGGGTCACATGATATGGTTTTGTTGAAATTGTTTTTTAAAAAATGAAAAAATGATATTTGAAATGATAAATTTCTATATCTTCCGCTTTGGGTAAAGGGTTAACTTAAGGTTGCTCGGTTTTATAACATCCTTCACATTTTCTCAGTCAGAATATAGTCAACATTAAGTTGCCCTCAGAGACCCCAATGAAAAGGGGCTCTCCATCCATATTTGTCATCCATTGTCATCATTTCGAAGAATACTTCACCGAGGCTAAAAAAAAGGTGTTTTGATTCTCAGGCAATCGTTCATTGAATTTGAACCCTATCATTGGACATTTTTATTGCCTTTCAGTATCTTCGAATATTGGAATAAATTCAGGAAGACCCGAAACTTTTTACATTTTTTGATTGATGCATATTTATTTAGTTGCGTCTCCAATATGTTTGCCTTGTTACAATTTATGAGAGAGTGCATAAATTGTAACGAGGCAAATCCCCAAAGATTAAATATTTTTACTTGAAAGATAATATGAAGAGCATCGAAAGAATTTGAAACCTTTGAACTGAAGTACCTACAGTTTTCCTTTAAGGGAATGTTTTATTTTTCAAATTAAAAGTAACTGTATTTGTATAAATATGCACTTTCTATATTTCGGTGTGTAAAAAGACAGCCGAAATCCCCTCCAAGTTTGCTCACTTTTTGCAAAAGAAAAATTAAAAATAAAACCCTCCCTCCATACCTTCCTCTCTCCCTCCCTGATTTGAAAACAAATTGCCTGAGAAACAATTAATTTATTTTGTGTGACCTAAGGCTGTCTTCATTTGACTTACCAGTGCCAATGATCAGCCCACTGAGTGCTCATAGTTCAATATTACCTGTTTACCTAATACTACTAAGAGACGACACTTGATAAAAACGTTTTGAATAACCATTTTGCCTCAAAACTCAAAACATCCTCTCTTATAGCCTCCTCCCCGGGGGGGGGGGGGGGGCACGATCTGAGCTGCACCTTCTAGCGGAAAACCATGTGGAGCTTTTGTGACAAAAAATTGAAAAATTAATACAATTTGATTTTCAATGTTTGTGACTAGCTCTGGTCAGGTAATGCTGTCGGGTAAAGTGTTGACTTAACCGCTCTTATATTTATTTTCAGGGAACAAATGAGCCAGATTCTCGACATCACGCAGCAGCTACTTGATGATAAGTCAGTCAAAGACAAATAAACAACCCCTGGAGAATTAAGGTTTATCAGCTTGCTTGAATCAGGATGCCAATATTGCGTTTCCGCCGCGACGGAGCTTTAACTTCAAAGGTTTCTTGGGGGACAGAAAGCGTCTCGATGAATGCGAACTGTGTAATAAATACACAGAACGACACGCGTATATGAATGGGTTAATCGATATGGCACGAGTGCCAGCGCGGAAGGATAGAACGAGAGGCAACAGGCCTCGAGTGTTATCCTTCAGCGATGGTTCAAGTGCCATATCGATTAACCCATTTACAAACGCGTGTCGTCTGTGTTTATTACAAGCTTCACGTCTATAAAAACCATTATTAGGACACTCAGCAATTCATTTGACAACTATCAACAAAAACAACACATTTTATCACCAACCAAATTTGCCAGGGGGGCCCGTCTTACTATTTCGTCCCCCGAGTTCCAATCTGATCTATGTGCTTACTTGCACATGGAACACATTGGAACTCAGGGGACGATTTTTAGCTATCGCCAGCGATTCAAACTGTGTTTGCGGTTCACGATTTGTAGAAAATTACAGTGAAATTTCGCTTCAGTTTAAAAATAGTCCGTCAACGATTTCCGTTCCGCACATATGTGCGGAACAGATTTTCATTTTCCGCATGGTTTAGTGTTGCAGTGGACTGGGATTTGATAGAACAGGCGTGTAATAAAGTTATGATCAATAAGTTCTCTTTGTAGAATGTTATGTCTGTACCCACCCACTCCACTCTCTTTTGGGGCGTCTGGCAAATACATTAGTTACTTCCTATCCTGATATGACCTGCGGGGGACACTTGCAGGAATTTTGTCGAATATGTGGAATTGTTCACAACCATAGACACACTTTCTGGTCTCTCATTAGAACGAGCTCATCCCATTGATATTGGTATTGATATATTTTATTCAACAGTATACAGAAAATAAAACACAATTTACACGAAATGTACAAATCACATTGTCCCTATATCCCGATAAAATCTGTCTTTTGATTGGTCAGAATGCCTTGGACAAATAGCCATGACAAAGGGTGCACCCAACATCCAAGGTATATGAGAGCGTGCAACATCCGGGGTATAAGCGCACGCGAAACATCGGGGATATATGGTTTAAACAAAAGCTTTCCGCTTTTGCTCGCCTCGAAATAAAAAGCGAACCCAAAAACCTGAAAATAGTTACAAATATCATCAGATTTCCGACAATTCAATCATAAAAATAAAATAAGAGCAAATAATTCGTCCCCCGAGTACCAATGTGTTCTATGTGCCAGTAGGCACATAGAACACATTGGAACTCAGGGGACGACATGTCAACAAAATACTGTTTACTCGTTTCCTTAACGACCCAAGGGATGTAACTCTGTCTGTTGTCTTCTGCGATTATAAAAACAAAATAATTATCACGAATTTGGTCCAAGTGATTGTGGAGCTGAGAAATGTGTCCACAAATTTATTTCCACTCTGTTCGCATTGTGTTTCAAACGGGACAAAAACGTTATCTCGCTTGCGGCTCGGTGTTTAAAAACCGACATCCAGGTATTAAATCTCCATATACCATATTTGTTGGCGGAGATAACTTATAATATAGATTTCAAACAATTACATTTGAGGTTAACTAGTTTACTTATGTATACCAGCAGGGAGAGGCATGGCCCGATTAGCTGTCTTCATGCCTTCCCATTGAGAAATCATGTGATTTGAAACAGAAAATCTTTAAAAGGTAACAAAGTAGATGAAAGACGCCATTAAAGAACCACCCACTATCGGATATATCAGAAAAGAACTAATAGCACCAGTGCAAAACTTATATAAGGTAACAAAATTTATTACATGCCTGCACGGAATCCCCATCTACAGCAACACTAAATCCGCTCCGCGCACATTTCTGAACACATTTCTGAACGGAAATCGTTGAGCAGACGATTGATCGCAAAAACTGAACCGATTACGAAATAGCTGAATAAAATGTCTAGCACTGAAGGATATGGCGAGTTTAATGTGTACGAAAATAGTGAAGAAGAATATCCAGAAGAAGAAGAGTATGGGTACGCAAATTTGGTTGGCGACAAAATGTGTTCTTTTTGTTGATAGTTGTCAAACAAATTGCTGAGTGTGCTTCTAATTACTGTTTGTGGACATGACGGCGTGTAATAAACACAAAACCACACGCGGGTGTGCATTGGTTAATCGATATGGCACGAGTGCCAGCGCGGAAGGATAAAAACGAAAGGGCTCTCGTTTTATCCTTCCCCGCTGGCAGTCGTGCCATATCTATTAACCCATTCACACGTTCGTGTCGTTCTGTGTATTTATTCACAGAGTTTATGTTGTTGTGTCTCCTCGTCAGATTCGTTGTATTCATTGCTTTGCTTTGTCTCATGGAAGGTACGAACCAATCCCTCAAGCCACCAGTCAAATTCGGAAAGAAATCTGACGCTATTATAGATTGGAACCAGTGGCGCACTCTAATAGTACACCACCTATTTTTTGATTCAAATGGCTGGAATATTTCAGTTCGTCGGAAAAGCGAAAATATTCCATCCGATTGAATTTGAAAATACCATAAACATTAACAGTCATTTATTGGAACCAACGCAAGAAATGCTTCTCAATCGAGTCACAAATTGAACGAATCACTAGTCTCATTACTAGAGTGTCAAATGTGTAATTTGGGAGTAGTAGAGACCCTAGAACACTTTCTATTAGAATGTCCAAAATCTCAGATTCACGGAGAGTATATTAAGGAAATGGGATGGGAGAATGAAGGATATGTGGTTAGTGGGTGACACAAATGAGAGGGTTTGTATGCTTATCGATAGTTTGAAGGAATGGGGTGAGGGATGTCATCAAGCTGTTTCTTTCCTGGTGTTGGGAGGAGAGAAGAGGCGTGAGGACAGGGAGACATTTGGGAGCACAGGATTAATGAAGGCCTTCCCACCTGAGAACCGCGACAAATTGGCGTCCGACCAAAGAGTTATTATTATTACTATTAGACATGTTTGTTTGTTTACTAAATATACAAAGGCTTACTCCAGCTGTAGTTTTATGATTACGTAGAGTAGTTCAATTGTATAGTTTAACCTTTTACTTAACTTGAAATGCAGATGACACTTGCAAGCAAAATTCTTGAATAACTCATTTTTTTTCTCAAAAACATAGGTTATGACCCCTTTATTGGAATTTATTTATTTATTTATTTATTTATTTATTTATTTATTATGGTTTAACGACACTTTAACAGCCAGGGTAATATCATGTCGGAGACAGTTTTACGGGTGGGGGAAGCCGGTGTACCCGGAGAGAACCACCGAGCAACGACTCAGATCTCCAACATCGTAACTCTGAACTCTGCATCGCGGATCAGGGAGGGTTAGATTGGTTGAAGACATGCGCACTATCGACGTGCAGTACGCCTTAGTACACAGCGTCATCGTGCCCCATGTCGGCAATCGGCGTTAAGTGCCTTGCCCAAGGACACACCGCGGGAGCACGAATCAGTCGCTGAAATGGTCACCCATCCAACTACTAACCGCGCCCGACGTTGCTTAACTTTGGTGATCTGAAAAGTTTAAACAATATTTTTTTTTTAATTTATGTTATGTGTATACAAGATGTAAAATAAATGTCACAAAGGAAAAGAAGACAAATTAAGACCCAGTAGTCTATAATATAACAAATATAGCGATGGTCAAATTGTTGATGAAAGGCTGGATTCGACAGAACCTCGTGGGTTATGTTCGTTGTCCCTCCAGCGCCTGTATACGTTAGCTCATCTAGGTGGTACAGATGAGATGATAAACCCCAAAATCGCTGTGTGGAGACTGAGACCCCCACTTTTCATTCCGATTCAGTTGACTTTAAAACTAGCCGTGGACCGCGAGACAAGAGCCAGAACACCACGCCCCACACACGCAACCAAACTTGTCTACAGTCTCGAGGTTTGTAACCTTTTGGGCAAATAAATTAGTTGCCGTCTCTGCACGGTTTAGGGAGATCTAAATACAACATACAAAACCAATCGCTGTTGCAGAGGTGCGACGTCGTCACCCAGAACAGCACACGTGAAACAGTGTAAGCTAACTCCATTCAAGAACAGAATCGGGGAATGGGACTCAGACCACAAAGTTCCACTATATGTGTTTATATCCTCGTGTCTTCCAGACAAATTATATACATGACTGAAATATCTATAACCGGAGCCTGAAAAAAATATGTGTATCATTTTGTGAGAGTTGGGACATCCCATTACGTCGATGGCAGTCGACGCGCAAACTCCACGAAAAAGTGTGTAAGGCGAACAGCACATACAGAGTCGAATTCCTTACAGAATTAGACTGGTGGCCCCGAGAGCTTGGGTACGAACAGAACACAATGAAGAGAAAAAAACATTGATCATAGTTTTATCATATTCATCTTACTAAACGGTATAAACTGACATTAATGATTCAGAACTACTGGTTGATAGCTTCGTTTTGCTCAAACCATTACCTGACAGGAAAAGCAGTCGACACTTGCAAATAAAATTCTTGAATAACTAATGTTTTTGACTTTTTGCTTCAAACCATAGCTTATGACCCCTCATTGGAACGAGCTCGTTGAGCTCGTTCCAATGAGGGGTCATAAGCTATGGTTTTGAGACAAAAAATGAAAAAATATTGAAAATTGAATGGTGATTTTTGTGAATAGTGCTGGCCGGTTTTTTACCATTACGTTGGGGTAAAGGGTTAATATAATTATACGCTTAATGTGTAATCAACAAACGATGTATAGCAAAATTAAAGAAAAAGTAAAAAAATAACCCCTAACATGCTCTGGCTGATATTTGTCGCCCACAATGAAGGTCTTAGTGTGTCTCCAATCCCAAGTAACCCCCACAAAGAATCAAAATACAACAACACAAGGTAAATTGACCCCCGAAGCCTCAACTTCTAGAAAGAGAGTGTGCTGATCATTCGTTGTAAAGCAATATCACTTTTAGCCACAAGCTAATATTATGACACAACTGCGCTAATAAAGAGAAAGAAATGAGGTAACAGAAAGGATGCAGGCCTCTTCAGCTGTTATTGACCGTTAGTGGAAACCGAGTTTGTTGGGACAGACTTACATGAACAGAATTATGGGAACAGAATTGAATGGACGGAATTTTAGGGAATGTCTGTAGCTCTATAGAAATTTCTACAGCAATTTTTGCAGTAGACTGCAAATTTTGCTCTAGGAATTCCAAAAGCACTATACCTGTCCCTATAATTCTGTCCTTATAATTCCGTCCCTATAAATCTGCCCCCTATAATTCTGCGCAAAAAATCGGTATCTACAATTTTATCGCTAACCGTCTGTCATTATTCCGTCCCCATAATTCCGCCCATGTAACGATGTTAGTTTAAACATATTTTATTGCCATAAATGCAAAAGGATCGGAGAACAAGTTATACAACTTAAACAAACTCCTTTCCCGTACAAAGAATAACTTATTATAATGCGGCAAGAACATAGAATAAACTGATTACACAAAATACGAACTACAAACGAAATTTGAACTGATAATTTAGCGAAAGGAGGAAGTGAAAAGAATATGAGACGTAAAAGGTGAACAGGCTATCGTCAAGTAGCATACCTTGATGGCAGAGGGGGTGCATAGTTTTCTCGAAAAGACTGTTGAATGTGATTCGCCGTATCGTAATATTCATATTCATATTCATAATTTTATTCATTGATTGAATATATACACCGTGGGCAGTATGCCCATTGGTGGGAACAAAACATTGACATGATATAAATTGTGTTGCACATGTCGCCATATACTACAGCAGGACATAATAGTTTAAACCAATAAATGAACAACCTCGCCATCCGAATACAGATTCTAAACACCAATCATTTTACCATATCTCAAGTACTAGTTTGGGCCACTAATTTCATATAGGCTATAGAATATACTCCTGTGAATTAAATGAAAGATATTTCGGGCCATCAAATTATTACTCTGGCGAACAGCAAACTCCCACATTGGCATTGAATAAGACATTTTTGACACCCTTACTCATTACTGGCACTTAATCTGTCATACCTTGTCCGATAGAGCTCAATGAGCTATGTCAAACAATATATAGCAGGATAAATGCTCAGTTTATCATCAGAAGACGACAAATGACCCCACTCCCATCAACAACACACTCCAGTTAATTGAACACCCCGTTCTGACGAAGTGGCCATTCAAGTAAGAGGGCTCCTCTATATCTCTGGAACGAATGATAAACCTCATTCCCAGTGTATTCATTCCATTGGCGGTTACAGGTATAATTCTCACATACAGATTTGTCCTACCGCTGTCGATTGGACAGTGGCCGTAGGCACCCTCCCCCCGACAGCAGCAGAACAAACCCATATAGTTTTGATTGCCATACACATATATTTTAAATTTCCGTTTACCCATCGTCTAATTTGGTAAATCTGGGTGTATTTTTCGAACTATAGACATACAAGTTGCACAAGGACCCATTTGCAGTGTACTGTTGATATCACATAGCCAGCCACTTTAGATTTCAGAAAGATCTCCAAGAGGAGGCGGTACAATGCACGCATGAACCTGCACACATATACATACGTATATATATATGTATGCACATACATGCATACACATTTTCTTTTAATACTTATGGTACACGCACTGACACACACACACACATCGGTTTGTGCTTGTCCCGCGGCTTACTTTCACCTTACCTCGAAAATCGCTTTTGGTCGAAAGGATACATAGTCCTTTCTGCGAAAAAAAAAAAAAAAAAAAAAAAAAAAAAAAAAAAAAAGTAGAACAACAGGGCATCACAGACCACAGTTACCACAACAAATGTGTCCCGTGCAATTTTTTTCCAGGGGATCATGCACACACACACCCACACAGGGAATAACGTAATATGATGCTAATTAAGCAAAACGCCTGCTAGTGATTATGAAAGATTGTACTTTTTGAAATAATAAAACATTCTGCGATACCGACAAATTTGTAATTCCATAGAGCAAATCATTAACACAAGTTATATTGCAGAAACTTATGGCATTTATCATTACGAGCCGCTGAGTATGATACTTAGGACAATTAAAAAAGAAATGGCTGGCATTTTCGGATTCGTGACCACATTCACAATGTGGGTCTGAACAAATGTAGTTAAGGAATTTGTCCTGGTTTAGATCGCTGCAACCATTGCGTTATCTACAATGCAGAATATTTGCTTTTCTTGCAATTTCGCCCCTATAAATATTTCTCTAGAATTCCGTTCCTATAACCCTGCGCCTAAAAGTTTGGCTCTTTTTACTCCATTATTCTCCTCCATTTGTGTGTGGCGTTTACATCAGGCAGTGTGTACAAAAAGGTATAACCATTCATTAATATTCTAGCCTATACCGGACCCACTGATGCACAAGTGTTGCTGTATTTTATACGATCCTATATGCATGAAGTGAACTAATATACTGAGTCAAAAAAGAAAGTATAATAAACTTTGAGGAGCAATTTTTTTAGTGTTATCGACTTTAATCCCACACAATTATTGTAAATTCATATTTCGAGTCCAGCTGTATGAATTTGCATAATTGTATGTTCTTACTGTTGCCAGCGTCACGTCAGGAAGTCGCAATTCAGACATGGGGTGAAATGGAAAGTCCACACAGGCAGTAAATGGCGTGTATGTCCACCGTTTGCCTCTTGGATGACAAGACATTGACGGCGCATGGACCTGATAAGTCCCTGGATGTCACCCTGTGGTACTGCGTTCCACTCCTGCCTTAGAGTATTACGTAAATCGGTTAACGTCTGAAGATCACGAAGTCGTACACGACGGCCCAATTGGTCCCAAAGATACTCGATTGCCGACAAATCTGGCGAAAGTTCGGACCAGGGAAGAAGTTCGATGCTCTGCACCCCAAGAAAGAAGCGACAGGTACGCGCCACGTGACATCTGGCATTGTCTTGCTGGAATAACTGCAATCCGACGTTAGCGTTGAACAACGGGACAACAGCAACGTTAAGAACTTCGTCCCTATATCGCTGTCCATTCAGCTTACCATCTTTGAAGATCAACTGCGTTCGATGGTACAAGGAAATTCCTGCCCAAACCATTACACTACCCCCGCCGAAACGGTCGCATTCCCGCACGCAAGCATCAGAAAACTGTTCTCCTCGTCGGCGATACACTCTTGCCCTACCATCAGGGCGCCGTAGACAAAATCGTGATTCATCACTAAAACGAACTGTGCTCCGACGCTGCTCAGTCCAGTGAACACGCTTACGTACCCATTCCATTCTCACGGTCCTATGACGTTGGGTAAGGATCGGTCCGCAGTATGGACGCCTACTTCGGATGATAAGTCAGTCAAAGACAAATAAACAACCCCTGGAGAATTAAGGTCTATCAGCTTGATTGAATCAGGATGCCAACGTTGCGTTCCCGCCGCAACGGAGCTTTGTCTTCAAATGTTTTCAGAGACCCTTGTGGACAGTTCGCATTAACCCATTCACACACGCGTGTCGGTCTGTGTTTATACACGCCTTCCGTCCATAAAAACCATTATTAGAAGGACACTCAGCAATTCATTTGACAACTATCTACAAAAAACAACACATTTTATCGCCAACCAAATTTGTCAGGGGGACCCGTGTTGCTATTTCGTCCCCTGAGTTCCATATGATCTATGTACCTACTGGGACATGGAACACATTGGAACTCACGGGACGATTTTACCTACCGCTAGAGAGTCAAACTGTAATTGCGGTACACGATTTGTAGAAAATTACAGTGAAATTTCGCTTCTATTTAAAAATAGTCCGTCATCGATTTCCGTTCCGCACATATGTGGGGAAAAGATTTTCATTTACCGCGTGGTTTGGTGTTGCAGGGGATGGGGATTTGATAGAACAGGCGTGTACATGTAATAAAGTTATGATCAATAAGTTCTCTTTGTAGAATGTTATATCTGTACCCACCCACTCCACTCTCTTTTTGGGCGTCTGGCAAATACATTAGTTATCTCCTAACCCGATACGACTTGCGGGGGGCACTTACAGGAATTTTGTCAAATATGCGGAATCTTTCACAACCATAAACACACTTTGTGGTCTCTCATTAGAACGAGCTCATTCCATTGATATTGGTATTGATAAATTTTATTCAACAGTACAGAGAAAATAAAGCATAATTTACACGAAATGAACAAATCACAATATAGATTTCAACCATTACATTTGAGACTAACTAGTTAACTTATATATACCAGCAGGGAGAGGTATAGTAAGATTAGCTGTCTTCATGCCTTCCCATTGAGGAATCATGTGATTTGAAACAAAATATTTAAAAGGTAAAAAGTAGATGAAAGACGGCATTAAAGAACGATCCATTATCGGATATATCAGTAAAGAACTAATAGCACCAGTTCAAAACTTATAAGGTAACAAAATTTATTACACGCCTGTTCTATGAAATCCCCGTCTACAACAACACTAAACCATACGGAAAATGAAAATCCGTTCCGCACACATGTGCTGAACGGAAATCGTTGAGCAGACGATTGATCACCCAAAACTGACCCGATTGCGAAATAACTGAATAAAATGACTAAAATGAAGAATGTGGCGAGTTTAATGTGCAAGAAAATAGCGAAGAAGAAATAGAGTCTATATATGAAGGGGATAATGAATATCCAGACGAAGAAGAGTATGATTACGCAAATTTGGTTGGCGATAAAAAGTGATTCTTTTTTTGTTGAGAGTTGTCAAACTAATTGCTGAGTCTCCTTCTAATTACTGTTTTGTAGACATGAAGACGTGTAATAACACAAAACGACACGCGTGTGTGGATTGGTTAATCGATATGGTACGAGTACCAGCGCGGAAGGATAAAACGAAAGGGCTCTCGTTTTATCCTTCCCCGCTGGCAGTCGTGCCACATCGGTTAACTCATTCACACGCTCGTGTCGTTCTGTGTATTTATTCACAGAGTTTATGTTGTTGTGTCTCCTCGTCAGATTCGTTGTGTTCATTGCTTTGCTTTGTCTCATGGAAGGTACGAACCAATCCCTCAAGACACCAGTCAAATTCGGAAAGAAATCTGACGCTATTATAGATTGGAACCAGTGTAGCGTTCTAATGGTACACCACCTCTTTTTTAATTTAAAGGGCTGGAATATTTCAGTTGTTCGGAAAAGCGAAAATATTCCATCCGATTGAATTTGAAAATAGCATTAACATTAACAGTCATTTATTGGAACCAACGCAAGAAATGCTTCTCAATCGAGACACGAATTGAACGAATCACTAGTCTCATTACTAGAGTGTCAAATGTGTAATATGGGAGTAGTGGAGACCCTGGAACACTTTCTATTAGAATGTCCAAAATCTCAGGTTAATAGAAAAAGATTCACGGAGAGTATATTGGGGAAGTGGGATGGGAGATATGTGGTTAGTGGGTGACACAATTGTTAGGGTTTGTATGCTTATCGGATAGTTTGGAAAGAATGTGGTGAGGGATGTCATCAAGCAGTTTCTATCCTGGTGTTGAGAGGAGCGAAGAGGCGCGAGGACAGGGAGGCATTTGGGAGGACAGGGTTAATTAAGGCCTTCCCACCTTAAAACTACGACAAATCGACGTCCGGCCAAAGAGTTATTATTATTACTATTAGACATGTTTGTTTGTTTACTAAATATACAAAGGCTTACCCCAGCTGTAGATTTATGATTACGCAGAGTAGTTCAATTGTATAGTTCAACTCTTTACTTAACTTGAAAAGCAGATGACACTTGCAGGCAAAACTCTTGAATAACTACTTTTTTATTTTTGTCTCAAAAACATAGGTTATGACCCCTCATTGGAACGAGCGCGACGAGCTCGTTCCAAAGAGGGGTCATAACCTGTTTTCTTGAGACAAAAAAATGATAAAATAATGAAAATTAATTGGCGATTTTTGTGAATAACTCTGGCCAATTTTGGCCGTTACGTTGGGTAAAAGTTTATTTATTTATTTATTATGGTTTAACGACACTTTAACAGTCAGGGTCACATCATGTCGGTGACAGTTTTACGGGTGGAGGAAGTCGATGTACCCGGAGAGAACCACCGAGCAACGACGGGCAGCTGTCAGCTCTCCAACATCGTAACTCTGAACTCTGCACCGCGGCACATGCAGGGTTAGATTGGTTGGAGACATGCGCACCATCGACGTGCAGTACGCCTAGTACACAGCGTCATCGTGCCCCCATGTAGGCAATCGACGTTAAGTGCCTTGCCCAAGGACATAACGCGGAGTCCGAACCCGTCGCTGAAATAGTCACCCATCCAACTACTAACCGCGCCCGACGTTGCTTAACTTTGGTAATCTGAAAAGTTTAAACAATGGGTTTGTTTTTAATTTATGTTATGTGTATACAAGATGTAAAATAAATGTCACAAAGGAAAAAGAGACGAATTAAGATACAGTAGTCTATAATATAACAAATATAACGATGGTCAAATTGTTGATGAAAGGCTGGATTCCACAGAACCTCGTGGGTTTTGTTCGTCCTCCCACTATATAGGGCGTTCCCTAGTACATTAACAAAGTTTAACAGGGCATTACAAGAACGTAACGCTCAACTTAAAAATTCACGTGATGTGTCTGGCCGTCAATGAGTTAAACATATTATTAACAGACCGACACGTCAAGTGACTTTTGTTCCTCGCTGTCGTAACTCGAAAATGGAAACAGTTTCCAGAAATGGTTTCAATTAGTGAACAATATGATTTTTATTTAAATTATTAGGTTAAACATATTTTTATTTGCCAAACAAATAAGTTGCAAACAGGGATTGGAGGACAAGTGCTTTCCACTTAGTATACCCTCCGCTCCCTTAACATGATACAAAAAATCAACATAATGGCGAAACAAACAAATGAGAGAAATGTAAAAAAAACAAATATATATATATATATATATATATATATATATATATATATATATATATATATATATATATATATATATATATATATATATATACTAGAAAATCTAACTTCTCAATAAAAAGAATGAGAGAGAGAGAGAGAAAAAAAGTGATTAATTGATTGATTGATTAATTGATGTCCTTTCTGCGCCTTGAGTCTGTCTCTGTTAATTTGATTTGATTTTCCATGCCGAGGGTCGACCAGGCGCAGCACTGAGTGGTTGCTACTACTACTACCACCATCATTACTGCTACAACTATAGATAATACTTTTACTACCGCGTTCAAATCTTACCACCGACATAACTCTCCTGCGGCGAATAATAATAATAATAATAATAATAATAATAATAATAATATTTACATATTAATTTCCGTAATCATCCATTGGTTACACTTTAGCCGCCTAATCACGCGCCTTAGAAGTCGCAATGAACTGCATGTGTTAGACAATACTAGGATGGAAACTCATTATCGAATCTTCGAATGTTACGAATAAATTTTTGAACAAATTTAAAAAGTGAGGTATTAGTTTTATGTTCTAAAATGGGATCGCCGTACAATAAAATATCAACGGAATTCAAATTAACATTAATTTCCAATGAGAGCGTTGCGAGATTCTGAATAAAAGGGGCAAAAGAGTAAGTAGTGCTCTGCGTCCTCAACAGCAGCTGGACAATGGGAACAGTATGGAGATTCGGAGATGTAATTGAGAACCTTATCACTGTTCAAATCGCTGCAACAAGTTCGAATTCTACTATGAATAATGTTATATTTTCTGACACCACAGGAGAAGTATCCCGGAGGTCTCCCTTCAGGCGGTGATATGAGTTTTTTGAATTCATTGAGTGAACTGCTGTTTCGCACGGACACTGGTAGACTATTCCATGTTCCTGTACACGAGGGGAAAAATGATCTTTTGAATAGCTCTGTTCGCATGCAATAAGGCATAAAATCTGCCGAATTTCGAAGGTTATAACCAGATGTGTCACGAACTCTTCGTGGTAGTAATTCCTGCAGATAATCGGGCGCATCGTTGTTTACGATTTTGTAGAAGGTACACATCTTTTGTATGTGTCTTCTTGTTTCGAGGCTGTCCCACCCAACTTCAATCAAAAGGAGGTCTCGCGATACTGATCTCGTCAGCCCTGATACGATTCGTGCGGCATCACAGTGTATATCCTCTAGACGCTTCATCATATATTGGGGAGCTCCGCACCACACCGGACTCCCGTATTCCAATATTGGCAAAATGATGGCATTGTACATCTTATTCAAAATCTGTCGATTGAAAATATGCTTTAGTTTTCTTAACTGTGAAAGTCTAACACAGGCTTTTTTACAAATGTCGTCAATATGCGCTTCCCAGCCCAAGTTTGATTGGATGTATAATCCCAAGTGTTTGTGGACGCCAACAAAGTCAAGTGTTTCGCTGTCGAACAAAACACTTGGAATAATGACATCTCTACCAACAAAGTCAAGTGTTTGGCTGTCGAACAAAACACTTTATTTAAATTAATGAATATTTAATATGTCCAGCAAAGTTAGTCCCATAAGAACAAGCAGCTGTAGAAAGTGAGTAAGTCTGCAGACATTGTAAGCCTTTTTTCCTGACTTAAAAGCGGTAAATATCGGTTTTCTAACTTCGTTGCAATTGAAAGAGTACAGGTGCCGATCACGTGATAATCATGTGACGCCAGTTTGTTTGAGAACAGACGATAATATCATCTGCCAAAATTGAAAACGTTAACCCTTTACCCAACGAAACGGCCAAAACCGGCCAGCGCTATTCTCAAAAATCGTCAATTTATTTTCATTATTTTTTTCATTTTTTTTGTCTCAAAAACATAGGTTATGACCCCTCATTGGAACGAGCTCGTCGAGCTCGTTGCAATGAGGGGCCATAACCTATGTTTTTGAGACCAACAATGGGGGCGCGGTGGCTCAGTAGGTAGAGGTGCAGGCTGCAAGCCGAGAGGTCCTCGGTTCGAATCCCACCTGCGGCAACCGCGTTGTGTCCTTGGGCAAGACACTTCACCCCCATTGCCCATGATGTGGGGGCACGATGACGCCGTGTACTAAGGCGTACTGCACGTCGATGGTACGCATGTCTTCAACCAATCTAACCCTGCCTGTGCTGCAGTGCGAAGTTACGATGTTGGGGAGCTGGCAGCTGCTCGTCGTTGCTCGGTGGTTCTCTCCGGGTACTCCGGCTTCCTCCACCCGTAAAACTGTCACGGTCATGATTAGCCATTGTGCATAAATATGTGACCTTAAACATCAATAAATAAATAATATGAGACCAACAATTAAAGAAATTAGTTATTCAAGAATTTTTTTTTGCAAGTGTCGTCTGCTTTTCATGTTAGGTAAAGGGTTAAACATGTCTGAATCAGGCGAATTGAATGAAGACCAATTGGCTGTTTGTAGCTGCCGTGTAAGGTACAGAGTCAAAACTTTCTCAGAATCGCAGTGGTAATAATAGTAATAACAAGACTTTGTCGGGCCCTGCGGTTTGTTAACGGCCCAACGGGTGTGAATAACAGCCCTTCAGCTTATTAACGGCCCTCGACTTCGTCTCGGGCCTTTTATAAGCTGTCGGGCTGTTATTCACACCTGTTGGGCCGTTAATAAACCATAATGCCCTCCAAAGTCATGTTATTGTTATATTGGCGCAAAAACGTTGAAAATGGAAAGTCAAAAGAACAAAAATATATTATTATTATTGGTATTTTTTAGCTCTACAACATACTAAAATTTCGTAAAAGTCTGACAAACTTTAATGTTTGCGATATCAAAACCACAAAATTACTTCTCAAGTAAACTTTCTCGCCGAGTGAAAACTGCTTTTTCAGACATGTTTCTTTTTATTGGAGACTATATGTCCATAACTGCAATACCAAAGATAATGAATTTTTGAGAAATCGAAATTGTTAAAAAAAAACTTGAATTCATAACTCAGATGCTTCCTCCGTGAATTCGTACAGTTGACAAATCAATATTTTAAACTTGAACACCAAGGCTGCATGTTGAAAATATTCATTGGTCTACCCCAAATAAGAAATATGGTCTCTTTCAACCTCTGACATGGAGAGGTCAAAAGGTGAGTTGGCTTGGTGAAATGTTCTTCAGCTCCGGCAAGTCCTTTTATCGGGAGACCATCCTTATTTTCCGGTGCATTTCCGGGCAGAGACACAGTTATCAATGAGCTCAATGTATAAGCCAGTTTACACTTTGGCCTGCGCAAATAAAAGTAAATGGGATAAAACAAATCCACGTGTACGCGCATAACGTGTTTGAGTGACATTGATCGTTCCTGTGGACAATTAAAATATATACCAGTTCTGTAGAAAATATCCCCAGCCGTTACATTCCGATGATTCTATACTTTTTCCCAATTCATTTATTCAGTCTTTATTTCTATAGCTAGACAACATGTATGTGAATTATTTCGTACACTGAACACCACAAACGAAAACCATGCGGTTTTTTGTGCATTCCAACACTGTTCAAATGGAACATATCAGTTTAACATTTGGGAATACGAGTTGTATAGCATTCACAATACCAATCATAAGGACTGCTATTGCTCGGCACTATTTATCCTATTCCCACCCCAACGGATAAAAGTGATCCCCAAATTTACTACTGCAGCCTGACTTGTAAATATATAGCTACAGGGTACAGTAATGGTACTAGCAGAATTAATTTACACTGTAACAATGGGTTTTCTTCCTTAATTTATCCAACAAGGCTCTAATACCATTCTTTGATAAGCCTGCTGTGTGGGCTTTCCAGAAAATGGTATCAATTCCATGGCTGGTCAGGTTACGTCATTCAGCTTGAGTAGAAAATGTTTTTGTGATTTCCAATCAGCAAATTTACATTAACACTGTACTAAGACTGTAATTACCATACAGCTTATTTCTGTCTGTTCTGTAACTAACCATTACATTCACTACAGAGTGCCGCTGAAATAAGTTGTAGGATAGTCACAAGAAAACATTCTACACCTTTACTTCTCATGTACTTGCTATATAAATAAGATAATTTTGCTTCCAAATAGTAGAATTACATGTTTAATTCAATAAAGCTCATTTGAATCCGCTCACTGTTGGCTTGGACATGTAGGTAATGAGAATCAACCCAGAGAGCTGATTCTCATGACCAGTAAGACCGGTGTTTTTAGGGAGGACGCTTCTGTAGTGCAGCAGATTAATTGCTATTTGTAAGTATAACTAGCCATATTACTCTACATAAGAGATTCACACAGAAGTTTTCCCTGTGGGAACTCAAGGATGCCTGCTGTCAACGATTGCAACTGCTCGAATTCTGATAGAATAGGGCCTAGTCATCAACACCTGAGAGCAGGGGTGGCGCCAGGGATTTCTCGACAGGGGGGCTGACCTCTCCGACAGGGGGCTATAACATTTGACCTCCCAAACGAAGGAAAATGAGTGAAAATTGGTAAATTGGAGAACCAAAATAGAAGCAAATTGAGTATGTTTGTTGATTATTTAACCCTTTACCTACATGTAACCTGAAAAGCAGACGACACTTGCAAAAATAATTCTTGAATAACTATTTTTTTTCATTTTTTGTCTCAAAAACATAGGTTATGACCCCTCGTTGGAACGAGCTCGACGAGCTCGTTCCAACGAGGGGTCATAACCTATGTTTTTGAGACAAAAAATGAACAAAATAATGAAAATTAATTGGCGATTTTTGAGAATAGCGCTGGCCGGTTTTGGGCGTTACCTTAGGTAAAGGGTTAAAGTAAACATATTATAATAAGGTCGGGAAATATTTCATCTATAAAGCCAGTTTGACGAACGGCATTAAGGAATTTCGTGAGACTCACTATTCTCTATCAAAGTTTCAGTGCTGCACGGGTTCGATACAGAGAAGACAAGATATCTACATTCGATTGTCGGATATTTCTCGTGAAGTCGGGTTTACGAGACTCTCCGACGGACTGACTAAAAATCTCCGACGGATAAAGTCTAGAATATTAATCTGAAAAAAAATATTGTAACACAGATGTTCTGAAATAATTGTTTGAATGTCACTTGGATAATGGCAACACAAACTGATTTATATAACATGGTGAGGGGAGGTATGCTGGGTATAATTTACTTCCCAGACTGTAACTTAAATTCTATGTAAAAGCATAAAATGCACAAGTAAGATCTCATTTAATGGGTCAAGTGAGGCTCGGGTCAACAGCTGAAGTTTTGCTTTGACTCATTATGCCTTTACACAGAGGTTAATATTCATTGTCTGGGTAGAATGGGTGTTTCAGAAGCGGATCACAGTATTCCACTGAAACCTTAAAAATATTGATGTCTTTGAAACTAATATTTTCAGTTTGTTTATTTTTTTGGAATTTATCTGATTATACTGACAATATGCTGAAAGATTCTTGGTTCTTTTTTAAAGTGAATTAGTATCACCAGTCTCACTTGCTGAGTTTTGATGACATCTTACGTGGATAATTGAAATGCCTTACAATTTACAAATCCATTAACAAACAAATTACTGTAGTATTAAGTTGGAGAGGACACTTTCCCAAACAACTCTTGCAATTGCATAACTAAACATTTTCATTGTTTGCTTCAAAAACATAGGTTATGGCCCCTCATTTGAACGAGCTTGTTCCACTGAGGGGGCTTAACCCGTATTTTTTAATCCAAAAAATAAATAAATAAATAAAAAATTAATAAATAAATAACAAAGCTGTGGACAGATTTATGAATCATTCTCATATGCTCACTAGGCCTAGACTGAATTCTCAAAATTTGACAGAAAACACGGTACCGGGTATGTTCCGTGACGAATTTTATTCAGAATTTTGAGCGAGCAAATTGTAAATGACTTTGAATGCAAGAGCGAAATGCACAGTGGAAATAAAAGGAATTGGGTTATTTTTGCGATTTATTTGAAATAGCTGACTACATTAAACTTCGAGTTGAAAAGATCGAAGGAAAATGTAAAAATGACATACTAGAAAATGAACATTTCGATAGGAATAGAAAATATACAGTTTTTGTCCAAAAAACCCGCAAATTATCTTCAGTTTCAATCAGGAAAGAAAAGTGTTTTGTGAAAATAAAGGCCGTTGGAGTAGTTTCGCTAATTATTTTAATTAGTACCTTCAAAAGTGTAATTATATCGTCGTTGTTTATATTCCTGTCACTGTTCCACGTCACCACGTGTATTTGTTTATCCCAAAGCTTCCCACAATTCCACGCCCGTGATTGAAAGTGTAAACTGGTTTATTGAAAGACCTGGTTGATTAGTCACGTGTGACCCCAGCCTTTCAATCAATATTTAATCTCGTACCAGGCCTGAAAATAAGCAGTCTGACATTTGCAGAATGAGGTCCTCCGAGGGTGAATTAGATGATGCTATCCCATACAGTGGGCCAATTTATCCTCTGAGTACCTCTTTATGTTTAGTTTTGAGATCCTGATTCAGATTGAGTTGCATGGAGGGTAACTTTAGTTATGCGGACGTTCCAACTATTTGGGTTTAAGGGCTACGAAAAAAACATTTTATATGTCCATCACCTTATTTTAGCCAGAACCCCACCCCCTCCACCCTAGAACTTATATTTAACCCTAACCCCACCCCATCCATTCAAAAACCACACCCTAACCCTAACCCTACGCTACCCTGACCCTAAACCCTAAAACCCCACCCCTGACCCTAACCCCCACCCCCTGGGACCTAACCCTCCCCAACCTTAAGATCTACTCTGGGGCTACCCTTAACCCTAACCCAACCCCACCCCTGACCCTAACCCCACCCTAGCCAGACCAAAAGGATTAGGGGCTATTCTTTGGTTTAGGGGCTATAAAAACTAAAACCCCACCCCTGACCTCAACCCTCACCCCCTGGGTCCTAACCCCTCCAACCTTTAGCCCTGTCCTGGGGCTACCCCTAACCCTAACCCGACCCCTCTCCTAACCCTAATACTACCCTAATTTCGACTAACCTCCTAAAAATAATAGCTCCTAAACAGGTTTAGTTGGCCCTACCCTGCTGTGCAGCGTAGCATCACTAAATTCTCCCTGTGGGGACCTCATTTTGCAGATGACAGTCTGCTTATTTTCTGGCTTGTCTCGTACGCAGGTGCTTGATATGTAAGTCGGACATCAAAAGGAAATCTCCCTCATTCATTTTATACCTTTATCATTCAACCAAATACGTGAAATAACCATTGTCCCATTAGAACAGAGGATATCTACGCTGCTTTAGTGAATATTGGGAATTATCTCATGAGTGTGGACCTGAAAGTTTTATTTTTCACGAGTGCTTGCGCTCACTAAACAGCGTAGATTTCCTTTTCGTTGTATGCTATAATAATCACCACAATTCGACTGCAAACAGTTTTAAGACAATAACAAAAAGCTGCTGATCGTTCCTCCAAGGCGACTTCATGTGCCGAAGCGTAACGTCGTTTAGGAAGGCACTGAAAAAATTCATCGTGTGAACCTGAAAATATTATTTTTCACTCGCGCAAACGCTCGTGAAAAATGAGACTTTCAGGCCCACACTCATGATATAATTCCAGATACTCACTAAAATATAGTAGATTTTCTTTTTTATTATATGCTACGAGACATTTTATTGCACAATACAGGCCCGTCGGAACCGGGGGGGGGGGGGGGGGCTGGGGGGGGCTGCAGCCCCCCCAATAATTTGCTCATATTTCGTCGTTAGTTTATCCATGATGGGAGCAACCGATGTAATCTGAATAAAAATGGACATTACATTATTGAACTGAGATTAGAACAGTGGCGTAGGAACCGGTTGGGGGGGGGGGGGGGTTAAGGGAGATATTTCCCCGACCCCCACAAATTTGTCAAAAGTAGGCTTTACTGGGCTGGGTTGGTGGTTTCTCCACACGGGATGCCCACTGGTTACCATATTCCGACATTACTGTTAATGATTACTGGACTGAGTGGGTTCCATGTGTGCTTTCTTCCACCAATAAAACTGACAGTCGTGTTTTCGCCTAATTGTGGAAAGCGATGTTAAACCCCAACCAACCACAGGGTAATTCATTGCATGTTCACTGTTCCTGTCATTCTGCTCGGAAATCACGCTGAATTGATCAGAGAGCTGACGTATTTCCTTATTGACGATGTATTTGCTCAGAATCACTCAGAATACATATTTATACATCTTAAATTAAAAAAATTTCCCGGGGGAGGCCCCCGGACACCCACCGACGAGACGGGGAGGTACCCCCTCTCGTGCTCACCCCCACTCGCCTTTTCGCGGTTCGGATGACGCTTCGCGTCATAGGAATATACGATTTATTTGCTCAGAATCAACCAGAATGCATGTTTTTACATCTTCAATTCGAAAAGTTTCCCGGGGGAGGGCCCCGGACCCTCCACCAACGAGACGGAGGATATCTCCTCTCGTGTTCACCCCCACTCGCCGCTCGGATGACGCGTCGCGTCATGGGACTATAGGTCCTACCCCTCCCCCCCCCCCCCCAATAAAATTAGCTTACTACGCCCCTGGATTAGAATTATGAACGTATCACTGAATGTATAACATGCACCTGCATATGTTGATGTGCAAACGTTTTGAGCAATTCCTTTGGCAGCTCAGAAGACCACGACAACCGTTGGCGTAATGATAAAACTAATGCATCCATCATAAGGCCTGACTGTTTTTTAGCATGACGGAATACGGACACGGCCTGCAGGTGAGCCCGGTGTGAGAACCGTCCCCAAATGTTATGGGGTTCCATTGTGATTTTTGAAACATTTTGTTAAAAAAACAACTGTTGCCGTTTAAAAAAATCAAGAGGTTTTTGCTTCAAAAGCTACCAGAATGCTTCCTTTGATTGCCCTTTTCAAAAAATTTTCTGGGGGAGTCACCCCCTCCTCCCCTCCCCCCCACCCTAAAAAACCTCGTGCATTCAGCACTCGCGCCAGATGCCTTCGGCATCTGGATACCCCATACCCATTTAGTATCAGCCAGTTCACCCAAATTAGCAATATCAGCCCCCCCAATATAAATTTCGTTCCGACGGGCCTGCAATATTAGATGTCACGTGACTTTCCCGCGTTCTGATTGTTGAACAGAAACACCCTATTTTCCGACAGTTCGTCAGCGAAATCGCACAGACCTCCTATCATTTTTGAAAAAAAGAATAGTGCACGGTAATAGTGCACAGTTATAAATAGTAACATTCGAATTCGCTCAGAAAATTCTATTGAAGCGTAAATACTTTACAAGACATCTCGTCCCATATACATTATTACATTTAGTTTGGAGAAATAAAAAATATGTGTATCGAAAGTGATGTTTGTAGTAGTGTTGGGGGCGGGGAGGGGTTTAATGGAATAATGGTATTGTGTTTCTTGGAGTTTTGGTTCTGTATTAACTTAGTTTACCTGTTTAAACCCTGAACCATTTTCTTTTCTCTTTGGCTGTGAATAAGAATATTATCTTGCATATATGACCGATGAAGCACCCCCCCCCCCCCCCCCCACACACACACACATCTAATATAATAAATATAGCATGACTTTTCGTTGACTATGCCAAAATAGTGGTCCTCGAGAAGAGAATAGTCCCTCCGCTACGCGTCGGGACTATCCTCTCCTCGAGGACCACTATTTTTGCATAGTCAACTCAAAGCCATGCTATATTTATTAAATATTCTGCCCAATTCGATCCGAAATGCGTACGTTTCAAAACAATAACAAAGATCAGCTGATCGTTCCTTCAAGTCGACGTGATGCGGTGTAGTGTGACTTCGTTTGGGAAGCTACTCAGGGATATTTCTCGATATCCATCGAGTCGATGGATATCGAGAAATATCTTTTAGATAATTTGCGATAATTCACAGGCTAGCATATAATAAATTTGATTTTTTAATTTCTGTTTCTTGTATTGGTGTGTACCGTGCCTTTTTATATATTTTTCGCACAACCACTCACTGTTTGTATTTTCAAGAAGCTTGTTTCCAGTCCTCTGTATACTTTTTTATAGTAAGAGGAACGGGGTATCTCGTAAATGGAAAGCACCTGTAGTCCAAACTTGATTTTCATCTTTTATGGCAATTAAAGCATGTTTAATCAACTCAAGGCATTGGTTACCGGACCCTGTTTTACCAGATGACAGAACGTGGTTTTCCAGAGCAACCACGGGCTTCACATATTGTGACACCCGTGGGAGTAATGACTTCTCAGAGATGACTTCTTAAAAATTATACATCTGGACAACATATAGCTTGTGATCGCAAAAATCGATTATAATCTTGAAGATGAGATTGTGTGCATTTACCAGAAAGGTGAACCGCACTTTATTATTTGGATAATGTGGTTGACCAGCTACACTAAACACAAAAATCGCATTGTACTTCAGATCGAAAGGTCGGCGGTTCTTCTCTCCTTACCCACACAGTCTACGTTGTGTCCTTGTTCAAGACGAGTGCCTGTGGGCAAATGCATCAGAAGTCCCAATCTAATTCCGATCACAAATGTTACGAAACCCCTTTTATCTCATACATTTTTTACTAAATCTATTAACAGGTTCAGTGCTAGATTATTTTCGGTGGTTAGAATTTGTTATTCAAAATTTGTTTATTATAAATTATTGGAGAGTGCCCACAGGCACTCTCCAATAATTTGTAATAAGCAAATTTATGTAAAAATATCATTTGCATTTGACTGATTATGAAATATGATGAAGAAAAATGTTGACTTTTGTTCTGGTACCCTCATTTTTAGAAAGCCCTAATATTGGCTTCTAGCACTCAACGAGTTAAATTCTGCTAATAAGACGAGTACCTGGGGGCTAATGCATCGGAAGTCCAAAAGCATTTCCGATCACAAATGGTACGAAAACACCACTTTTATCTCATCGGATTCCAGATGGAATTTGGAAAGTATGTCTTGTACGTTTTTTCAGAAAAGGAAATTGTTTCTTCGAGCTGGTTGAAAATCCCTTATTCCATTATTTTAGAAGTGACTCAATCACTCCACTGTGCACCAACGAAAATACGTGGTTTTGAGAGACAACGTTCAAAATATATCAACAAAATATTATACCTGCGACCGAACAGTGATATGTTAAAATGTGGCGAACTGAACATCCGAAATACACACATGTCAGGTTTACTGAGAACAAAAGAGTGGTATGTCTCTGAGTTACTTGAAAGGCTGCTTGAAATGGTGTATCTGGTGGTGTGTCCGTGTGTGTGAGAAGGGTGGGTGCAAATACCAACATTCATGGATACTTCCAAGCTTTATTCGCACTAAATGGGATCCACCGACAAGCGGGGTAGTCCCGACTGTTGTAATGTCACTATCAATTTATCATATACTGTAGGCTGCGAAAATGAGTTTGTCAATGGCCACGATTGTAACAGATTCGGGAGTTGCTCTTAAAATTTCCATACTTGGTGTGTGCGTGCATTGACAAACTACAGAAATTTAGGAACATCTCGATCAACCACTCAAAGTCAGTGGCGGCGCCATGGGGGATACTTACCTCTCCACTTTTTTTCGCCAAGCATAGTAAAGAAATACTATCATTTTAATTTTTGTGTGCGGTGTAATGGTGGGTATGCTTAATTCCATATTCCCAAGTGCACTAAATCAGAGAAGTTTTTAAATTATGTTTGTGTGTCCCCCCCCCCCCCCCCCCCCCCCCCCACACACACACATTAGCTGCAAACAACAAACAAAAGTCGAGGGCCCAAATTGCAACAAGGCGTGCCGCATTCAAACGGTCTGAAACATACCGCTTAAGAGTATTCGAGGAATGCTAGAATCGAGAGCGTGCAACGCATCCTTTTGGAATGCAGCCTACTTTCTTTTCGATTTGAGTTTCGTTTGGTGCTTTGTGCTCGGACTTTACGACAGCGTTCTTCCGTTAAAATGTCACCATGTACAACGTTTTCTATAACTGAAAGACCTAACCAATAAGTTTCAAAAGGATAAAACTGTTTTAATTTAATTGTCTGAGAATGTTCCAGAAAACACCATTTACAACGTAAGTTTTGAAAATTTTCTCAACTTCGGGAGGGGACACCCCTCCCGAAACCCAGCCTGGCTTGGCGTTGTGCGCCGAGGCCGCCGCTGCGTGGCGGGCAATAGCCAACTGTACCCCCTCACTTCTGTAACTCTGGCGCCGCCACTGCTCAAAGCTCACAATCAGTTTGTTTGTTTTTCTGTCGACAACTGTACGTTCAAGTGGGTTTGTAATTAATAGCGCAAACTGATATTTCCTGTCATTGAAATAACCCCAATACCACGAAATACTAATGCATACATGGAAATTGGTATACTGCGGTTTACTTGAAAATCAGACCAACATCTACACCACATTGATTTCTCAGAAGAAGCAATGATACATTTTTTTTGAGATCGTATTTAACATGGCGCATGGTGTGGTTTTTATTGCGTAAACATTATCTCAGCACATCAATGCTGACATTTAATGAGACACATTCTGCTTAAAGTCAAGATAAAATTTTGAATCACAGCCCGGGAATATATAGCTGGAACCAAATTTGCATGGGTAATGAAGCGTGTTTAATTGTATACTCTAAAGTCTGATGGACTCAAAATTAACCCAAATCAACTGGGTTGAGTAAATATGAACCCAATTGGGTTCATATTCACCCAACTCAGTTCATTTGGGTTAATTTTAACCCAACTGACTTTAGAGTGTATATTGTTTAACTTTTGTGATAATGTGCAATATTTTCTATTATTGCCTGTCGTGTTGGGGAGAAAGGTAAGCGTGGAACCAGATAACCTTTTTCAGTCAATGTCCTCAATAATACTTTGTACCATATATGACACGTCATCTAAAACGCGGTTCTTTCTAAGTTGGTAATGTGCTCCTGACCTTATACAAAACATCGTACATTAGGGTCAAATTTCATAAATTTAAGATACTCCTCGTTGCGTGCATGCACGTGTACAAAATCATGCGTGGATGTTCGTGTCTCATAACATGGTGCAGTTTTTATGCATTATCGCAGATTCCATTTCATATCCATTCCATTCTGATCACGATCACGTTCTCAAAATGCAAGCCATTTGTGTCCGCAGGCAGACTTGCGGGCACAATTGACTTGTATTTGACCACTTAACTGGCTTGGTCTCGCGGTCTTAATCCGCCCGAGTTCTACGCGCGGATACGATTGGCTTGTTTGTGGACACAGTCGGGTAGCGTTTTGTGTACGTAATCGGCTTGCGAACATACATGGTTGTGCGGACCAATTCGGTGAAAATAGACGTTGGTTGTTACCACTTGTTCAAATGCGAGGCGATTCAATCCTTCCACACTGATATGCATCGATTATTAAGTGTATAAAAATGTGACAGCCGACGATGTGACAGCAGATGATGCAGTGAATAACCTGTCGACATGGGGGAGGGGTGAATAATATGCTAGTTCAGCCATAGGGCTGTATGGCAGATCATTACTAACATCCTACGAATATGAATAGACAGCACTGCAGAGGAGTTTGAATGGCTACGATACAGATTATCCGATTCAAGCGCTTTTGCGGTTCCGTTATGTGTTTTGCGCCAAACCAAACGAGTGCGATAAACATTTACCCATTCAAACGCTTATGTGGTTCTGTATTAATAACACACGTTTGCAAATTTCTTAAGCAGGTCATTTACTGTAATAGAAAGTACGAATTAATCCGCCAATAGTAAAAGTTAAGGAAATAAAATAAGAGAAAATCCAAAATAATCGTCACAAGTAGGAGACAAGTCTTATTGTCCCTATATCCCGATTAATTCTGTCTTTGTATTGGTCAGAATGTCTTGGAAATAGCCATGGCAAAGGGTGCACCCAACATCCAAGGTATATGAGAGCGTGAAACATCCAGGGTATATGAGCACCCGAAACATCGGGGGTATATGGTTTAAATGAAATCGTTTCGCTTCCGCTCGCCTCGATATAAAAATTGAACAAGAAACCCTGAAAATACTCACAAATATTATCGGATTTCCGACAATTCAATCATATTTTGCTGTTATAAATTAAATGGTCGAATAATTAAATTAAACAACTAAGAAAAATAAAATAACAACAAATATGGTCCCCTCAGGCACATAAAGCACACTGGAACTCGGGTGGACGATATGTCAACAAAATACTGTTTACTGGTTTCCTTAACGACCCAAGGGGTGTAACTCTTTCTGTTGTCCTCTGCGTTTATAAAAAACAAAATCATTATTCACGGATTTGGTCCAACTGATTGCGGAGCGGGAGAAACGCGTCCACAATTTTTTCTCACTGTTTCTATTGTGTTTCAAACCGGAGAAAAACGTTATCTCCGTCAACATGTATGGTATGTGGAGATTTAATATCCCCGAACACCCCTGATGATAGAAATTGAGTTCATGAACATGAAGATATACTTGACACGGTTTCGACGATCACAAAATTCGCTAATCATCGAGACTCAATCGAATCAGATGGAATCATCGGGATCGTTTCGAATCGAATCGAATTTCTAAGCTTGACGGAATCTTACTCTCTAAATCAGATTAACCCTTTAAACACAGGAGATGGATTTTTCGTTCCAAGGAGTAATATCGTCCCATTTCTGTCTTATTATAATAGGTCAATACACGTGGTATTGATGATAAAATAATAACTGCAGTCTGCAGCCGAAGGCTGCAGACTGCAGTTATTATGTTATCCTCCCTGTATACTGGTAGTGGGCTGACCCATCTCACTGTAAGTGCACGCAAATGCGATACCATTCCATGAAACGAGGGTTCAGAGGCTTAATATTTCACTTCCACCGTAGAGAGTGACCTTGTATCGTAAATTTGTTTGTGTATTGTACGGGAAGATAAGCGTATACCTCAGATGTAAATCCCACCTCGGATAAGTATTTCCTCTGTAAGATAATACTGTATTACAGTGATGATAATTGTTTTCGATTTTTGCAAAGCTTCTATCACAAAAAAGTGAAGATATTGACCTATAACTGCACGATATAAAACACCAGTATACATGTAAAGCGTTTTACATCAGTGACACACGATACAACCTGCTGAATTCAATGAGTTCTCAACAAGTTTCAATTTTGTTTTGGAACCCACAACATAGAGAATTCAGCGTAAACTCGAAAATCCGCTGAGTTAAAAAACAACCCAAATCAACTGGGTTGAGTGAATATGAACACAATTGGGTTCATATTCACTTAATCCAGTTGATTTGCATTGCTTTTTAACCCAACAGATTTTCGAGTGTGACTGCGCACAACATTTATGCGCGTCTGCTCTATCGTGGGGACCTGCAACACTTGATCTTCTTTATTTTCCAGTACGTACTCTATCAGTTAACTTTGTTTAACGTTGTTTATCGGGCCTTACACTCAGTGTCTTTGAACACCGTCCCAAGTCGCCGAACAAATATTTGGAAGCACAAAAGATTTCAATCAACATACTAAAACATTGTGTTCGAGGCATGTTCGATTGTGTCGGGCACACTCTGTATCATAGAAAAGCTTGTAACTTTTAACACGTCTGGGATGTGCTTGGCAGGCGCGTACGACAACGCCAACAGCCCTCTACCAATGTCCAGGAACTCGCCTCTGCATTGCAGGAAGAATGGAATAACATCTGTCAAGCTGATACTGGACGTTTGGTGAGGAGTATGCCACGTCGTATCCGCGCTTGTCTCGCGAACCAAGGAGGGTTTATAAGGTATTGAGGTCTTGGACTGAAAGTGGAAAATTCTCTGACTGACTGCCCATGTCTTCTACAGTTCAGTGCGTGGAATGAGCGCTTGCCAGACACCCAACTATCGCTGAAATCATTCACCAGATGTCACAGTGCATTACCTCAACTGCCTTTTTGGTGAAAATAAAAATATATTTCTTCATATACCTCACTTTTATCAAATGTCCTCTACTTTTTTAATAGTACAGTTAACTTCTGTCCTTTCAGTACAGTTTTTAACCTGATCTGTCTGTCCCTAATTCTATTTCGGCTACTCTTGTTCCTTTTTGGAACATACTAAGGCATGTTTGTTCTACCTAATGCCTGGTTTGCACTGGGCTTAGAAGGTTAAATAAGATAGCGCTGTTCGGATTTGCCCATAGTTTGCGTATACAAAGTTGGCTTCCTTTACTGAGACATATTTGTTCGTCTCGAGGAGGTCCTTCAACAATGTCTAATTCTTATCCGGGTATTTGAGGACCAAATTCCGTGGTCATCAGCACCCCTACATGAACACACTGGAAAGATATGGCCTTTATATTTAACGTTAGATCCATAATTTTTTTAGGTGGTGGGGGGGGGGGGGGGGTGTTCGCCCACAATCTGAAGGATGAGAATGTCTGGTAATTAAAAAGACTGAAAACTTGGCCAGAGGTCAAGTTGGAGGAGATTATGGAAGGGGTGACCCCCTTCCATAATCTCCTTAAACTTGACCTTTGGTCATAGGTGGTGGTCCGGTAGTGGGGTGGGGGTATTCAATATTTGATATCAGCAGTGATCAAAGATTTCATGTTGAGGGAAAGTGCATCAAATTCAATGTAGGCATGTATTAGATTGTTGTGGAGAATATCGGCAGCGGACCTTTAGGATTGGTGGGGGGGGGGGGGGGGTCATACGACGCCCATGACCATCACTGGCTACACCCTTGCTCGATATCATTAAATGTCCAGTAGAAACTAGTGCTTTAAAACTTTATCACGTGCCGCAAGTGGCACGCAGAAATATTTTGTACTGCTGATTTTAGTGAAAATTACCCGGGCCACATTAAGGCACAGTCTCTATTCTCGAACTTGGAGATTTGTTATGTTTCATGTTGATGTCTAAAGTCATAATACAATTAACTCAAATGGACAACTTACAATCGTTTTTAATACAAAGATTTCATTTGGTTAGTTATGGAATTTCAATTAAAGTAGAAATTTCCCTCGATATATGAACCTATTTTTTTACTTTGGGGACATGGCAGGTAGACGGTCATTAACGGTATGATATTATTCACAGCAGTGGCTGACGAGGGCAAATGCCCCCACCCCCACCCCCCACCCCTTCCAATTTTCAGCATGACCCCATCCCAGGTGGCGTTGTCTAATTATTGATGCCTTTCACAACTTATAAATTATGGACACAAACGGACTCAGAGTTAAGGAAATTGCGGATTTTTTTGTCTTGAAATTCAACATTTTCCCCGGGTGAGGCCCCGTTCAGTGGAGAGAGAGTGCCCCCCCCCCCCCTCTTGTGGTCACTCTATCTCGCCGCTGCGTGGCCCGAATGATTCTGCGCATCCTATTTTGTATATTCCCCAAATAGTTCAGCGGTCTAAACGTAGCGGCTGAAGTAGTCCCCCAAGCGGTTATTCTTGCCACCCTAACTTTAATATTCTAGCTACGCACCTGACGCACAGTACATATTTATTATCTATCATATTTATGTACCATTTTATAATCATACCTATATTTCCAAACAAAAATTTATATTCAACATGTTTCAGTACTTACTGTGGAGCGAAGACCACCATAAGCCACCAGAAGAAATAATTTAATCCTCAAAATAATTTCGACATGACTGTTGACACGCTCTTGACCTTTCTTTCTAAAAAGAGCTAATGTAACCACATCACCTGTATTTAGTATTAAGCCTCTGAATCCGAAGGGCCGCTTTTCCAACCAGGGACATGATGCGTCATAACGTCATTATATAAGATGGCTGTTCATTAAATGTGCAGGGTAGACCAATCAATATATGGCTGTTCATTAAATGTGCGGGGTAGACCAATCAATATTTTCAACGTGCAGCCTCGAGGCTGCACGTTGAAAATATTGATTGGTCTACCCCAATAATGAATATGGACTCTTCTATTTGCTGCCATTGAACTGACATGGAAGATACCACTAGAGTTCAAGGGGTTAAAATCATTTCGACATGACTGTAGACACGCTCTTGACCTTTCTTTCTAAAATTAGCTAATCTGACCACATCACCTGTATTAAGTATTAACCCTCTGAATCCGAAGGGCCGCTTTTCCAACCAGGGACATGATGCATCATAACGTCATTATACAAGATGGCTGTTCATTAAATGTGCGGGGTAGACCACTTAATATTTTCAACGTGCAGCCCCGAGGCTGCACGTTGAAAATATTGATTGGTCTACCCCTATAATGAATATGGACTCTTCTATTTGCTGCCATTGAACTGACATGGAAGATACCACTAGAGTTCAAGAGGTTAAAATCATTTCGACATGACTGTAGACACGCTCTTGACCTTTCTTTCTAAAATTAGCTAATGTGACCACATCACTTGTATTTGGTATTAACTCTCTGAACCCGAGCGGCCGCTTTTCCGGTCAGCAGCATGATACGTCATTAAATATGATGGCTGTTCATTAAATTTGTGGGGTAGACCAATCAATATTTTCAACGTGCATCCCCTAGGCTGCTCGTTAGAAATATCCATTGGTCATCCCCAAATAATGAACATGTATACTCTCCTAATTGTTGTCATTGAACTTGCATGGAAGATACCACCAGTGTCAAAAGGGTTAAATGTATGCGCTTTTAAACTTCTTGTTTCAGTTTATAGTTTGGAGAGTAGAATGAGGAGAAGGATTAATTTTTTCTTCGCTCAAAGGATAAAATTAATTGTTGGAGAAGTTCTTAATAGTTATTCAGTCAGGTTCAACATTCTTTATTAGTCATAGTCCGACAAAATGAAACTTGAAAGCCATTGAATCATATTATTTCGACACCAGTGTGTATTCAGTTATATCTATAAGCGATATGTTGACTCATTGTAAATCACAGTATGCTCTCTCGTCCATGACGAGATTTTTGTTTTTAAATAAAGCGAGCATTGGGAATGTCTGTGCACAACTGATACACCAGCAGAATTATCTCAGTAACCAGTAAGTCAACTTTCCACCTTCCGCCGGAATATTACTCAATGACATGTAAGTTTCTTTTATTCTTTCAGTGGATAAGCTCGAATGTCTTTAACATCTATAGCTCCAGGAAGAGGTCACTTATTGTGAGTGTGTGTGTGTGTGTGCGAATACATTTTCACTCCGTACGAGTGACCGTACGAGTGACCTTTTTATTACAACTTTTTTCTCAATGCTGTTATTTGACAAGGTATTAACCCTTTGACCCGTAAGAGCGCAATGTGTCCCAATCGCCTAAAATAAGTGGATGCTCAGTGGAATTTGTGGGCGGAGACCAATCCATATTTTCAATGTACAGCCCTAAGGCTGCACGTTGAAAATCTTATTCGGTCTACCCCCAAAATATGAAGTGAATATAGGCTCTCCCAATTGATGTCATCGAACTGACAAGGCAGCTACCTTTAGGATTCCAAGGGCTAATGGTACCGTCGCTTGTGAGTGTCCAATCGCGTTGGACACTTTTACAGGTGGATTAGAGCGAAGCATACGATGAGAACCACACAACAGCAGCAAGAAAATGCCACATCTTTCAACTCACAGTCGACCACATACAACGTTCAACTCCTATAAACTTGGGAAATAGTTAATAACTGAACATCACGCATTTTCAAGACGTATGCATGGCTCAGCAGGTATTATTAATCAAGTGTCGTCTGCCTGTTGCAGCAAACGACAGTAGATAAGGAACAACTGTATATATTTCACGTATCTCCTCTCGAAGTATTTAACCCAAAGTCAAGAAAATCCTTTCTATTGCATCACAACAAGGCCTGGTGGGAATGAATATTTTCACCTTTTCACCCCCCACCCCCCCCCCCCCCATCCTTGGATTGGAATCATAGTTTACGCATCTTGCTTCGGGTATCTATAGTTATTATTGGTTCTCCTAGTTGAGCTAAAATTTACTCGAGAAGATTTCTCCGTTTTCTGGCGTCAAGCCAAAATCATGTTTAGTCGGCGGTCACACCATCACATGCGATTTTCTAGTCGTCTCCCGTACACGTATTTCTCTGCGATTCGTATCGTTGCATGGTCATAATATATGTGCGTTTCCATGGCGTTAGAGCTCTCCGTAAGGAGCTTGTATAAATTGAAATATCATGAAAATGGGGCTAAGTCATGGTTCCACCCCTGTATTGAGCATACCGTTTGACCTATTTGCCCATACCAGACTCGACAGTTTATAAAATTATCTTAATTTTAAATAAAACATTTGAATAAAAAATCAAAATACTGGGGGCAGCAGTGACGCAGACGTTAACCACTTGACAATTAATCAACTACATAATATTCATAAGTTCACTACTGTACTGGGGAAAATATAAGACAAGAGTAACAAAGATGCACACCTACCTTCTACACATCACTTCCCGGAATGGGAAAAATGACGTAGTACATGCATAATTATGTGGTGTTTGATACTCTGATTAGACATTGATCTTCTAAATATTGAAAAAATCGTTTTCGACTGATGTCGGTCCGTCAAAAAATGGAGCATGTTCCATTTTAATCGCCGGACAGGAGCGACGTATACGAACATTTTATGGTACACATAGGTGTGACCACCCCAACGGAAAGCTATAGTTTTCATTTCAATCCGATGACGTATACGACTGTAGTATCAAAAATCGGATGCTTGACGAACAATAGTGACTGCCGCCTTACACGTAAATATGCATGATATTCAGCAGAAAACACTCCAGAAATGAATATATTGGAGCTCACACGTTGAGTACATGCTCGTATAGAGGTCGCCTGTGAGAAGCAGTTTGCGTCGACAATATCATATATGATACTGTCGACGCAGATTGCTTTTCACTGGGGAACTCTGTGGCTTTTTAATCATATTTACCTTTTGCATTGTTTATTGACAGGTAGGCCCTAAACTACATTGCGTGCATAGAGGAAACTTGGCCAAACATTGCCTAATTTGTGCACAATTGGTAATTATTAGGACACAGCCATTACACGTCGGCGATTTATAAGTGCTAATCTCGATACTCATTGTACACAGAATGGGTATCATCAGCGCCGCACGCGTACAGTTAAATGTTTGCAAAGGTGGTCTTTTTCACGGACGGACTGAGATAGGATTCCAATATGGTTGCAATACATTTACATGATGTATTACATAATTTTATTAAAATTACAAAATAGAGAAAGAATAAAGAAAACCGAATATCAAAAAAGTTTGAAAATATAGTCTGAGATGAAAATGTTTTGAGGTTTTTTTTAGACAGGTGAGATTCTACAGTCTTGTCGATTGTAATGCGGAAAGGGTATTTCGACCATATCACAACTCAATCGTGATGGGATCGAAATTCTCTGCCAACTTATTTAATATCTGTACTGCACTAGAACATCGTGCTCCAAGAATTGTCAGTGGGTTTAGGTGTCATACTCACGGAAACAGTTAAAATGACACTTGTTTGATACGAACTCATGGCGTTTATGAGCCCAATTCCGAGACATTACTGAACGAAAAACTGCGCCCAAACATACGCTGAATAGATAGCTTGAACAATTCCAGTGTCCAGTGAAGCAGTAAATTTACTGAACATTAACAATCATTGGAACTGATGCTACAGCAGTTCTTTCTGGTTTTTAAACGCCGCCGACACAGCGCATCTTGTTTTTTAAGATTTACACTTTGTGTTGTTCATGTTAGTAGTCCAAGTTCAGCCATATGATATATGATTGAAATCCACGAAATCTACTCAAAAGTCATCGCTCCAACTCACCCACTCTCAGAAATCAACCCCACGAAAGCTGACGACTAGTGCGACATCGAGCTATTAATCAGTTTTGTGACGACAGACTGGACTGTCAACACAGATGGTGTACTTGTTTTCCCTGACAGAAGGCAAGAATTTTCAGAACACGAAAATAATGTATCGTTTTCGTTATTCTCCTGGATGTAAGATTATGTTTTATTGGTCAGTATGTATTTTGAGAGAAGAGCTCCAGATCGAAAGTTAACTTGTAACATAATGCCACCGAAGGTTACCGAAACAAAATTTTCTGAGCATATTCAGTAGACATGCCAGCGTTTCTCTGGAGTGGTTGACTTCGGATCGTCCCATGGAAGCTAAGATAAAAATTGAACATTCCAAACACCACCAAATCCTACAACAACATTTGATAAACGAATTCCGGGTTTTGGAGAATTATGACCTCCTTTCAAAGGATCCCATCCTCAGCCCTCATACCATCCCTGTCTTAGAATTGGCTAGACTTCGGGACGTAATGACATACTTGATAACATGGAGGAGGGGGACTGCGGTTGTATCTCTGTGTATGTTAGACAGCAGTGAACGCATATCTTCTGTAACAGCTGTAGTTTTGAAAGGTAGCAGTTATAGTTATAGAACAAAGTATATAATGGCTTGCAAGTTGTGGCAGAAGCTTGAAGAGATTAGTGGTAGTGGTGATAATATAATATCAGAACGGTTTTTTTCATGTTCGATAGTACCCGATTTTGTGTGATTTCTGAAATAAAACCTGAAGCAGCGAAGCTGCTGAAGTTTTTTACAGAAATCACACAAACACAGGTACTATCGACCGATAGAACATGAAAAGAAGCGTTCTAATTATTTTATTATGCTGAACAAAAAATAGCTTTCATTGTTAAGCGTTGATTGCAACATGCCATCAGTCTTGTAACAATGTTGTCGAATTCAGAAACATGTTTTTAGTGACGTCATTTCGAACGAATGACGTCTCTTTGGGAGTTTCCAGATCACCAAAATCGAAAATGACTTTTTGCAATTGCCTTTCCTTTGGGAGTTTCTATATCACCAAATGTCAGTGTTTACAACTGCATCATGCTGTTAATGAGATAATTCATTATTGATGCTTGTGTGATAAGTGGTATAATGGAATATAAATTCATGTTTCTTGGACGACGACAGTTGTTATAATTAAGCGGAGTGAAACAATTTATTTTGAACTTGAGCTTGAGGTGGAGACTCAGTGAGGACGAGGAGCACGAATACTAAACTTGTGGAAATATAATTGATTGAAGTCACATTCATGATTCACTAAAGTGGTGAACACCACGTGAGTTTTTAATATTGTTTTGAATTCATTGTTTGCAATTAAAATTGAAAGCACAACCACTGAAGATGATATATTTGTCGGTAAGTTTGTGTCTATCGGTGACGAAACAAGTTAAACAGACACGGCACCATCGTTTAGTGTTGAGAAATTCCAATCAGCACGTGCGTTATCGACGCTGATTAATAGAAGTGGAGCTTACATTTTCCTTGTTCTCATATCTCCAGGGAAGAACGTTCCGATACTACCCGTGTTTTGTCCAAAACTCCAGTACTATGACTTTTAGAAGGGGTCAAATTAACCAATCACGACCGATTTCACAATCGTGTGGCATAATAAAAGATAGCAGTAACTGTAAAATCTCCGACCAGCAGTAATAGATGTTAGGGACGGAGTACATGGATACGGTAACACTGGTAATAGAAGCGTCAGAATGGAGGTCTCTAGTTCCCGTAGTTATTGGGGACCAGCACCATTAATGTGGAATTCCTTACAGTACGAGGAAATTAAATAAGCTTGATGATGTAGTTGAAAAATTAATCAGTTAGGACCTGAGCCATCACAGTAGGCACAAGTCAAGGTTACAGCTATACGCCAACCCCAATCGGTTATTTTCGTGACGCCCCCGCGCAAGGAATAGGCGTGTCAAAATTATATTCAGCGATTACATATTTAACTAGGACATTAGATTCAGTTGCTAAACATGGTCTTTGTTCTAGAGCCATGTAGTGCTCAGAGCCATCACATCATGTCGGAATTGCTAAGTGAATATCCAAATCATTATTTTTAATTTTACTCTCAACTCTTGCAAGACTAATGCCACGTCTTAACCCTTTACCTAACGTGAAAAGCAGACGACACTTGCAAAAAAAATTCTTGAATAACTAATTTTTTTCATTTTTTGTCTCAAAAACATAGGTTATGACCCCTCGTTGGAACGAGCTCGACGAGCTCGTTCCAACGAGGGGTCATAACCTATGTTTTTGAGACAAAAAATGAAAAAAATAGTGAAAATTAATTGGCGATTTTTGAGAATAGCGCTGGCCGGTTTTGGCCGTTACGTTGGGTAAAGGGATATGACAGAAAACAACTCTGGTGGAGTACGGGCTGAGTCCTGTCTCCCATACCCTACGAGAGTTGGTCTGCATTTGTACCACGATTCAACCTGGATTAAGTTATGAGTACGGATATTTTTTAACCCTTTACCTAACACAGAATTTTTAAAAAATAAATTAAATTTCACAATTTTCTAATACAAATTTCACAATTTTTCCATAAAACCATACAAATATGGATATCATTAGAACCAACTCAACGAGCTAATGATATCCATATTTGTGTGGTTTTATTGAGAAAACTTCCGAGATATTTTATTCTGCGTTAGATTATTCTGGTCAATTTTCTGGCCGTTTTTAGCCGCTATTTAAGGTAAAGGGTTAAAGAAAATGATCGCCTTCGATGGTATGTTTATATTTTTTGCTTGTGTCGAAACATTCCATTCAAGCCATAACGTACTCAGATGCGTTGCGTCCAATAGTGCATTCTTACATGGCGTTCCAACACGTAGACCGAATTTTCGCGTGGTATATCTTGCGCATTTATCAATGTGGTATCGGATAACGTTGAATGCGCACAACAATTGCGATATAAAGCGTGTAAATACCTTTAGGAAAATATCATTCTTTCGCAGGTGTATTTACTTTTTTGTCTCCCCTTGTGTCGGTCATATACATGCACTTTTATTTCACGACCATGCTTGTGGTGGAGGTGTCTTGATCAACGTGTACTTTTTTCATTTTTCGCACGGCCATTTTGTTTACTAAAATGTTCGAACATATACGTGACAACTGGCGCCAGTCGTGACAGCAGACTGTATTATGGCGATTGCTAGATGAGGTCTTTTAAGTTAGTTCAATGACTGCAATTAGAAGGGAACATTTACATTACTTTGGAGTAGAACATTCAACATTTTCAACGTGCCGTCTTCGGACAGCACGCTAAAAATATTGATCATTTACCCCTCACATTCACAGAAATGTCATCCTACTTGGTGAAATTAGGATGTATCATGTTCCTACACGAGAAACGTGGATTTTAGGGTTCAAAGGGTTCATGCAGAATTTGGAGGGCTATGAACCGGCGCCCACATGGACTCGTTTTCAATCAGTCCTGAAAACTAAAACACTGTAATCATAAGTTCGGGAAATCCCCTACATATAAATAGAATAATTCGCATCGAACGAACACGGAAAAGTTCGACGAGGAAATCAAAAATATTATCCACATCCATATCGATTAAATCAGCTCGGATGTGTAGTAATATTTGCCACACATACCAAGAGAATATGTCGTTATTATACCGCATCACACTACGGAAGGCCATTAGTGCCACGAGAAAAAATATCTTTGCAAATATTCGCTGACATTTTTGCGAATATTTGCAAACAACTTTTCGAATATTCACAAACATCTTTTCGAATATTCGCAAACATCTTTGCGAATATTCGCAAACATTGGCGAATATTCGCAAGGATGTTTGCGAATATTTGCCAATGTTTACGAATATTCGCAAAGGTTTGGTAATATTCGCAAAGATATTCGCTAATGTACTTCCGTACATCACTAATAAGCGTCTTTTGAGAGAAGGTGTTTCATTCATCTATCAAGATGGGAATTATTTTTTGTGTTCTATAAATGTTTATCAGCACGTGTATTGGAAAATACAATCGAGTAAGTGCTGGAGGCCATATTTGGGCTCCCTGCTGAAGGGCAGATATTATAGGAGTTATTTTATTTAGGGTTATTGTAGATCACAAGTTTACTAGTCTTGGTGATGGACTCTTATTAATTTTACAAGGATTGGCGAACAAGTTATGCAACGTATATTAACGCCTCTCCTTGGCCCATTGGCCCAGGTATGTGGGATGACATACGTAGCGGCATCTTCGTAGGCTCGCTCTTCTCGAATACTACGAAGGGATCTTTAGCCTGCACGGAGTGTGTCTCTCTCCACACTGAGGGCGGCCATTTTACGTTCCCACCCGATAGGACGGTACACCGCGACAGCATCAACCCCACAATTGATGAGGAATAAATAAATTAGCACCTTACCAGATAAAGAACGGGGCATCGAAAGATTTATTATAAAATTTTGACTAGTCTTGGTGATGGACTCCAAAACTGGTAATAACTCTGGTAGGGTGAACTTACTTCTGATTCTCTTGCCCTTTCCTTCACCACCACATCAGTGGAGCCAATACTATAAACCTTTACAATTGTATTTTCTAGAATTGTATTTTGTACCTATTAATCTAACTGATTAAAATGAAGCATTAGCATTTTAAAAGATATGGCAATTTGATCTTTGAAAATGCTATAGGTTTAGTTTAACCCTTTTAAAGTCATAACAAGAAAATGCAATTCTAGTAAATACAATGGTAAAAGTTTCATAGTATTAACCTCTGACTTCCGGTACATTTACTCAGTCCATTAAACCTTACAACCAGGTATGCATAATTTTTTGCCTGAAGCAAAAGCTCGCATGCCCGCGAGTAGACAATACAAACACAAGAGAGTTAGTGAAACTTTAATCAAACAGCCATATCGGGCAGTATGATTAAAATTATTACTGAAACTTCACAAAATACAAGACAGATCCGCCCATTCGCTGTATATACAATTACGTAAGACGGTACCACTCAGAGCGTCGAGTTCAAAGGGTTAAAACTGAAGACATAGTGGGTGAAGTTAATTTGAAAGGGAATGGTTCCCAATTATCAATTTTAAATGCTGAGACTGATGGGTCGCACATAAAAAAATCGCACATTGATTCAGATTCAGATAATTTATTCACAGTATACATAAATAATGATTACAAATACATATATTTCATAAGTTTAGTAAATAGGATACTGTAGGGGGTGACATAGCCAGATTGGCTGTCTACCTGTCACCCCCTGGAAGGAAGTGTAGTTGCAAACGGACTGTGACCAAACGGCTGAGGGAAAAAGTATGTGACGCTAAGTTGGAACTGGGGCTCAATTATTTTTTTCGTTGCTAAGATTTATTTACAGGATGTTTTCCGGCACAAAAGCCAGTAGGAGATCGGTGGTTAGAGATTGGTACATTGGTACAAAACTAGACGCTCTTGGTGGCCACTCCATTGCTCGGTGCCATCAAGCACTCGATGTCGTTCGAAGAACGTTAAGAAATAAATCTATGTGAATTGAGCGTCAATGTCGGACAGCGCATTCAGAGGGCATCATGTTTGGGGTGCTCTACGAAAGCTTCCTGCAGACATGTCTCGCATCTTTATTGTGCTTGGATCACCTACTGAGCGCCAGTAGTGATGCACCTCATTTCTCTCCATGGACTTAGAGAAATAAAGAAATGCATCACCCCCAGCGCTCAGCAAGTGCTCTTCTATATTACTGGCAACAGATTCTTATTGGGGTGTTGAACGTATTTTTTGGTGTACTTATTAGGATGAGCAGCAAGTTTGACCAAGACGAGGATTCCAGATAAAATTAGAGTTCGTGTATTGTGTTATGAAACACCTGTTAGGGTTATTGTAGATCACAAGTTTACTAAGTGCAGTCAGGGCAATAGGGATTGTCACAATTGACAAAAGTGGAATAAGATGAAAGAAATTTGGATGTCAAGTTATTCTTAAACTCGTTTCTGTGATTGATATTACGAGTTGCGTCGTCGACAGCGTTCCAAAGTTTCGGAAAAGTACATAGAAGGAGTTTATCAAGAGATTTTGTGCGGGTTTTCTCTATATGTAGGAGGCCAAATTGTCTGGTAGTCCTACCAGATTGATTGTCTACTACCCTGAATATGTCATTAAAGGAGGCCGGTAACTACCGCTTTTCCATTCAAAAACAAACAGCAAAGCATGTAATTTAAACAAATCATCAACCTTAAGTAATCTATCTTTCTTGACTAGGGGGTCTGTATGGCCTTTGTATTTTCGGTTATTAATTATTCGTAGTGATCGCTTTTGCATGATCAAGAGTTTCTTAGTGGCCCTGGAACTACCCCATATCTGGACTCCGTATAACAGCTGGCTGTGTATTAAGGCGTAGTATAGTGTGTTCATGGCCCCTAGGGGGAGAATTCTCTTGACCTTGTTAAGACTATAATTCGCGAGTGCTATTATTTAACATAATCGAGATATATGAGCCTTGTATGTCAAATGTTCGTCAATGTTTATTCCAAGAAACTTTGGGGATTTTACGGCTTCGATGGTCCCAACCTTGTTATTTGGTTGTTTATTTTTAGCTCTTGGCAAACAGTATTATTACTTCTTTCAGTTGGGTTCAACACAATGCACGTTGTTTTTGTCGCATTCAACATTAGCTGGTTAGCGGAGCACCGTTCATATATTTTTTTAATTTCATCATTAAAATGCGTTGTTATGGGATTATTATGTGAGCCTGAACAGTGTGCAGTAGTGTCATCGGCAAATGATAAAATATTGAGTGAGGTTGAATTACTAATATCGTTGATATACAGAAGGAAGAGAACCGGTCCTAGAATTGAACCCTGTGAAACACAGCAGCACTGGTTGGCAAGGTCTGATTTACATTTCCCAATACATAACATACTGCGATCTGTGAGACAGGTAGCTCCTAAACCTTCTGTTAGTGAGGCCACGTATTCCATACTTTTCCAGTTTGCCTAATAGTATTTCATGATTTATCGTGTCAAATGCTTTAGAGAGGTCTAAGAATAATGCTAAGGTACTGTTCTTTTCCTGTTTGTTGTTTTCTATTCCGATACTTTTTAGGAGCTGGAGAACTAAGTGGATAGTACTATGTTGCTTTCGAAATCCGTACTGATGAGGGTATAAAATATTAAACCTGTTTAGGAAGTTTACAAGTCAGACCTCCATGAGCTTTTCCGTTATTTTTGAGAATACGGGAAGTATATTAATCGGTCTGTAATTCGTAAAACTATGCTCGTCACCTGTTTTAAAAATAGGTTTCACCTTCGCAATTTTCATCCTGTCCGGTACTATGCCAGTAAAGAATGAAATGTTAATAATATGTGCGAGAGGCTGGACTACTTCATTTACTGTTTGTTTCAGAAGACGTGTGGTTATATCGTTACAATTTTTCGACAATCTTGGCTTCATTTTGTTTATCACATGGCGAAAAAATATTTGGAATGTCACTATTCATATAGTGCAGGTAAGAGTTATTTGACTTCGGGATATTTTCGGATATTGTTCCGATGTTCACGAAGAAAGTATTGAATTATTTTGCTATGTCGTGAGCTTCGATTATCTCTTTATCGTCGTGAACGAAAAAAGAGGTAATTTAGCTTAACGTTTTCCCTTATTGATGGCTTCGTTTTAAAATTTGCCATGTTTTTCGTGTGTTAGTTTTATTTTCTTTAGGAGATCCCTATAATAGATTGCTTTGCATTGCTTTTTAACCTTAATGAAAATCCTACTGTAGTTTTTATAGTTTTGAATATTCTGTTCAGTAGGCGCTTTCACTTTTTTTGTGATAGAATTTTTGTTTACATTTAGAGGATATAACAAGCTTCCTGGTCATCCCTGGTTGTTTTTTGATAAACTTTTTGTTCTGCAGGACACGTTTGAAGGGGAATGCTTTTTCGAAGGCTTCAAGGTAAATGGTTAGGAAGGTCTCGTAAGATGTGTTGGGACAATTTGCTTGCAATACTGGGGAAAATCACTTTGTGATAGCAGCATCTTGAATTCTGCAATACTATCTGGATTTATCGTTCTTTTCAAAATAAAGTTTGGTGGATTCCTTAACTTAGGTGCCACTTCAATATAAAAAACACCAAAGTGATCTGAGACATCAGCTATAATTATTCCAGAACAGGCTGTTTCTGAAAGAACATTAGCAAAGATATGGTCTATCAGGGTGGCGGAATGACTAGTTACTCTGGTTGGCTTTGTGATATAAGGTAAGAATCCCTGACTGAACATGAGATCGACATATTCTTCCACCTTGGGGTGTGTGCTAGCTTTCAGAAGGTCCAGATTAAGATCACCCATGAAATAGACTTTGTTTATTTTCGGAACTCAGAACATCGGTTAATTCATTTAGTTTTGATAGGAAAAGATTAATATCAGCATTTGGTGGTGTGTTGGGCCAAAAATGACACCGATAATTCTGGAATTATGTTTATCTTTGACTTCAATAAACAGAGATTCGAGAACATGAGGAATAAATAGAGAGATATCACTTCTAACTTTGTAAGATATTCCTTCTTTAACATACAGACCTACTCCTCTTCGAACATCATAATTCTCGGGTCTCATTTTATTGGTAATTGGATGATAACCTTCCATGTTGTACGATGTGTTTGCGAGAATATGGTATATTTCGGTAAGTCCGAGGATATCGAAAAAGTTTCCTTCTGATTGCAAACTGCATATCATGTTTTGAAGTGAGTCCCAGTGAGCTTTCAGACTTTGGCAGTTGATGAGGAATAAGGAGAATCCTACTTCTATTTTATTGGTTTTCGATCGGAAGTCGTTGGGCAAGACGTATCTGCAGTCTTTTACATGATGTTTGAATGGGGATTCGTCATTATCGGGCAAAGAACAGACTTTATTATTGTAGAGCCGCACAAAATCGTACTCTTCGTTCATCTGAACCTCGTCGAGTGTAACACTACCCGCCATCAATCATGAACAATCCACCATAATCTCCAGCTGGATAGGTATGCAATATATTCCAAACTACAATGGTTAGAAAATAGACCCTTCCAAGACTCGCAAGTAAGAAAATCAAGATCGGAGTTCCATTACAGTGTAGATATGGATTGGGCGTCACTTTTGCAGCATTTTTGGTCACTGGTTGTTGCAATAATAATGTTTTACGTAATACAATCAGGAGGGTAAATGTTAAAAATAGGAAGAGAAATATGTGGAAAAAACAAAAAAAAAAAACAATAAAAAAAAAAAAAAAACAACTTCTTTGTACTTTCGTATGAAGTTGTGGAGGTGTCATAACCAGCAAAATATGTCGTGCAATATATTATACACGAGGCCATAAGCGTCAAATAAGTAGGTAGATAAATGTAATAAAGTATTATTATCGAGTTTAATAATGATATCAGCTTGGAAAATTAATCGAAACGATATCGTCAAATACTAGCCAGAGGCAAACAAAATATTTTGACTCTGTACTACCTTTGCATATCAGTCGAGAAGAAATTATTAAACTAAATGGCTTGAATTTACGATTTTGTTGTTTAAAAGTGTGGATAATTTTGACATTTTTTCGCGCTTGGAGTAAAAGCGTAAATATAGGTATGTGACGGACCCCAAAAAACGCTTTCTCCAGTAAGCCATATGTATAAATCAGATACACGTGGTAACTTTTAATGGAGAGGAATCTCAGTAGGAGTCTGTAACGCCAATTAGCGCGAATCTGGTCAGAAACAACAATCTTGCCTAATAAGAGTAAACAAATGACACTCGTTTAACCATCCAATGAAATTAGTCATCTAATTATCTGGTAATTAGTGGCGACTATCTCCTATTCGTAAGTAAGGCATGTGGTACGCCTGGTGTTGTACGGACAATATAAATTTTTAACAGAAGTATCAAAGTATAGGAAACTTAAAAGAATTTGAAAGAGAATTTTAAATTAAGACAGATCTATGGCGGCCAAGTTCAAGGGAAGCAATTAAAACAGGAATTAATGTTCTTGCGAACGAATAAGAGTCGGTGGTTTTCTCGAAAAATTGATTCCAGTCACAATGCGTGTTAGACAGTGAGTCATATGCGAGGAGCTGGGGATGTCCCATGCTAAAGTTTAGAGGAGATGCCACATCGGTGCGAAAGAATAGGCAAGATGTAATGTAAGGGGAACCACAGAGCTCATATTTACAGCAGAAACAGTGGCGGGCCAAGTCGGTGGTCATATATGAGTGTAGGATTAGACGCAGAAAGTACGAGCTCAGGAAGCTCGCGAATAGTAGCATTCACGTAGGCGGTATTAGTTTAAACAATATTTTATTCCAGACTATAAGTGTACATTGTTTCAAGTTAAACAATAATTAACAAAGTTGTGGAAAAGGATTCAGCAGCAAGCACGTGGCTTATGTAAGCTGGTTCCTTAAATCATATTACACATGACATATAAGGCGAATTATTCAATCTGGATGTTCGGATAATAAAAGATTGAACAGAAGATCTGTGTTGTTGAGAAGAAAAGGTAGAAGGTTGTGATAGATATGCAGGATCGGGAGCCAGGAGAGTTGATCTAGCGAAAAACGTAGCTAACCATTCAGCTGAGACAATCTGCTCACAGGGTATTAACGCCTGATAAGTCGTATCCCATGTGGCCTCTTTGCAGTACGAACTTAATATCCCTTTGTCCAACACAAGTAATGGACAGCACCGCTTTCTTTTCTCAATTGTTAAAACGTTTACTGGCAATAATGAATTCGTGCAGTTTTTGGAAATTGTGCTTGTTATCGCTTTGGCTATATTCAACACACCCATTTAGCAGTATGTCTGTATCAATATATTTAGTTAACTGACCGAGGGTTGCCATTCTCTCTCGGTTAAAAAGTGGGCAGTGAAACAAGTAGTGATCAACTGTTTCCCGAACACCGCATACACACAGGGGAGATAAACAGAGATGATTTTGGAAAAGGTGGTCATTTAGATTGCTGCAGGATAGGCGTAATCGACAGTGAATTATTTGTGCTTGGCGCGATTTGTCACCGTAAAAGAAAATAGGAACTAGTAATTTATTCCTGTTCAAGTAATTTGAAAACTTCGATAAGGAGTTATTATTTCGAATGTTTAGGGGCAAATTATTCCCGAGGGGTGTGGTGCTGGGCAAGAATGACATCGAGTGTGACTGGGTTCGACAAAAGGGTACCACCAAGTCTTCATTCCTACGGAGCTCGAATCTATGAATTGCAGCCAGTGGTGGGGGATTAGGCAAGCTGGATACCCTGGAGTTAATTTGTGATACATTTTAAAATATTGTTTTAATTTGTAATTTTCTCTCCGGGTTTTTAGGGTTTCCCATCCAGTCTCAGCGTAAAGTAGCGACCTACTGACACTTCGTGTCGCTCCTGTTACTATTCTTGCGGCCTCAAGTTGTACTTGTTCCAGATCCTCGCTCTCGGCAACAGTGCAATTGTCCCAAACTGAGCATGAGTATTCAAGGAGAGGGCGAATGAATGCCAAGTAGATTTTTTCCAATGTTTTCCGATCAAGGGCCAACTTGTGTCGTCTTAATAAACCAATTCTTTTCCACGCTTTCATTGATATCTCAAGGATGTGGTCTCCCCAGGATCCCCGGTCACTGAAAGTGACACCTAAGTGTTTATGGGTATTTACTTCGCTGATGTCTGTGTTCCACATTCGGATTGGAGGATGAGGGGGTTTATCTCTTTTACGTGTTATAATCATGGATTATCGTAGGCGGTATTGCCTGACGTAGAAGGCAAGTCATACGCAGCCAGAGTAGGCTTTGCCTGTACGAGCATTAGTCTGGAGTAACTGAATGGAAGTCGAGTAAATACGTCCAGTAAAGTGACAATACGTTAGTGGCCGTGTGATGGCAGTGGTCGAATGACATTATAAAAATTCAGGAGTTGAAAAAACATTTTTAAACAAATTCAATAAAACCATATCATATGACCTTCATTAGAACAAGCTCATCGAGCTGGATAAATTTTAATCTCCTCTAACCTATAGCATGGGACATTAAAATAGTTTTTTTTTTAAATTCAACAAAGCCATATCTTGTGACCCTCATTGGAACAAGCTCGTCGAGCTTAATAAATTTTGATATCTCCTGCGTTGGGTAAAGGGTTATTCGAACTGCATCGTCAAGGCGTGCTAATTCGCTTCACTTGACGCTCAAGTCCCGATTGTGGTACGTATGTCCAGATATCTGAACAGTCTTTCGATATACCGGTATACCGCGGTATTTTTTTCAATATCGATACCGGTATTCAGTTTAGAATATCGTGCAGCCCTACAATATAGATCTTCAAAACACCAGCAATGCTTAACTGGCCCAGTTTAACTGTAATATTTAGACGGAATAATAACTGCAAAGAAATAGTTGGAAATTTTAAATTTAAAACTATTTCAAGGAGCGTTGAATATTGTGAGACTTTAACCCTTTACCCAAGGTAACGGATAAAACCGGCCAGCGCTATTCTCAAAAATCGCCAATTAATTTTCATTATTTTTTCATTTTTTTGTCTCTAAAACATAGGTCATAACCTATGTTTTAGAGACAAAAAATGAAAATGAAAAAAATTAGTCATTCAAGAATTTTTTTGCAAGTTTCCTCTGCTTTTCATGTTAGGCAAAGGGTTGAGACTATTTGTTAACCCTTTACCTAACATGAAAAGCAGACGATACTTGCAAAAATAATTCTTGAATAACTAATTTTTTTCATTTTTTGTCTCAAAAACATAGGTTATGACCCCTCGTTGGAACGAGCTCGTTGAGCTCGTTCCAACGAGGGGTCATAACCTATGTTTTTGAGACAAAAAATGAAAAAATAATGAAAATTAATTGGCAATTTTTGAGAATAGCGCTGGCCGGTTTTGGCCGTTACGTTGGGTAAAGGGTTAACTCATTTTCACTTTCAAATTCCATCCCTCAACCCACCCTCCTGAACTTGCATGTGAATGTGAGTGCTTGTGCGAAGGATAAAGATTGGGGTATTAAGTACGTTTAGATTTCTTTTCATTAACCTCAAATACATGTACATGCGTCAAAATGGACAAGGTTCCCCTATCGGCCGGTTAATTTCAACCAGAAACACCGCAAAGTCATCCCTACAATGCACACTGTTTTGACGGAGTTGTATTGTCCAGTGGCGTGTAAGAGGATGAGAACTGAAGTCCTCACCGCAAATACCCCCCCCCCCCCCCCCCCCCCCCCACACACACACACACAAACCTATCTAAAAATGTGACCTGCATGATGCAGGAGCTAATTTAACAATAGACTTCATTTTGCGTGAGCTGACGCACTGTCGAGCTTTAAAATTCCCTCATTTGGGGTATATTGTCAACATATCCTTGGAATCCCACCAGTGGCAAGGGTAACAAGATACCCTTGCCACTGGTACGGTTCATGGAATTTGCACGTGGTCAATTTGGTTCATTTCGAACAGTCACGATTAAATTCTTAACTTAATAGTGATTAATTACCCGATGTTCAGTGATTTATATTCGGTGCAAAATATTCCAGTTCATTTCTGCCCGCAATGCTGACATCATGTTATAAATAGAGGATCTGTAATGAGTTTCTCTTTGATATAAGATTTATGAAACGAGTGTTGACAATTTTATTTTAGCGAGCCTCTGGCGAGCTAAAATAAAATTGTCGAAACGAGTTTCATAAATCTTATGTCAAAGAAAAACGAATTTCAGATTATTTGTATCACATGACACACACAAACGAACTTGAACCGATTTATTTTTAACGAGTCTTTGTTGTGGTCCTGTACATGGAAAAAGAAAATTAACCTACTTTCTCCATGTTGACTGAATGCGTTCAATACTTCCGCTTTACAAAATAGTTCTCAAAACAAACGGTCTTGTTGACATTTAATAAACAGACTGCAACAAACCCTCATCAGTAATTCAATTGTCAACAATAAGGGAAGCAAATCCAAAGAAGGGATTTGCAATTTCTATATTTTATAAACTTTAATCCGAGTCGCTGTCGATCACAATGATGCGCCTACGTTTCTGAGCGGGTTGGGCTGATGATGTTTCTTCTGGGTTATGAATGTGTATTTCAAAGTGACACCATAAATGTTGTCTGTGAACATATTCTGTAGTCTGCCCGCAAATTGTGTGTTTCGATCAATGGAATTTGTGTTAGAAATTGACTGGTTTTGATGAACTACATCTGTGTCCATGGATTTAGGATATTGAGGCCTATTTTCAGTTTGAAGATTGGAGTTAGATAACACGCGAGAAATTTGTTTGTGTTGTTGTTCACTGATATGGCTGTAATTGTTAATTGACTGGATATTCTTGTGTCTTGTGATTTGCATAATCTGGTGAGCAGGGATGTCATTTTCACTAAGTTTCTGAACAAGATGTTTGCGAGCACTGTGATTTGTAAGTTTCTTTTCCGGTGACAGCCCAGCTGCTTTTGCCATGCGCTTCGTGATGGAGGTAAGTTTATTTATTCCAATCGGCTGTCTTTTAAACCACTGATCACCGACATTCATAAAATCTTGTTTTGTTTGTTGCTATATAAAAAGGGTCACTTTCGTCACTGTAACCAGAGGGCCTTAAAAGAGAGTACTTTTTTATAAATATTCACCGGACACCTTTCTGGTAAATCAAAGTTAAACCACATTCTGGGTGGCACACTTCGAACATCTCTCACATTGCCACCAGGGCGAGTTTTTGTTTGTCTTTCTATAAACTGTAAATATTCCTGGCCATTTGGGTCCTTGTGCAAACTAACATCCCCCAACACATTTTACGGTGCTCATCTGAGCCCCGTAAACCAAAGAGAATAGTGTTTAAAAACCACAAGGAGTTTATTATAGATTTGGGTGTCGAAGAACCCAGTTGACCACTTTGCCACAAAATGTCAATTTCATTGTCACTTATTGGCTCCGCCTTCATTTCCCGATTGTCCAAGCCACTTCGTTTCAATTGTCGTTGTTTGGCCTTCAATATGTCTCTCACTTTCACAAATTCTACACTGCTAACTATTGTGTGGCCATAATTAAAACGTTTTAAATTTCTGTCAATACTGGAAATAAATCCACGCAACGAGCTTGGTTCATATTCAGAGCCGTCAGATTTTCTGACTGACAGGATAAATTTGCATAAAATAACACACAGATCACTGCGCGGTATGTTGTGAATTTCACGATGCTCATTTATATCATTGCTTTGAAGAAAATTTCTTACTAACTTCATATCATAAAAGGTCTTGCTTAAAGTGTTTTTATTTGTTTCTTTTTCAACAAATCCATCTATATCTGCACCGCTGACATTAACAAAACGACGCTGTTGAGTAGCGTCCGTTTGCTTAGCAACGCCAACAGTTTCTTAACAAAACGACGCTGTTGAGTAGCGTCCGTTTGCTTAGCAACGCCAACAGTTTCTTCGCAATCTAGCGTCTGGTAGCGTTCATCGTGTAATGGGCTCAAACGTTCTGCCGAGAGAGTCACTTCAAAGTCGATACCTATTATTTTCACAGTGTATTACAAGCCTTTTGTGGAATCAATGATCTTAACAATTTCCCCTTCTCCTTTTCCATCTATTTTCACAATTTCGTTCACTCGATAGTTAAGTACACGCGACATGTTTTGTTTGTAAACAATGGAGTGGTACAATATGAATATTAATTAGGTGATGAGGCTTAAAATTCAGCCAATAAAAATCCTTGCAGGTCATATTACACGTGTTCTCATATAGAAGAATATCAGATGGACTTCTTCATTGAACTTTACAATAGTCATGTGATAAACTCGAATAAAGTTACTGTTTCTAGGAAATTTAAGGCAAGTTATACAAACAGCCCACGCGCGTTCCAAGCATACTTCAGGTTTCATCCTCCAAAATGATTGTAATGTTTGTTCGCGAGAGCAATTTTTGCGTGGCAAATTCTCCTACCCGCAAAGCTCTAATAGCCGCATTTAATTACCCACCGTGTTTAAAGGGGGTACATATTGTATTCATATTCTTACTTTATTAACAAGTCCCACACACATTGCATAATTGCAAAGATTGCAGTTCAGAATTCATATTTCATGAGCAATTTCAATACACAGTATCTCATAATCCAAAGTACCCCTGTACTTGAAATCTCCATCCTTTATTTTATATAATAGTTTTATAGTATTAAGCGAAAAAAAGTGTTTTGATTCTCAGGCAATCTCTTTGAATTTGACCCCCCTCAGTGGATATTTTTATTGCCTTTCAGTATCTTCCAATATTAGTACAAAATTAGTACAAACTCGAGGAGACCCGAAACGTTTTACATGTTTTGATTGATACATACTTTAGTTGCGTCTCCGATATTGATATTTATATTGATATTTTATTGACCCGTATACTAAACAAACACAAAACTGACAAATGTGTGTAAATCTGCAATATCCAAATTTACAATAATAAAACACACAACCAGAAAAAAATATAAATTTATAAATGTATACTGGCAGGGAAAGGCATAGACAGATTGGCTGTCTTCCTGCCTTTCCATATGGAAAAAAAGAAAGAAAAGATTGAAGATTTATATAAATTACATGCTTCCCTGTTCTTGTTTGATTGGCACAATGGAAATCTGCAAGGATCATTTCATGACTTTTTTTCGACTGTGAGCAGCGAAACTTTTTTGAAAACTCGCCAAACAGATCAGATTCGTAATCATTGAACGAGAACCAACACGCTCGATACCTTCCCAGTCTTTGCATTCCCTAAATTTTGGAACGAATTAGACATTGACCTTCGGAAACTTACCAAAAGGGTAGAATTCAAAAGCAAGTTAACAGCTAAACTTATTTTATTTCCTCTTACGAGAAAAACGTCTGTGCCAAGAGAAGGCGATAACCAGAATGAATACTTTCCACTTGATGTCCCACATATCATATCGCAAACACCAGCACTCACAAAGAGTTGTCACCATGTCATAGGTACACTCCAATATCATGATGAGAGAAAGACAGTCGCAAAAGGAGTCACTTGTTCCAGTAATTACTCTATGGCTTATTTGCTCGATTAGATTCGAGTCAATCGAGCAATCTGAGATAGCTAGCAAGCATGTTATAGTGCTATAAGTCTGGAGTAATGGTACGGGGCTGCAAGGTTGTAGAAAACTATAATATTGTCTAAAAATATAGTGGCAGCAGATCACAGGACAGATGATGGAACTATTGTTAAGTGAGCAGTTTTGGTATTAGACCTATCGCCCCCTGAGTTCCAATGTGTTCTATGTGCCTACTGGCACATAGAACACAGTGGATCTCAGGGGACGCTGTGAAGGCTATGGGTTGGTCTTAAAACTAGCAACCGCACAGGAACCTTAACTATCCAATAAAAGGTATCCCCCAAAAGATATATTTCAATAGGTATCCTCTAAACGATATCATCCGGTACTACGTCACTTTGTCTTAGGTATCCCCAATACCCGGAAGAGGATAAGAGTTGTAAGAGAAGTCACTCTTTAGAGCAGTTACTCGATGCTTATTTGCTCGATGATATTCGCGTCGTTCGAGTAATGACTGTTCAAATCGCCACGCGATAACTTATTTGCTCGATAAGATTCGAGTCGCTAGAGCAAGTAGATTGTATTAGACTGCTAGTAGAGGTGGAAGGCAAGTATGATAGTGATATAAATCGGAACCTGTAGTCAGTAGTAAGTGTGGGGGCGGCTCTAGCACAGGACGGATAGTGGTAGACAATAGTGGTACAGACCAATAGTAGTGAAAGTAAAGAGTGGAACCTAATTATAGGACAGACGGTAGTGGCAATGGGTAAATCAGTAATAGTGGCCTTGGAGCTATGAAGAAATGTGAGTGGCCTAGAAGCCAGGACCGGAACATAACAATCTTCAGATAGATATCCTCCGAAAAGTATCCTCTAAAAAGTATCGTCCGATAGTATATCACCATGCCACAGGTATCCTCGAATACGTAGATGAGCATACAAGTTGTAAGAGGAGTCAATCGTTCGAGCAGTTACACGATAGTTTATTTGCTCGATAAGATTCGAGTCGTCCCAGCAATGCCTGTTACTGCTTGTTTGTCGTTCGGGTTTAAGAATCATATGGGACTTTGTTATACACAGGGGAAATAACTCTGTATGGGGAGGTACAGATTACGGTAAATGAAGCGATCTCATTAGACATTCTGAGACTTCGACATGGGTAAAGGTAAGACACAGAGACAGCAAGGACTAAGTAGACTGTTAGAGTTAGAGTAGCGAGAATAGCGTCTGTAATAGTAGGTAGTGACCTACCAGATTTGGAATGTTAACCTGTTCCAAGTTAAAGGTAATTTCGCCATGAGAGAGTACCCCAAAACTACAAAATGAAGTTCCACTATTTATTTTATTAGGGTCTAACGCCACTTTCGACACCCAGGGTCACCTCGCGTCGGACAGTTTTACGGGTGGAGGAAGTCGGAGTTCCCGGAGAGAACCCCCGAGCAAAGGCGAGCAACTGTCAGACTTCCCAACATACTAACTTCACACAAGCAGGGTTAGCATTTGTTGAAGACAAGTGCACATCAACGTGCAGTACGCCTTAGTACACAACGCCACCGTGCCCCCACGTGGGCAATTGGGATTAATTGTCTTACCCAAGGACACAACACGGTTGCCGCGGGTGGGTTTCAAACCGAGGGACCTCTCGACTTGCAGCCTACATCTCTTCCTACTTAGCCACCGCGCTCCAGAAGTAATACTATTGTTTAGAACTGGCCAGAAAGGTCCAGGTAGCTAAAAAAATAGTTATCAATGAGCTAAAAGTATTCCAACTTAAAAGCTCTTCTACGCTACTGGTGTATACCCCTTGAACAACCGAACGTACCCCAGCAGACCACTCGGCCCTATAGCACTACATGCTGCTTTTATAAAGAGGATTGTGGAGGAATCAGAACCAAATAAACAGTTAGAAAACGAGGATTTAGTGAGAAATTCGAGCCAAATAAACAATTGTTGGAATGTTTGTGCGAATTAGAGTTACTTCCCTTGAAACGAACATTGCATCCGAACTATTTGGGACACTATAGCACAACGTACTACTCTAATAAAAATGATTTTGGGGGTATCCGAACCCGTTTCGAAAATTTTGGGTGTTTTTTGTTGTTGTTGTTGTTGTTGTTGTTGTTGTTGTTGGGGGATTGTCGGGTCCGTTTGAGCAATTCTACGAAATAACCGAAGATTCTGGGTAAATAGATTGACTCTTATACACAGGAATGCACCTCTTATTGAAAAAAGAGGATTCTGAGGAAATGTGAACCCATTTCGGTAGTCTGTGGTATTTTTGTGATTTGGAGGGATTGTCGAGTCTATTTGGGTTATTAGATTTACACCTATTCAACTGAAAACCCTCACAAAAGATGCGCCGTCCTACTGCAGGCCTTGGGGTCACATAGTAACCATATACTAACATAGAAAGAAAGGTGGCGGCCTCAGGTACACAAAATGTGTCACCCTAATAACACGCGCTGCGCATGCGCACTAAGATCACGTAACACTATGTGGATGATATAACAGGATGGCCGCTCATGCGGGCTACCATGACAATCAAACGTGGCGAAACAGGGTCGCGTGACTATGACGTCACATGGCATCGACCATGAGATCTACCCAAAGAGAGCGGAAGTGTCTATTTGCCCCCCCCCCCCCCCCCCCGGGTGGCAAATAACTATTCCTCATTATTTTTGCTATTTGCCTCCCGGGTGGCAAATAGCGATTTCAGTAATGGGCGAGATTTAGTTTCGGATTGCGTTAACACAACGTTACGGGGCACATTCACCTAGTTTGGTCTTTACAAAAATGGGTGGGTTGGTGTGGGTGGGTGGGGTGAAAGGGGGTAAACAGCGACTTTAAGTAATTTTGTAGAATTCTCCCTAGTACAGAGTACCGTCAGCCAGAATGAAGGTATCTGTTTGAGTTACCAAAAACATCAAAAGGCAATGGCAAGTAATGGTAAAAATCAAAAGGGGTAGCAAATAACGATAATGTTCAATAGGGGTGGCAAATAACGATAATAATAAAAAGGGTGTCAAATAATGAAATTAATCATAAGGGGGTGATAAATAATGATTGTGATCAAAAGGGATGTCAAATAATAATAATCAAAAGGGGGTGGCAAATAACGATAATGATCAATAGGGGTGGCAAATAACGATAATAATAAAAAAGGGTGTCAAATAATAAAAATAATCATAAGGGGGTGACAAATAATGATAGTGATCAAAAGGGATGTCAAATAATAATAATCAAAAGGGGGTGGCAAATAACGATTGTAATCATAGGGGGTGGCAAACCACGATAATAGTCAAAAAGGGGATCGCAAATGAAAATAATATAGAAAAGGTGTGGCAAATAGCGATAATAATCAAAAAATGAGGGGGCGCATTAACCCTTTACCCAACGTAACGGTCAAAACCGACTAGCACTATTCTCAAAAGTCGCCAGTTAATTTTCATTAATTTTTTAATGTTTGTCTCAAAAACATAGGCTATGACCCCTCATTGGAACGAGCTCGTCGAGCACGTTCCAATGAGGGAGTCATAGCCTATGTTTTTGAGACAAAAAATGAAAAAAAAATAGTTGTTTAAGATTTTTATTTTGTAAGTGTCGTCTGTTTTTCATGCTAGGTAAAGGGCTAAGGTAATAATTAAACGGGGTGACAAATAAAGACAATAATCAAAAGAGGATGGAAAATAAAAAGTCCCGTAAGTGTTGAGAAATTACTCTATGTCATCATTTTAACATCCAGTGCTTTTGATTCTTCCGTCGATTTTCTCCCCTTTTTGATTATAACCATTTTTTTACGCCCTCTTTGTCTATTTCAGTTATTGTCATCCCTTTTTACTGTTACCATTACTTGTTACCCCTTTTAATCAGTATGGTTATTTGCACCCCTCTTTTAAGTATAATCTTTATTTGCCATTCCTTTTTTGATTTATATCATTATTTGCCACACTCTTTGATTATTTTCGTCTTTAGGCTTTTCCCTACATTGCTTTGGCTTTTCCTGTATGTGGGCTATCCCTCCCCAAAGCCCAGTCCCTCCCCAGCAAAGCCCTTGTATGGGCTGCCCCTTCCCACTGAAGCCCTCTTAAGGATAACCCAAAGCTGGGGAATTCCAAAGTGAGGCGGTCCATGAGTACTAACAATGAGATCCCCCCCTTCCCCCACCCACAGAAAACTTTATTTTGGTAAATGTGTATCTCTAAGGTAATAAATGTTGTCAATGACATGTACATGTAAATACCAACCAACGTGCTCTAATAGTATCGGTGGACTGTGCGATATTAGGTTATTCAATGGGGAACCGTCTATGGGATTGAGTCTACACACTGCCAGTGATCGTATATGAGCCCATACACCCCCACCCCCCCCCCCCCCAACTGCTGGGCGCCATTTTGTTTCCGAATTAATTTTCCCACCTTAAGTTTTCACCTAGATTTGTGGAATAAAAGACAGTTTCCTGATAAATATTCAAAATGGAGGGATTAGTAACTTTTAATTTATTTAATTCGTTTGGTGGCATGATAAATACGTTACAGAACGTTTACTTGCCAGTTATGACGTCATGTGAGGCTCAGCGTTATCAATAGTAGGCGAGGCCGTAGGCCTCGCCTAACATTAATCTCTCTTCACCTGACATGACGCCATGCCTGGCAAGAAAACGTCCTGTAACTTATAAAACAACGTCCTACATGGAGGGATGCTTAGAAGCGTTGTGAAGAAGTTTTACTGGTGCGATAACGTGAATCTTTTTCTAACGAGAGCGCGTGAATAGATTCGAATCGTTCGAGCAAGCTGAGTCAGTAGTTAAATTAAATTGCCCTTCTGATTTGGTCTATTTTTATTGCAGATTCAGTGGCGTGTAAAGAAGTATTGTTACTGAACACCACCAGTGTGGATTCATGGCTGCATCAATGTCCAGTAATGGAGAACGAGTTTCCAAACTCAGCGACATAATGCTGGAGGTATACAAAAAGAAAGAGTCGATAAAGAGAATAGATAGTGAAGATGAACCGGTGGAAGATGTGCGACTTTTGATGAGGAGCATGACCATGACAAGCACAAGTAAGTATATTAAACCTTTTACCCAACATAACGGCCAAAACCGGCTAGCGCTATTCACAAAAACACCATTCAGTTTTCATTTTCATTATGTTTTTCAATTTCTGTTTGAAAAACATAGCTTATGAACCTCATTGGAACGAGCTTGTTGTGCTCGTTCCAGTGATGGGATATAAGCTATATTTTTTGACGCAAAGCCAATGAAAAAATAGTTATTCGGGAAGTTTGTTTACAAGTGTCGTCTGTCTTTCGTGTTGGGTAAACGGTTAAAATCTTATCCCTAAAAATAAAAGCGCAAAGACACATCATCCCACAAACAGTTTGAACAAAATCAATGAAAACAGAAATTAACAATTTGTTTATTGATACATAACGCCATTAAAATTTATTCTCGAAAAACAGCGGCGGATCGAGTATAGTTCATCTTGAGGGGTTGTATTTTGAAATACAACAGGTTCACGGTGGGATTTGCTTCATAAAAATGTGAAGAAAAACTCAATTTGAAATTGAGCCAATCCCAACAGCATTCCGGTATCGTGCTGCATCGCCCTCGCAACAAAACATCGACGACTTACCTCGAGCCCGCTCACGGGCGCCTGCTGATTTGCAGTGGTGAAATACCCAGAAGAAGCCCAGAATCATTTCATAACAGATGTCTCAAACGTAAAAATAGGTTCAAATCAAAACAAAGTAACAAACATGTCGGATAAAATTCATATTACATAAACAATATTTTAAGAACTCAGAAGAGTTAAAGACAAGATAAAGCTACCCGACAGACATTAAGTTCATTGTCGCATGAGACTACAAAGGATATGTATGTTAACCCTTTACCCAACGCAGACGATTTCAAAATTTATTATTTTGTTTTAAATATCATTTTTTAAATTTTTTCAAACAATTTCAACAAAACCATATCATGTGACCCCTCTTTGGAACGAGCTCGACGAGCTCGTTCCAAAGAGGGGTCACATGATATGGTTTTGTTGATATTTTTCGAAAAATAATATTTTTCAGCTGCTGAATTTGCATATTACGCGGGCGGATGTGGGCGATTCGTTGGGTAAAGGGTTAAGTTAAGCTTAATACGCATACATTTTGCACAAAGGGAAACCTGTCCGTTAATGACGAATCAGCAAAGCAAAGTACAAATCGTAAGATAGATCAGCAATAATTTAATCCTACAGTCCTATAGGGTTGTAGTATTAAATTAGTGCTGAGTCTCACAATGGAAACAAAATAGATTTGATCATATTTTTATAGTTAAAATTCTGTTGGGCGATGCCACTCGGGATTTCTGTGTGGCAAGGATGAAGGTTCTATTCTCGCACAAAGAATGACTAAAACAATTAACGTCAATTATTTTTGCCTGGATAGGAGAGGGAGTAAATTCCTCCCCTCGTTCAACCTGTCCCGTGTAATACCCCTTATGCACAGATTCATATTACGAATGCCATCGTTTTCACGATGAATAATAATTTCGGAAATTCGCCCTCCATATTGAAAGTCAGAGGTCAGGTAATATAAACAAAGAATAGTGTGCGCGCTAATCAAAGCATTTCTCCATTGCCGCCTAACGAATACGGAAAAACAATACTGAAGTGGACTTTATGAATGATAACCCATATTGTAAACAATGCCCTGATTCGTGACAGCCGAGGCATCAACAGAATACTTTAAAAGATGTGATATTGCTGACCTTCAGAAGTCACTGTTATGAAGAGTGGTTTTTCTGTTTCTGGAACTTTTATGAAGAGCATTTCTCCCGGTTCTGGAAAATAGGAACAAATACATCGGCACAGCGGGCGCAACGTCTTTTTCGTCTTGGGAGATGATCCAACCTGTTCTGCCGACAGAAGAAGAAAAAGAAGCTGAACTACAGCAGAGCTATGGAAAACTTCTATGCGACGAATGTAAACCATGTCCCGTTGCAAGAACTTAAAGGGTGGCTAAATGAGAATGATAGGATGAAACTATACGACCGCCTATCTTGATACACGTTATCATTTTGGGGTGGGAGGGAGGGCTTCAGGAAGTGTGAGTTGGTTGATGGTATGCCTATGGAATATCGCAAAGGCTGGAGACCTGATGGGGGTGAGTATGAGAGTGGTGGGTTGCGCCTCCCATCGGTGTAATGGGGGTCAGGGGAGGTATTTAGTATACTCTTTAATATCACTTTCGATGGTCGTTTTGAAGCTCAACGTAATGTAAATTTCGACTAAATGCTATCTATGTTATCTTTTATAACATTAGCTGCTCCTCCATGTAGATCGGAGAATTCAAGATTTAAGGAGGGGGTGGGATTCGGCAATCCTCTCCTAGGCCCCAATGGCTGCACCATTGTATTCACTCTCTCACACATCGCAATGAGTGGAAGTATTTTGTGTGCAACCTTTAACATGGTAATTATTAACCTGAAACACTGAAAACCAGAAACATACCTCCAACCTGGGTCACGTAATCTTTCTTAATTTTGGTTGGCTTTTGTTCCTCACTTAGTATGTTAACCCTTTACCTAACATGCAAAGTAGACGACACTTGCCAAACAAATTCTTGAATAACTAATTTTTTTCATTTTTTTGTCTCAAAAACATAGGTTATGACCCCTCGTGGGAACCAGCTCGACGAGCTCGTTCGAACGAGAGGTCATAATCTATGTTTTTGAGACCCCAAAAAATGAAAACATAATGAAAATTAATTGACCATTTTTGAGAATAGGGCTGGTCGGTTTTTGCCGTTACGTTGGGTAAAGAGTTAAAGCAATCTTACAAACGTGAATTCAGCAGCTGTTTTACTGCCTCTAATTTTGTTTTATGAATAGCAACGGGTGTGCCTCCGATTTGGTACATTTAAAGTCCACAATCACACCCCACACACATGCGCAGATACACATTCATATGTGGCATATAATTTACTTGTATGTAATGGTTTACACATCCCAGTGGTCATAAATTATAAATTTGCTTGTTAAGCTCTATATTTCCTAATACATTTGTAGTCTTGTATTCAATGAACAATCGTGTATAGGGAGACGACCACCCTTGGGTGGCCAGGTACCAAATCATCCTGTGCGTCATGAAACAGGGGACATCCATAAATCTTATGAATAAGAGGGCATCCATAAATCACTGAACAAGAAGACATTCTTACATTTTAAGAACCAGGGGACATCCATAAATCATATGAACAAAGGGACATCCATAAACCATATGAACAAAGGGACATCCATAAATTTTATGAACAAGGGGACATCCATAAATCTTATGAACAAGAAGACAGTCTGAATTTTAAGAAACAGGAGGCATCCATAAATGTTATGAACAGGGGGACATCCATAAATCGAATGAACCAGGGGACATCCATAAATCTTATGAACAAAAGGACATCCATAAATCTTATGAACAAAGGGACATCCATAAACCTTATCAACAAAGGGACATCCATAAATGTTATGAACAAGAAGACATTCTTAAATCTTATGAACTAGGGGACATCCATAAATCTTATGAACCAAGAGACATCCATAAATATTATGACCTAGGGGACGTCTCATTCATAAAACTTATGAACAAGAAGACATCCTTAAATCTCATGAACCAGGGGACATCCATAAATCTTATGAACAAAGGGACATCCATAAATCTTATGAACAAGGGGACATCCATAAAGCTCATGAACAAAGGGACATCCATAAACCTTATGAACAAAGAGACATCCATAAATCTTATGACCAAAGGGACATCCATAAATCTTATGAACAAGAAGACATTTTTACATTTAATGAACTAGGGGACATCCATAAATCTTATTAACCAAGGGGCATCCATAAATATTATGACCAAAGGGGACATTCGTAAACTTATGAATAAGAAGACAATCTTAAATCTTATGAACCAGGGGACATCCATAAATCTTATGAACAAGGGGACACCCATAAATCACAGGGCAACACCAAGACAATGTGTATTTCCAGAGTCTTATCTTATCAGAGTCTATCTTTAAATCTTAAGACAGATGAAAATGTCTCCCTGCAAATAGCTAGAGTACTCCCTATGAATATTGTTACATTGTTGATGGTGTGATTACCAGTGCAACTGGGTGTTTTTTTAATAACCATTTGTTTTTATTCTATTATATAATCATTTATTGAGTGATCGTTTAACATATTGAACTATAAGTACTCCTGTAGTAAGGGCCAGAATTTTGAGTTATATCCGTGTTTTTTTCACGCATCAAAGCGCATGTGATCATATTTGACAAGTAATTATCCCCACAGAGTCAGAGACCCAAAATGGCCCTCATAATAGTTCCCTGTTAACTTTTTTTAATCTTCATATTTGATGTTTTTCTTTATTTTGTTCCGACGTAACATTATATCGTAATATATACTATTATGTGAAGACAAAATATAGAAAAACGTCTGGTGAAATACACAAATTAATACGAATTTGAATTAGCAAGTAACTCACGCTTTTCCCCTTCTTTCTGGACAAAAGTCTTTCAGCTTTATAAGTTGTATCCAAAACTAATCTCCTTGAAGTTATACATTCAGGTCGAGGAAGTTGTTCTCTTTCAGATAGTCTCTTCCAGTCAATTTCTCTACGACGCCGAAGTAACCGCTCTGTCATGGCTCAAGCTTTATGTATGTTGACTTTAAATAAATCCCTTTTAAACGAATAATACTTCTAACGTCTGATGGGGAGCTGGAGGTTTAATTTCAATTAAAAAGATGATATTAAAAAACTGTTAGAAAAAAAAGCATCCACAACAACGGATTTACCATAGAAGTGGACATTTTCATTCTATTTTCATCTTATTGCTCTAAACACACATCCAACCATGAGCATCACACTGTAAAAATAAACACCTCTATTTCCCAGATATTAGAAATTACCCGTGCTGACTGACACAAGGGGAGGAGAGGTTTTATCTGTCACAAGGTCACAAAGATAGAAAAACACCACTTTTCAAAGTTACAAAGAGCCAATAAAACAATAACATATCCAAAATATGTTTATAGAACAAAAACATTAATTTTTGCTTTAATCAAATATATTTCCGTCCAAATTTTCTCATAAGGATTTAGTACATTTTTAGGACTTTGAAGTTAACACCATCAGTCGTTTCTTACAAACTAATAAGGCGATGCACTGGGATAAAAATTGAAAATTTTAAACAAAAATGGAACCATTAAAAGCTAATTTTAATTTTAACAAAAAGTATTTGATACAATTTTAAAGAGTATGTTATGAAATAGTTGATCACATGTCCGTCTATTCTGTAAAAGAATGAAATTTTTGGCAAATGAAAGTTTTTCGTTTTTCCCCCATAGAACCCTGTAGTAAATGAGTTTGCCATTTCCACTACTGTTTACACGCATGCGCATTCACTGAAGTAGAAATAGTACAATATGATTCAAATAAAATTGAAAAAACCCAACGTTCAAACATAATAAAATTAACAAAAGTTCAAGGTTCAGCTAGAATAATATTTCTGAATGAGGAATTAGAGCAAGGAAAGGAAAACCCGTTAGAACATATTGATTTGTTAACTAATGAGCTTCAAGGCATACGGAATAAAAAGGTACAGGGTATGATATTACGATGAAAAGCATGAAAGTTGAAGGCGAAAAGCCAACTAAATATTTCAGCAATTTGGAAAAAGACAATACACAGAAAAAATTATACCCAAACTGATAAGAGACGACGGGACAGAATGTTCAGACAACTAAATATTTCTGCTATGTGGAAAAAAGACAATACACAGAAAACATTATACCCAAACTGATAAGAGACAATGGGACAGAATGTACAGACATTAATGACATATTAACAGAACAACGTAAATTCCGCTAGCCACTTTATAAATCCAACATAAATCAAAATTACAAAAAAGAGGAATTGGAGGGGGCGCGGTGGCTCAGTAGGTAGAGGTGCAGGCTGCAAGCCGAGAGGTCCTCGCTTCGAATCCCACCTGCGGCAACCGCGTTGTGTCCTTGGGCAAGACACTTCGCCCTCATTGCCCACGTGGGGGCACGGTGGCGCAGTGTGCTAAGGCGTACTGCACGTCGATGGTGCACTTGTCTTCAACCAATTCTAAACCTGCTTGTGTGGAGTTAGTATGTTGGGGAGCTGACAGTTGCTCGCCGTTTCTCGGTGGTTCTCTCCGGGTTCTCCGGCTTCCTCCACCCGTAAAACTGTCATGGTCATGATTAGCCATTGTGCAGAAATATGTGACCTTAAACACCAATAAATAAATATAAACAGAGGAATTGGAAATTTTATTTTTTGATTCAGAAAACCCTTTTTCACAAAGCTGGATACAGATGATAACCTATTTCTAGAAGGCACTCCAACTCTGACCGAATGTTATCGATCACTACAGGACATGAATAATCATAAGTCAACTGTTCAGACGGCTTCACTTCTGAATTCTATAAAACCTTTTGGAACGATTTAGGTCAATATTTAGTAAATTCTCTAAAGTACGGTTATACCATTGAAAAGCTATTAATCACACAGCGACAAGGGGTTACAACATGTATCCTCAAAGAAGGGAACCCAAAAACAATCATAAAAAAAATTGGCGACCAATATCTCTTCTAAACGTTGATCAGAAACTTGGCCATTCGGCAATAGCAAATAGATTTTAAAAAATCTTCCAAAATTAATCTCCGAAAGTCAGCTGGGATTCATTAACGGAAGATCCATAGGTGACTCGTCTAGGCTAATATCAGACTTAATAGAAAGAATTGAAACTATGAATCTTCCTGGAATGCTAGTCTTGGTTGACTCTGAAAAAGCTTTTGACTCCCTAGAATTGTTTTTTAATTTTGGTAGCTCCATAATTCAGTTGTTCAATACATTTTACGGCGATGTTTCCACCTGCATCATAAATAACGGACATTGTTCACAATTCTCCAGCATTGAAAGAGGCGTACGTCAAGGGGACCCGTTGTCACCATATTTATTTATATTATGCGTGGAAATTCTCAGTGCGTCTCTAAAATTTAACCCAAATATTAATGGAATTAAGATCAACGACTCTGAATATGTCATCAACCAATACGCCGATGACAGTACTCTGTTTTTGGAGGATAATGAAGAAACATTAACGCAGCTTTAGATACCTTTGTGAACTTCGCAATAATATCAGGCCTCAGTGTACATTTTGATAAAACCCAAATCGTATGGATAGGATCTCGACGGGGTTGTGGACGAGAGTTAAATATTGTCAAACCCATAACATGCAATCACAGTTGATCTTTTACTATTCTCGGTATAACGTTTGAATTGCTAAGTAATAATTGTTTCAAAAAACATTTTTCAGAAAAAAATGAATGAAATAAAAAAAAAACTTCTAAATGACTGGTCATTTAGACATCTTACTCTGGTTGGGAAAGTTACAGTAATTAAAATTTTGGCTCTTCCAATTATTACCAGACCCGGCAGACGAATTAGTTGGTGAAATTCAAAATATATTTCTCAGGTTTTAATGGTCGAATAAGAATGATAAAATTAAGCGTGAAATAATAGTCAATTTAGTGGAAAATGGAGGACTTAAACTCCCCCATGTAAAAACACTCTGTCATTCATTAAAATTAATATGGACAAAAAAAATTAATAGACCCTGAAGTAATGGCCCTATGGAAAACACTTGCTTCAGACCACTTCGAAAACTTTGGGGGGAACAACATTTGGATCCTGACGAAAGACGGCTTATTAAAGGTTGCAGAGCATTTTAATCCTTTTTGGAGATGTGTCTTCCGTTCTTAGTCAATTTTAAAAGGGCCTGAGCCTACAACCCCGCGCGAGATACTTGCACAACCACTATTTTAGTTTAAACAGTATTTTATTTCGAGATAATCATATATAAGGTTACAAATTAGTAAGTAGAAAGTACAAGCAAATATCAAGAAAATGGATTCAGCAGAAAGCTAAAAGCTTATAAAGCGCTGTCTCCATGACAGACTTGTAAGTTACAACATACATGGCAAGTGCACAATTCATAGTTTTAGTTGTAACTTAAAATATATAAATATTTACTGGTCACCTGGAGGAAATATTGGAAGATTTTGGATATGGGATAGGTGGGGGTTTGGAGGCAAGGGTAAGGGCTTTAAGATTCGTGGTTGACCCAGACGGTGCAGGTACCTAGCCGATTCATAATCTGTCATAATCAGGCAACACAGCACTATGAGAAGCGATGAGTTAATTGTATGTACTGGTGGACCTTCACAAATATGTCCCTGCTGGTTGCTGTGCTGTAGATCGTAGACCCGTACAACTATATTTCCATTGTAACGTGAGCCTCGATGGACCCAATGGTTTGCTCTCGTGTCGTTACATAAAGTGGGCATAGCAAAAGAAAATGCTCAGCAGTCTCGGGGTCGCCACATCTACATAGGGGAGTATCGGAAAGGAAGTTATTGAAAGGGTCGAAGTTCAGGTTACTACAATTGAGGCGCAATCGACAGTGATATACTTGACTTTCGCGTGACTTGTGGTGGAAGAAGTAGCTGGGGGTGGGTAATCTGTTTCGATTAAGGTATCTTTTAAAATTTGGCAATGGGCTATTATCCCGAATGTGAAGGGGAATGTCGTTCCATAGTCGAGTAGCAGATGGGAGAAATGAGGTGTGATGAAGCTGTGTCCGGCATATCGGTGTGACAAGGTTCCTGTTGCCTCGAAGGTCATGGCCCTGTATTTCGGAGATAGGTGGGGGTATACGAATGTTGGCATACGCCGGAACAAGGCGATGATACATTTTGAAATACTGCACCAACTTGTGATTTGTTCGTCTTGTTTCGAGTGTAACCCAGCCCGTCTCGACATATAAACGATCTTTACTAGAACTTTTAGTCGCACCGGTTACGAGACGCGCGGCCTCGATTTGATTTTTTCCCAACTCGTCGGCTTCTGTAGCTGTATAGTTGTCCCAGACAGTATCGGCATATTCCAGTATCGGACGAACAAAGGCGAAGTAAATTTCCTCTAGTGTTTTGCAGTCAAGTCGAAACTTGAAACGTCTAAGTAGGTTAAGACGGCGCCATGCCTTTTGGGCTATCTCAGCAATATGGGTCGACCACGTCCCACGATTGTCGAATGTTAGGCCGAGATGCTTGTGGAGGGTGACTTTCTGAATATCAGTTTGGAACATTTTAAGTGGCGGGTGGTGTATCTCGTTGGTTTTGCGAGAAATTGTCACGGTTTCGATTTTATTTAGGTTAAATTTCACAAGCCATCGCTCAGACCAAGCCTCGATTTTCTTTATATCTCTATTGATTATATCAGCAGCCAACGTGGCATTTTCGACAACCAGGTAGAGCGATGTATCGTCTGCGAATAAACGAATATTGCCAGTAATGTTATCCACTATATCATTGATATATATCAAGAACAGCAAGGGCCCAGGGATTGAGCCCTGCGGTAACCCGGCCCGTACAGTAGTCCAGGAGGATGACACCGAGTTTAGGACAACACGTTGTTGTCTATTACTCAGATATGATTTGAGCCATCGAAGAAGGGCACCACCAACTCCAATCCTCTCCAGCTTATGGAGGAGCCCATTGTGCCACACCTTGTCAAATGCCTTGCTCACATCACAGAAAACTATTCTTACCTCCTTCCCCTCATCTAATGCCGAGCTGAAGAAATCGTATATGTCAGTCAGTTGCAGCACAGTAGAGTCTGATTGTAGGAACCCAGACTGGAGAGGAGTGAGCAGGTAATTATCTTTCAGAAAAGACAGTATCCTCTGAAAAACACATTTTTCAAAAATTTTACTGATAGTACTCAACAGTGTGATCGGACGTTAATTTTCAACTAGGTGCATATCACCTTTCTTGAACACGGGGGATACGTTGCCACATTTCCATTCGGGAGGAAAGAACGAGATATTAAGCATGAGATTAAAAATCTTGGTTAAAGGATCACATAGACTAGAACCACATTCTTTCAGGATGCGGGGGCTTATTTTTTCTGGACCGCAAGCCTTTGCGGCATTTAGGGAGGTAAGAGCTTTCATAACTTCTTTCGGGTAAAATGTTATGTCATTTAGCTTAGGTCTATCATCATTTGGAGCCAGGAACGGTATAGTTTGGGTCGAGTCATCGACCGAAGAGACTGAGGCAAAGTATTGGTTAAGGCAGTCGGCTTTGTCTTTGTCAGTTGTATGAATGGTGTTGTCGTGCTCGAGATTGGGAATAGTGGAGTGGCGATGACCTATTAGTAGTTTAAGCGTTCTCCACCATTGGGAAGCATTAGTACTTGAGCAGCTCAGACTCTGATCAATTTTAGAAAAATGGTGTGTTTTTTATATTTTGCCTTACGGTAGAGACGTTTGCGTTGGCGTATCAATTTCCTGATGTCGTTGTGCATCCAGGGTGGCTGCTCTGGTCGCGACTTCACGATCTTGTTGGGAATGAACTGCAGGGCATATTTTTCACTGATGTTCGTGAGCTGTTCGACAATAATATTAGGGGAGGCTTCATTCAGAATGTCTTCCCAGTTGATGTTTTTGAGAGTGTTATTAAGACCAGTGTAGTTACCTTTATCATACAGCCAAATGCGCCGCGAGAAGGTGTTGCTTTTTGGCATTGGCAGCTTGAGAGTAAGCGCTATTGGCAGTGATACCTGGCCATGTCAGCATGAAAAGGATCACGGACTTCAATACTATCGACAATACCAAGTAGTTATGATCAGGTCGATTAAGGAGTTTGAGTTTTCAGTATAGTGTGTTGCTTTGTCAATGAGTTGGTTTAAGTTAAATTGCGTTAATAATTGTTGGACGTGGCCAGCGGGGATGCGAAGTTGATCATCGTTGAAGTCACCCATTATTATAATGTTTCCAATTCCGCTATCGGTAGCTTTTTCGAGAGACAGGGATAAGAGATCCCAGAGGTTGCGATCAGAATTGGGTGGGCGGTGGATTACCCCAAAGAGAATCGAGCCCTGACCTGAATGGATCTGCGTCCATATACCTTCCAAGCCGATAACGTCAAGGTCGGGTCGTCGTTTGAAGGAAATGTTCGTTTTAATATATATCGCCACTCCTCCCCCTCAAGAGCCACGATCTTTTCTTAGTGGAGGATGGAAGCCTGGAATGTCGATTTCTAAATCGTTGTCATTTGGATCAAGCCAGGTTTCGGTGAATGCGCAGATGTAATTTGATAGCATTTCGCAACTGAGGACTTCAATTTTTGGTTTCAGACTATGTATGTTGAGGTGGAAAAATGATAGGCCATGTGGTTCGGAAGGACTGCAATCTGACACGGTGCTGCTGGAAGGTGTAAGTGGTGATGACTGTACGGGCCCTGGATTCAACTCAATGTCCCTTGCCAGTAGTCTTACAATGAAGAGCCAGGACACAAGTCCACCTAGTACATAGCTTGAGGCCAGGCAAAAACAACCAAACATGGTGGACGATACTAAGTTGTATTTACATGTATGTGGCTTGGGGTTAGCAGCATGTATTCCATCGTGGAACGCTGACAATGGCACACCGAACAAGTGGCATATCGTCCCCTGAGCTCCAACGTGCCCCATGTGCCTACTGGGGGGGGGGGGGGGGGGGGGGACATGCTCGAATAATTCTGAGCATGGAGCAGACTTAGCATAATTGTGATACCCTTGGTGCCATGATAAAAGAATAAGATTATAAGTAGAATCGACTGAAGGTCCAGTTGCATTTTGTGTTGCACGCTGTTGCATGCTTTCGTCGCGAAGAGGCCCACTCCGCTTCTGTATGTCTCAATATCAGTCGCCATTTGGGGCATGTAGATCTAATGATTTGAAGCAGAGTGGGTCGGATCTCATAGCTCTGTCACGTAGCTCAGCAGCCTGCACCATCAGGGTCAAAAGTGTCCTCCTGTATTTGGGGGTGTTGATGGGGGCACGGGCATTAAGTGTGCCGTTTTCATTTGACAGGGGTATCTCATTGGGACATTGGGAAATGTTGGGAGAATGGGTAAACTGGGACGTTAAGATTAGAATAATTGATAGAATAATCAAAATAAAACTAGAATGAGAGACAAATCCACACATAGCTGTGGTATGTCGTTAATCGAAAATTACTCTTCGGAGGAGAGGGAAGGGCATTTCTGGGATTCCGATGACGATTTCACGTGCGGTCAGCCTTGAGCTTGCAAGATTACAATCGGACTTCAAGTATAACGAAGCTTCAATAAACACTGACTGGGGAAACAATAGTCTAAGGGGCATATGCATAGCTAGTTTGCACCGCGTTGGCAGTGAGCACCTTCATGGAGCATGTTGGAGCTGAGTGAGTTAATGGACAAGCTGCTAATCGATTGCAACCTTAAATTAACACGTGGACACGCTGAGCCGTCGAATCAATATTTGACACTGAGAATCAGCAGGATCAAGGGTTGAATGCTCAATATTGTTGGGGTCGCTGTACTTGGTCCATCGATTAAAATTACTATTGCGAGGAAACGTATTGAAAATTACGTGATAGGATTAGACATAGAAGAGGTGATACTGATCGCCCTTCATGCCACGAAAGGGTCGAAAGTTGGCATGAAGAGAAATCACTCCCTTCTATTGTTTACGTGGAGGCATGACCATGAGTTGCTTACTATCACAGCAAGACAAGTATGAACACCCCAAATTGAGGAAAGCCTCACTGTGTATAATTGGAGAGAGTGAAAGAGAGGGCAACAGTAAGTAGTAAGGAGTACCCACAAAGGCATCACAGTTGTCAATCGATGTAACAAGGACAGCTTGGAAATTAGAATCAGGTTTTAAAATGCTTATATGTACACTGGTGAAGTAAAATGATTGGGAAAATTGTGGAAAATGATATACAGTTTACGATTGACCCTCAAAGCATTACAAACAAACCATCACCAGTCAGTGGTAGCACGAGACAACATGCAAAGGATAAAATACAGAGGACTGCATTTTAGCATAGGGGATGTTTGCATTCCAACTAGCCAATATTAACAGATCGGTGTCCCCAGATGAATGTATTATCGTAAGAGCACGCATGCATTGGTCGATTGTATTCACCTGTTGACACGCCAACGGGAATCTATGTAGAAGTCGGCTAGCTCGCTACACATTCTGCAGAACATGCACACACAGACCGAACTAATGGGGCGAGCCTACGCGTGCATGTTCCGCAGAATATGCGATTACGACAAAGTACATGTTATTAGAAGAGAAACACATTCGTGCTGTATTATTGCATCATAGGACCGTATATATTATATTGGTTGAATTTATTATCACTTGATGGCGCGCTGGAGAAGAACTATGCAGGCGTAAACTGACTCGCCACACATTCCACAGAAGAGGCTCGCACGAACTCCCCCAAATAAGAAAGAGCCTGTGCGTGCCTATTCTGTTGAGCGTCGAGTGCTGCTCACTCACTCATTCACACGCGCTTGTATTTCTCACAATCAAACAGCCGATGATGAAAGATTGTGTTAGCCCTAAGGTGGTTCGCGATTAACTCACAAGGCACACAAGACTTTCCACCTCTGATCAGTTGTGGCAGGCAGCCCCAAAAACAATATTATGTGAAGATACATTTGAAAGGTATTATTACTTCGGGGCTGTTCGAATTACAATATCCAAAATATTCACAAGGCGTGAGCACCAAAAGAAACCTCCGGTAAAAGTACAGTTGGACAGTGATATTACTTAAGGGGTGCTCAAATTCTAATATTCAAGATATTCACAGAACGTGAGCACCAAGTGACACTGTTTACATCCATGTTTCCAGGTGTTATATCAGGTTACAGCCAGGTTTTATAGCAGAATGTTAAATCTAAGTGTAAGTATTGTCATAGGAATATGCATGTGTATATATTGGTTTTGAGGTTGTACACCTGTTGACGTGTTGGCAGGGATCTCTGCAGGCGCGAGCCGACACGTCGCGCATTTCGCAGAACAAGCGCTCACAAACTCGCCCCATGGGGAGGGATTATGCACGTCCAATCTGCAGAATGTACTGTGACACACACTCACTCACTCACACACACACCTACTCATGCATAAACATTTGGGTACTTGTTTTACATATATGCAAACGAGAAGCATATTTAAGATTTGTGATGGTTATAAGGTGATTTGCGATCCATCACCACTCAGACATCAGTGTCAGCCTGTGTTGGTCACATCATTCGTATTAATAGCTGGCTGAATGCTAGATTATTTTAGTGGTCAAAGCATTGCTTATCGACATTTATTTATGACAAGTCACTGGAGAGTGTCTGCAGGCACCTTCCAATAAGTTGTAATAAAGCAAGTCTGTGTAAGTGTAAAGAAGTTGTTATTTCCTTCCATCTCTATGAAACGGTAACAAGTAACAGGAATATTCCAGCACGATACCCTCATTTTTCATTAAAGCTGTGGTATTGGCTTACAGCACTCAAACAGTCAAACGGCACAGACGGACAATTTAACTGAATAGAGGGTGTTCGACTTTCATCTTTCCAAGTATTTAAAAGCGTTGACACTGGATGAATGCATTAACATGGGAACATGTGTACAGTTTGCGGTGAGTGGACCGCCACCAAAACATTCGCGGTGTAGAAAAACAGTGAGTGGACCGCCACCAAGGCATTTGCGGAGTGGAAAAACAAATTCTGATAGGAACAGCCAAATTAACCGTAACAACACAAAAGCGAGCCATGCAAAGCTCCAGTCAGAGAAGTTAAGCAATGATTGGCAGATTATTTACGGATGAGCTCCTTGAGATTGGGGTGTTTGCAATGGCGGAAGAACTCGGAGACTTTCCTCCACTTCAGCTATCTGAGAAAGCTTAGTCAAGCGATGAACTGACTCATCCCTGTGCTTGATAAATATTATCCCATCGAATGTCCACGTACCTAGGAGTTTAGAATCTTTCACTAACTTTCTGGCTCGACCCGCAATTTGAGCTCGTAAGCGAGTCAGGTCTTCATTTATGTAAAGTTTGGGGGCGTATTTAAGTTTTGGATTTGTATAAAGATAGTTTGGTACAATCAATAGATTTCAACTTGGATTTTGATTTGAACATTTTGTTTCTGATTCTATAGTTGCTCAACCGAAAAATAATGGGACGAGCAGAGGTTGCAGAAACTTTTGGACCCAGGCGGTGGCGGCGAGAGATATCGTTCAGGTCGAGTGGAACATCTATCAAGTTGGCCAGTTCAAGGACTATTTCGTCCGTATTTTCCTGGGGGGTCTCAGGTACTCCAGATAAGCGAAGGTTATTTACACCTTTTTCAATCGCTCTGTTGATAATTCCTTCCAGAAGTGACTGAACAGATGGGTCCTGGAAGGCTTCTAGAAAGTTGGGCGTGGAGCTGGACGACTGTTTCACATTCGTTTCTATTGTGGTCATTGGAATAACGGTAGAAATATCTTGCGAGACGGAATCGTCTTATTCAGACTCATTAAACTGTTCACTTTCACTATCACTGGCAGTTGCAGCAGTGGTTATAGCACACAACTCGGAGGGGCTCGACTGTATATTAGCTTTCTTGGTATGTGGGGTAACAGGATTGTTATCATCAGATGTACATCGACGTTTGTCGGGTTTTGGTTGTCTTTCTACCCATCAATGTTAGTATTCAGATAAGTAATGTTGAGGCTGAACATTTGCAGGTAACATATTCGACGTCAGGAAGGAGGAAGGGGCACAGATTGAGCAAGCAGTACTAGTGTCGGCACACCAATAGAACGAACCAGTAAATCGAATCAGGTCAATCAGACAAATTGACAATAGAAGCACGCAAGTGTTCACACGAGTGTTCACACGTTCACACTTGTTACACTGAGCAAAATATACAGAACAGCATATAGCACTGAACGAAATAAATTGAACTGTTCAATTGAACTATTCATCACAATTGACAAACCAAAGTGAAATAAGGCAGGTTTTTAGTTTCGTTTAGATTTGTATAAGATTATAAATCTGGCAGCGATCCCAGGAAAGATACTGAGTAGACTTTGAGTATATATTAATTGTCGACATATCAACTGGTAACTACGAGGACCGAGTTGCAGTCTGAGGCTGTGGCATCCAAATCAATGGAAGAAATGTAAACACAGATTGAGGCCAAACAAGTTCAAACTTCAATCATAAAACACAGGAAAATGGCAATTTAATCGTCTATTTAAAACTCACGTCCGTCACCTCCGATATCTGAACTCATCTAGAATATATTTAATTGGAAGAAACAAGTTCTCGAGACACACATTATCACCAGAAACTGCCCTCACTCCAACGAGAGGAAAAAAAGTTATCCGGCACCCGCCATGATCACGTGATACTATTTTATAATAAATCTATAAAACATGAATAATGGGACGTTTTTCTGTGCCTGTTGGTGCAGTGGAGGAATATTTTTTATAAATGATATTGTGAATGGTAGAGGCTCTTTTATTAATTTTAATGATTTTAAACAAAAATACGATCTCGATATATTGTTCACCACCTACTTTGGTGTGGTTAATGCAATACCGGTATCATGGAAAAATAAATTATCAAATAATAAAAATTTGAGTATATCTCAGACACATTGATTAACGACCTAAAATACTGGAAAAAGGTTAACCCTAAGTTTTATCCCACCTTCCTCATGAAAATTTCAAAAGAGCCAAAACATACCCAGGAAAAATTGAATGACCTCCTAAATGAGATGATTTGTAATGAAGATTGAAAACATATATATAAACAAACATTCACAGCGACAGATGATACCTATTTACAAACATTGCAATTCAAAATTAATCATAGAATTTTATTTACAAACTCTAAACATTTTAAATTCAAGCTTTCCGAAACAGAACTCGGCTCAATTTGAGGAAATGTTAAGGAAACTATTACGCACTTATTCTACGAGTGTTCTTACTCAAAAACAATATTACTAAGACTGGTAGGAAACATTAACATCAACTCATCCTTTACTTTACATATTAATACAATAAAAACCGAAATCATTTTAGGTCCAACACCCTATTTAGATAGAGCGATTTTCTAGAATATGTGTTTACTACTTTATAAAAAATACATCTACACTAGCAGGCAAAAGAAACAAATCCCATCCTTTTTAGGGCTAGTTGAAACTCTAAAATCGTATAGAAACATGGTGAAACTCTAAAATTGTATAGAAACATGGAATTGTATTCCACATATCTGTATCCAGTCGGCAAGTCAGAAAATATAAGAAAGAAATGGAGTTATGTAAAGTATTTATTCCAACAAGCAACGATTGACCTGTAAATAGCCAACAATACCTTTTGTAATGTAAAATTCATAACTGTATATATATTGTATATTATGCATAAGTTTATTCTTGCCAGTAAAAACATTATAAAAACAAATAGAATTATATTTAAAAAACTTAACTTCAAAACCAGAATTATTCACACCAGTTAATGCCAAACAACATGATTCGAAATGGCAGAAAGTTACAAATAGGTACATATACAGGTGCCCTCAGAGACACCCCCTACCCCCATATCGCACAGTCCTAAAACAAGAAGTCGGGCAAAGTAACAAATAATGCAACTGTAGACAAAACGATCTGTGTGAGCGCTGAATATACATTCTGGCAGTGAATGGGTTCATACTGACTCCGATAAAGGGAACTTTTCCGTAACAGACAGTAAGGTCGCTAGAAGCACAAGTATGCAAGCGAGCCCAATTTGGAATCTTAAAGTTATTGTTATTGCATAACATACATTCTTAAATCAGTTCGGTTAAAAACCAACCCAAATCAAGTGGGTTGAGTGAATATAAACCCAATTGGGTTCATATTCACTCAACTCACTTGACTTGGGTTGATTTCTAATCCAACTGATTTTTAGAGTGTATGCATGCACCTTAACGCAACACATAACACAAACGTGTACATGTGCATATCCAAGTCATTCAAAGCGTCAACCCTGGGTGACAAATGGTCTCTTAACGTCTTCAAATAATAAAACAAAATTCTATAATAAAACATTGCAATATCCAACTGAATTGAATGTACAAAACTACAAAAAGTATTGTCGTATTTTTAATAGAATCAAAAAATAAAGTAAGGAAATGTATTATAGAAATATCCTAATGGAAAACAAAAACAATTTACGTAAAACATGGAAAATGTTAAATGACGCAATTAAGAAACAAATATCAGTGACTAGACTTCTCTCTATCTTTAGCTTTGACAACAGTGATATTAATGACCCTCAAGAAATTGCCAATAACTTCAATAATTTTTTTGTGAACATCGGAACGAATACACGCGCCCAAATTAAAAAGCCTAACATTAAATTTACCCATTTCTTGAAAAACAGTTACTCAGACAACTTCTTCATGGCCCCCAACTACTCCATTAGAGGTAATAAATACTATACAGGCAATGAAATCTAAATCTGGTGAGGATTTCAACAACATAACGTCAAAGATAGTCAAATTGACAGGCGAAATAATTGCATTACCTGTAGCACGCATAATCAACAATTCTTTTGAACAAGGGGCAGCGCCAGGCGGAATGAAAACTGCTAAGATAATACATGTATTCAAATCAGGATCTGATAAAGAATTCACCAATTACCGACCAATAAGTATATTACCAGTATTTTCTAAACTTTTGGAAAAGATTGCGTGCAACAGGGAGACAAACTTTTTAGCCAATTTTGATATACTCTCACCAAACCAATATGGTTTTCGAAAAAAGCTTTCCACATTACATCCAGTTATGCAGTTACTAAAACATATAGCAACCTCAAATAATAAAGCGACTAAAGACCACACACTGGCGATATTCTTTGACCTAGCTAAAGCATTCGATTCTATAAATCACGACATTTTATTAAGCAAACATGCTCATTACGGTATCAGGGGCATATGTAATGACTGGTTCCAAAGCTACTTGACAAATAGAAAACAACACATTCAGTTCGCCAACACAAAATCCTCTCTGATGCCCATAACGTGTGGTGTGCCTCATGGCTCAACTTTGGGTCCCATTCTGTTCCTTCTTTATATCAATGATATCCACCACGCCACCTCTATTGATCTTATTTCTTTTGCAGACGATACTGCCGTGTATTCGTCTGACTCTGACGTACAACGACTAACACAGTTTGTTAATAATGAACTTCAACATATATTTACCTGGTGTTCCGCCAATCAAGTTCTCCTGAACTGTAAGAAAACAACGTATATTTTAATCAATCCCAGTTCGAAAAGAGCAACCTCTTTTAACGAATCCATAAAAATCAACGATACTGTATTAAAACGAGTGGGTGTAAACGGGGGTGAAACATTTATTACGTTCCTTGGTATTAATATTGATGAACACCTGTCCTTTAACCCTTTACCTAACATGAAAAGCAGACGACACTTGCAAAAAAATTCTTGAATAACTATTTTTTTCATTTTTTGTCTCAAAAACATAGGTTATGACCCCTCATTGGAACGAGCTCGACGAGCTCGTTCCAATGAGGGGTCATAACCTATGTTTTTGAGACAAAAAATGAAAAAATAATTAAAATTAATAGGCGATTTTTGAGAATAGCGCTGGCCGGTTTTGGCCGTTACGTTGGGTAAAGGGTTAAATCGCATATCTCCCGTCTGTGCTCTTAGATAGCATGTTCAAAATATGCACTTAGCAGGGTCAAATCTATGCTTCTCCACGGTGTCATGAAAACTTTATATTTTGCTTTGATACACAGTCGTCTAGTATATGATATACAGATATGGGGGAACTCAAAATCAGTTAACCATCTTTTCCTACTACAAAAACGCTCAGTTCGCATAATTAATAACGCATGTTTCAATGCCCATACTGACCCTCTATTTGCGCAAGATAAAATAATGGAAGTTGCAGACCTTTTCAAATTCCATGCCATGTTATTTTTATTCGATTGGAAAAATGGATCTCTTCCCCAGTAATTAAATTCAACGTTTTCACTCTTTAATAATAATGCTGCTGTTCACACCAGCATGGTACTCGGTATCGATTCGCGTCTGCAGAACAAGACCAAGAACAATGTCCTCAGATTACCTCACTTGTTTCAACTATCCTAGGCTTTGGAATGACCTGGAACCGAGTATAAGAAATGCTACTAATCGTACTGCAAATGTTAACGCAAAAACTTCTCTCAAATTATCAAACACAAATTATATGTAACAACCCGTATTGCCCAGACTGTACTAGATAGTTTACCATGCTAATCTGTCATACAGTTCTGCTTTTACCGGCTAGCTCGTCAGTTTGTCACTCGTCTTATTCCCAAATTATTTTCAATATTATTTCCAATTGTGTTTTAAAATATCATAGCTATTTTAAGTGTCTTGTTTCCCATGCAATAACGCAACAATGCAACAACACAAAATTACTCCAAAATGATCTGTATTTCTCTCTTCCCGGCTGTATACTCCGTCTGATATGATGTTGCTCTAATTATATTTTTTACCTTGGGGGATAGCAGGAAGACAGCCAATCTGGCTATGCTGTCCCCCAACGGTATGTTTTTGTATCACAATATTATTCTGTAAATGTATTTATTATTATATTTTACATACCGTTAAATAAAGAATTGAATTGAACTGACATGGTTCACCAATTCCAGCCTGCAGAGTACTTGTTTAACCCTTCACCCAACGCAGACGATATCAAAATTTAATATTTTAAATATCATTTTTTATTTTTTTTTCAAATATTTTCAACAAAACCATATCATGTGACCCCACGCTGGAACGAGCTCGTTCCAACGAGGGGTCATATGATATGGTGTTGTTGAAATTTTTTTGAAAAATACTATTTTTTCAACTGCTGAATTTACATATTACGCGGGCGGATGCGGCCGATTCGTTGGGTAAAGGGTTAAATTTTTCATGAATTTAATTCATGGCTGTTTTTCAGCAGCCATGGCTTGATTCTGTAAAAAAAAAACAATAGATATCCTATTAAATAAATTATCTTCACAACACTTGAAGGAATTTAATCGGATCTGTTAGGTCAAAAAACTTGACGTACATAAACTTCATCAGAAGAATAAGTAGAAACACTTCGCATGAATATCAACACCAGCATGCAACGAGTTACTGTTAGAATAATAAAATTACATCCACTTACCATCCCAGTAAAAATTAATGTACTTTTATGTTTTTAGAGAATTGCAAGCAAACTTGTTTTCATATTGTAGGGATATCACCAGAATCCAACAGTTTTTCTCAGAAAATTTAATTTTTTATTCTTATTTTTTTCCACAACAATAAATATTCAGATGATATATATTAGATATGCAAATTAAATCGGGCTCTGCGAAGCTTCGAAATTCGATTCGATTCGACATAGTGCCCATGATTCGATTCGATTTCTTTCGATTTCAATCCCGACGATTCGAAAATTTGCGAATCGTTAAGATGGTCCCAGAATCCTATAAAGTGTCTCCTCTTGAACTCTTCATCTGTCACCAGGTCTCCTTTACAGGAGACCTGATGATAGAAGAAGAGGTCAAGCAGGTTCCGCATCCGAAATTACATTGATTCCCTTCTGGAATATTACGCTGTTTTGCTTATTTACACGATTCGCCGTTGCACCCAATCCTTGAGTGGAACTTGAAATATTTACAGCTGTAAAAATGAACAATATCCACAACTTGAAAAGCGGTGAAATTCGATTCGAGAGTCGATTCAGTTTCTGATTCGATTCAACATTCGACTCGACCTGAAATTTGAGGTTCTCGGGATCCTAGAATTAATTAATTTTTTTTTAAATAATACCTAATTTAATAATTCTGAACCTCTTGAAATGTCTCTGACCTCCATGCAATGAAAAAAAATGTCTGAACAATCAATATTCTTCTCCTTTCATGATGTAATATTTTATTTTCACCTGTAATTTTGATCAAATTAATTTGCATATATTATGCACTAGATTATATTACATAATCTTCCTCTTCAATAATATGGTATTTTATTTGAAAAAGTAGGCATGTTTTCACTCACTGTACCATTATTCTATCTTCACAAAGTATTGAGACTTAATAAAATATGTGTAATAAAATAAATCAAGCAATATTTAAACTATCTGCATGCCTAGCCTGAGTGAGACTACATCACTGGACATGCACCCTCCCCTTGCCTATCTCTCCAGTTCCCAAGGATTCGTTTTTCATGCTGAAATAACAGTTAAAAGGTGAAGGTTGGCTATTGTCCATTATCCATACTTCCCCTGTTTAGTGTGCATACACGTACCCAAGTCTGTGCCCTCCTCCCACAGTAAGAAGTTAGAGCCCTGCTGTATGTAATGTCACTCAGTGTGTATATCAGCAATATATAAATACGCATGATGTATTTTGACGGTGAATGTGTGTGGCGGGGCGGGGGGGGGGGGTGGTATTGCCACTTGGCGTCCCCTGACTCAGCACAGCATTCTCAACTACCTGCGGTTAACCTTATAATGTTAGCAAACCAACTTAAACGGTGGTCATTGAGTTTCGTTTTGATCATTTTTGTAAATGTTCGAATATTGACTGAAATTTTAAAAGATTTGAGAGGCGGGTGCAAGATCGAAAAAAATATTACAGAGAGCACAATCTCGGTGGTTTTTCTCTGGACGAATTGTTTGAAGATAACTGTGGATTCTTTCATTTCACCTCAGACAAAATAAGTGTATATTTTTTATTTTAAAATTTGACCCCGTCATTCTCTGTTCACAGATTTAAGGAAGAACAACACTGGCTTCATATATTTCATGACAATGTGGAGAAACTAAAACGTAAATATGACTCTGCGTCTTTAGTGTGTACACCCTGAAGCTGCCATCGCCTTCAAATTGACAAAATGGAATGAAGACTTATTTTCGTCGTATTCGCACCAGAAATCATTAAATAGTACTCCAAAGACATAGCGATAAATGTCAGTGAAGTTAGCAGACAGTACCCAGTACCCAGTATCCGGTTCAAAAGTATAGGACGTTTCCATTTATAAAACGGGGAAATATGTTAAAATTGTTTCAATTTTGAGAATCTAATCGTTCTCAGCAAATGATGGGAAGTGAAAGCGAACATGTAACTCACATATAGATAAGAAAATGGATTTGCACTCACTGCACCCACGGAGAACGAATTGGGTACTGGGTTCTGAAATCTGAATTGGGTGCTGGCGTCCGATTCGCCACTATAGTACATACACGCCAACAACGGTTATTTATAGCAATGTCGCAATGTTTAAGTCTGTTTAAGTGCAAACCAAGGCGTCCACAATGTCTCTACCCACAACTGCCGAATCGGGTACTGGATTCTAAAATCTGAATTGGGTGCTGGCGTCCGATTCGCCAACATAGCACATACGCGCCAACAACGGCTATTTATAGCAATGTCGCAATGTGTACGTCTGTTTAAGTGCAAACCAAGGCGTCCAAAATGTCTCTACCCACAAGTACCGAATCGGGTACTGGGTTCTAAAATCTGAATTGGGTGCTGGCGTCCGATTCGCCACCATAGTACATACGCGCCAACAACGGTTATTTATAGCAAGGTCGCAATGTTTACATCTGTTTAAGTGCAAACCAAGGCGTCCACAATGTCTCTACCCACAACTGCCGAATCGGGTACAGGATTCTAAAATCTGAATTCGGTGCTGGCGTCCGATTCGCCAACATAGCACATACGCGCCAACAACGGCTATTTATAGCAATGTCGCAATGTGTACGTCTGTTTAAGTGCAAACCAAGGCGTCCAAAATGTCTCTACCCACAACTGCCGAATTGGGTACTGGGTTCTAAACTCTGAATTGGGTGCTGGCGTCCGATTCGCCACTATAGTACATACACGCCAACAACGGTTATTTATAGCAATGTCGCAATGTTTAAGTCTGTTTAAGTGCAAACCAAGGCGTCCACAATGTCTCTACCCACAACTGCCGAATCGGGTACTGGATTCTAAAATCTGAATTGGGTGCTGGCGTCCGATTCGCCAACATAGCACATACGCGCCAACAACGGTTATTTATAGCAATCTCGCAATGTATACGTCTGTTTAAGTGCAAACCAACGCGTCCACAATGTCTCTACCCACAACTGCCGAATCGGGTACTGGGTTCTAAAATCTGAATTGGGTGCTGGCGTCCGATTCGCCAACATAGCACATACGCACCAACAACGGTTATTTATAGCAAGGTCGCAATGTTTACATCTGTTTAAGTGCAAACCAAGGCGTCCACAATGTCTCTACCCACAACTGCCGAATCGGGTACTGGATTCTAAAGTCTGAATTGGGTGCTGGCGTCCGATTCGCCAACATAGCACATACGCGCCAACAACGGCTATTTATAGCAATGTCGCAATGTGTACGTCTGTTTAAGTGCAAACCAAGGCGTCCAAAATGTCTCTACCCACAACTGCCGAATTGGGTACTGGGTTCTAAACTCTGAATTGGGTGCTGGCGTCCGATTCGCCACTATAGTACATACACGCCAACAACGGTTATTTATAGCAATGTCGCAATGTTTAAGTCTGTTTAAGTGCAAACCAAGACGTCCACAATGTCTCTACCCACAACTGCCGAATCGGGTACTGGATTCTAAAATCTGAATTGGGTGCTGGCGTCCGATTCGCCAACATAGCACATACGCGCCAACAACGGCTATTTATAGCAATGTCGCAATGTGTACGTCTGTTTAAGTGCAAACCAAGGCGTCCAAAATGTCTCTACCCACAACTGCCGAATTGGGTACTGGGTTCTAAACTCTGAATTGGGTGCTGGCGTCCGATTCGCCACTATAGTACATACACGCCAACAACGGTTATTTATAGCAATGTCGCAATGTTTAAGTCTGTTTATGTGCAAACCAAGGCGTCCACAATGTCTCTACCCACAACTGCCGAATCGGGTACTGGATTCTAAAATCTGAATTGGGTGCTGGCGTCCGATTCGCCAACATAGCACATGCGCGCCAACAACGGCTATTTATAGCAATGTCGCAATGTGTACGTCTGTTTAAGTGCAAACCAAGGCGTCCACAATGTCTCTACCCACAAGTACCGAATCGGGTACTGGGTTCTAAAATCTGAATTGGGTGCTGGCGTCCGATTCGCCACCATAGTACATACGCGCCAACAACGGTTATTTATAGCAAGGTCGCAATGTTTACATCTGTTTAAGTGCAAACCAAGGCGTCCACAATGTCTCTACCCACAACTGCCGAATCGGGTACAGGATTCTAAAATCTGAATTGGGTGCTGGCGTCCGATTCGCCAACATAGCACATACGCGCCAACAACGGCTATTTATAGCAATGTCGCAATGTGTACTTCTGTTTAAGTGCAAACCAAGGCGTCCAAAATGTCTCTACCCACAACTGCCGAATTGGGTACTGGGTTCTAAACTCTGAATTGGGTGCTGGCGTCCGATTCGCCACTATAGTACATACACGCCAACAACGGTTATTTATAGCAATGTCGCAATGTTTAAGTCTGTTTAAGTGCAAACCAAGGCGTCCACAATGTCTCTACCCACAACTGCCGAATCGGGTACTGGATTCTAAAATCTGAATTGGGTGCTGGCGTCCGATTCGCCAACATAGCACATACGCGCCAACAACGTCTATTTATAGCAATGTCGCAATGTGTACGTCTGTTTAAGTGCAAACCAAGGCGTCCAAAATGTCTCTACCCACAACTGCCGAATTGGGTACTGGGTTCTAAAATCTGAAATGGGTGCTGGCGTCCGATTCGCCACTATAGTACATACACGCCAACAACGGTTATTTATAGCAATGTCGCAATGTTTAAGTCTGTTTAAGTGCAAACCAAGGCGTCCACAATGTCTCTACCCACAACTGCCGAATCGGGTACTGGATTCTAAAATCTGAATTGGGTGCTGGCGTCCGATTCGCCAACATAGCACATGCGCGCCAACAACGGCTATTTATAGCAATGTCGCAATGTGTACGTCTGTTTAAGTGCAAACCAAGGCGTCCACAATGTCTCTACCCACAAGTACCGAATCGGGTACTGGGTTCTAAAATCTGAATTGGGTGCTGGCGTCCGATTCGCCACCATAGTACATACGCGCCAACAACGGTTATTTATAGCAAGGTCGCAATGTTTACATCTGTTTAAGTGCAAACCAAGGCGTCCACAATGTCTCTACCCACAACTGCCGAATCGGGTACAGGATTCTAAAATCTGAATTGGGTGCTGGCGTCCGATTCGCCAACATAGCACATACGCGCCAACAACGGCTATTTATAGCAATGTCGCAATGTGAACTTCTGTTTAAGTGCAAACCAAGGCGTCCAAAATGTCTCTACCCACAACTGCCGAATTGGGTACTGGGTTCTAAACTCTGAATTGGGTGCTGGCGTCCGATTCGCCACTATAGTACATACACGCCAACAACGGTTATTTATAGCAATGTCGCAATGTTTAAGTCTGTTTAAGTGCAAACCAAGGCGTCCACAATGTCTCTACCCACAACTGCCGAATCGGGTACTGGATTCTAAAATCTGAATTGGGTGCTGGCGTCCGATTCGCCAACATAGCACATACGCGCCAACAACGGCTATTTATAGCAATGTCGCAATGTGTACGTCTGTTTAAGTGCAAACCAAGGCGTCCAAAATGTCTCTACCCACAACTGCCGAATTGGGTACTGGGTTCTAAACTCTGAATTGGGTGCTGGCGTCCGATTCGCCACTATAGTACATACACGCCAACAACGGTTATTTATAGCAATGTCGCAATGTTTAAGTCTGTTTAAGTGCAAACCAAGGCGTCCACAATGTCTCTACCCACAACTGCCGAATCGGGTACCGGATTCTAAAATCTGAATTGGGTGCTGGCGTCCGATTCGCCAACATAGCACATACGCGCCAACAACGGCTATTTATAGCAATGTCGCAATGTGTACGTCTGTTTAAGTGCAAACCAAGGCGTCCAAAATGTCTCTACCCACAACTGCCGAATTGGGTACTGGGTTCTAAACTCTGAATTGGGTGCTGGCGTCCGATTCGCCACTATAGTACATACACGCCAATAACGGTTATTTATAGCAATGTCGCAATGTTTAAGTCTGTTTAAGTGCAAACCAAGGCGTCCACAATGTCTCTACCCACAACTGCCAAATCGGGTACTGGATTCTAAAATCTGAATTGGGTGCTGGCGTCCGATTCGCCAACATAGCACATACGCGCCAACAACGGCTATTTATAGCAATGTCGCAATGTGTACGTCTGTTTAAGTGCAAACCAAGGCGTCCAAAATGTCTCTACCCACAACTGCCGAATTGGGTACTGGGTTCTAAAATCTGAATTGGGTGCTGGCGTCCGATTCGCCACTATAGTACATACACGCCAACAACGGTTATTTATAGCAATGTCGCAATGTTTAAGTCTGTTTAAGTGCAAACCAAGGCGTCCACAATGTCTCTACCCACAACTGCCGAATCGGGTACTGGATTTTAAAATCTGAATTGGGTGCTGGCGTCCGATTCACCAACATAGCACATGCGCGCCAACAACGGCTATTTATAGCAATGTCGCAATGTGTACGTCTGTTTAAGTGCAAACCAAGGCGTCCACAATGTCTCTACCCACAAGTACCGAATCGGGTACTGGGTTCTAAAATCTGAATTGGGTGCTGGCGTCCGATTCGCCACCATAGTACATACGCGCCAACAACGGTTATTTATAGCAAGGTCGCAATGTTTACATCTGTTTAAGTGCAAACCAAGGCGTCCACAATGTCTCTACCCACAACTGCCGAATCGGGTACAGGATTCTAAAATCTGAATTGGGTGCTGGCGTCCGATTCGCCAACATAGCACATACGCGCGAACAACGGCTATTTATAGCAATGTCGCAATGTGTACGTCTGTTTAAGTGCAAACCAAGGCGTCCAAAATGTCTCTACCCACAACTGCCGAATTGGGTACTGGGTTCTAAACTCTGAATTGGGTGCTGGCGTCCGATTCGCCACTATAGTACATACACGCCAACAACGCTTATTTATAGCAATGTCGCAATGTTTAAGTCTGTTTAAGTGCAAACCAAGGCGTCCACAATGTCTCTACCCACAACTGCCGAATCGGGTACTGGATTCTAAAATCTGAATTGGGTGCTGGCGTCCGATTCGCCAACATAGCACATGCGCGCCAACAACGGCTATTTATAGCAATGTCGCAATGTGTACGTCTGTTTAAGTGCAAACCAAGGCGTCCACAATGTCTCTACCCACAACTGCCGAATCGGGTACTGGGTTCTAAAATCTGAATTGGGTGCTGGCGTCCGATTCGCCACCATAGTACATACGCGCCAACAACGGTTATTTATAGCAAGGTCGCAATGTTTACATCTGTTTAAGTGCAAACCAAGGCGTCCACAATGTCTCTACCCACAACTGCCGAATCGGGTACAGGATTCTAAAATCTGAATTGGGTGCTGGCGTCCGATTCGCCACTATAGTACATACACGCCAACAACGGTTATTTATAGCAATGTCGCAATGTTTAAGTCTGTTTAAGTGCAAACCAAGGCGTCCACAATGTCTCTACCCACAACTGCCGAATCGGGTACTGGATTCTAAAATCTGAATTGGGTGCTGGCGTCCGATTCGCCAACATAGCACATGCGCGCCAACAACGGCTATTTATAGCAATGTCGCAATGTGTACGTCTGTTTAAGTGCAAACCAAGGCGTCCACAATGTCTCTACCCACAAGTACCGAATCGGGTACTGGAATTTAAAATCTGAATTGGGTGCTGGCGTCCGATTCGCCACCATAGTACATACGCGCCAACAACGGTTATTTATAGCAAGGTCGCAATGTTTACATCTGTTTAAGTGCAAACCAAGGCGTCCACAATGTCTCTACCCACAACTGCCGAATCGGGTACTGGATTCTAAAATCCGAATTGGGTTCTGGCGTCCGATTCGCCACCATAGTACATACGCGCCAACAACGGTTATTTATAGCAAGGTCGCAATGTTTACATCTGTTTAAGTGCAAACCAAGGCGTCTACAATGTCTCTACCCACAACTGCCGAATCGGGTACTGGGTTCTAAAATCTGAATTGGGTGCTGGCGTCCGATTCGACAGTATAGTTCATACGCACCAACAAAGCTGAATGGGATGTGGGATTCTCATTCGCCGATACAGTACATACGCACTGACAAGGCTCATTTATAGAAATGCCATAATGCCTCCGTCTCGTCAAGTGCAGCTCTAGAGGTTTACATTGTCTCATCACACATCTGCCGTTCCGGGTACTCTGTTCTAAAATCTGAGTTTGGTGCTGGCATCCGATTTGCCTATGTAGTACATAAGCCTCGACAAAGGTTTTTTATAGCAATGTCGTAATGTTGACGTCTATCTAGGTGCTAGCCAAGAGGTCTACAATATCTTCACCCACACCTGTGGAATATGGTACTGGATTCTAGAATCGGGACTGTATGATGGCATCTGACTTGCCATTGTAGTACAGGCGTACCCACAAATTTCACTGACACGATGTTTTCGCTCATTCATGTGCAAGTCTCGGGTGAACAATGTCTTCACCCTCTCCTACGGAATAGATAAATGGATTCTGTTATTTGAATTGGGTGTTGTGTGGTGCACGTGTTCCAAAAAATGTTAGTTGTAGTAATGGCGCGATGTTTACGTATATTCAAGTGCAAATTAATAGATGAACGACGTCCTCACCCACACCAAGGAAATGGGGAACCGTTCAGAAATGTGAATTGTATACTGACATCAGACTGGCCATTGTAGCATGGATGCAATTGCGAGCGTTATTATACCAGTGCCGTAGTATTTAGGTGATTACAATGCACTTGAAAAAATATACAATGTATCCACCGACACCTGTCAAAGAGTTAACTGTTTTGATAAGTGTGCATTAGGCGCTGGCCTCCAAATCGTCAATGTAAAACACCGATAGCGTTATTGATCGAGCTTTATGACACATTGTTAAAAATATCCCACGCCCAAGATTTTTCTTTGATATTTTGGTTGCATGCTCTGTGTATTTTTATACTTGAAGTCTCTCTGTTCGTAATTTTCAAGTCACCGTTCTAAAAAGAATGGACACTCATAACGTGAAAGTGCGCTATTGACGTGAATTAAATGATAAACACGAAGTCTGCACACAGTTTTTTTCAATAAAAACACCAAAGCAATTTGTTGATTAAATCTCAAATCTAACCCGTGGGAGATGAAATTTTCAATATGTATCTTTGAAGTGACAATTATACACCACTTTTGCACAAATAAAGGATTTCACAGAAAGGTGTCGCGTTCTTCATCGGATCTTAACGCATACATCTCTTCGAATCTACGCTGGAAAAGAGGAAAAAAGACCAGGAAACATTGTTTTGTGTGTGAATATTTTTATTGAATAAATGAACACGAATCGGTTAGAATAAATTTCTCACAGAACACGACAATATCATAGGTGCACTGGGGAACCAAGCGGGTTTCAGACGAACATGAATCAGTTTTTGCTCCTCCAAAATACGAAGTTGCGTTTAATTGTTTATCCTGAAGCAAATGAATCGAACTGCTCTGAAATCCATCATTAGTCCTGTTGGTCAGGCGTGTGTGTTTCAAATTTATTGGAGAAGAGTGCATTCAAATATGAACAGAAATGCGGCAAGTAAAATAACAAAAATATAACAACTAAAATACAACACAAATATGAAAGCTCTATTATATACATTGGGGTATTATTAAAAATACACCGAGAAATACATTTTGTCACCAGTTATCTCATCAAGAAAAAGAATTAAGTCACTGGGTGTTAGAAAAAAATAAGGTAAACAGCTTACTGCCTGGCTGTTGAATTTTTTAAACAAAATGCACCATGTTCAGCCAGAAAAGGAATTAGTCACGGATGAACGACAATCAACCTGGTTTATTCGGCCTGGCAAATGGATAATTTGTCGGCATTTCTCGGAATGGGTTTTGCAGCAAAAGAAGAAAACGTTAGTTCCGCGTTGGTTCTCTCAAGCTCCTAGAGGGTTGGTTCTTTGGTTTCGCACTTTTTATTACTTACGTATTTTGTTTAGTGGCAGGCGCAGTCGGGGGCGGCAGAAGCTTAAAATATTGAGGGTGGAGATGCGAGTTTGGAAAAAATAACCAGCTGCCACTTAAAACTAAACCGTGATTTTAACACCACTGTTTAACACACATGCCTCCTTATATAAGCCATAAGGAGCTTTGTATTATCTGTGATCTTGTGTGCACGGGTGAGTCCGGCCTAACCGCGCCGACCCAGAGGGAGAAAATTCATATTCCCTCGTTCTGATGAAGCCAATTGAATCCAATTATGTCTCGAGATACGAGAAAATGTGTTTCATTTCCTCATTTCTGGAGATACAATTAGACAGTTAAACTCTGCTGCAAACATGGCTGTTTCGCCTCCAAGAATTGAAAATAGTATGTTTACTTGCATGTGTGTTACCAAATTAGAAGCAAGTGAAAACATGTCCGAACGTAAGTTGAAAAATAACCAATCAGGCAATAACAAGATTCACGATTAAAACATTCTTGCTCAAGAGATCTGACGACGGCTAAAGAGGCATAGAGAAGAAAATTATTATATTAAAAAAAGCTTCATTACATGCCCATATTTGGTGGAAACGGCTGGACCCGTGGGGGTGCTGAATAATTTGAACCTGTTAAAAAAAACTGTGCATTTACAGTAAAAATCTTTCATGTAAATTGTCTACATCACCTCAAAAGATGTATTTTACACTTTTTCGCGAATTATTTTATATTTAAAAAAAAAACAAAAAATACATGGCTGGGAGTGATGTTGGATAAATGAAATTACTTATAACAGCCAAGAACGCATGTTGCGGTCGGTTAACGGAGGGCCCCTTCTCTAACTAATGGAAATCTGCATGGTTCAAAGTATTGAAAAGTGTGGCGCAGCCGAGGCAGTTGACACATCTATCGTGACGTGCAATTAGTTTAACAGGCAGTAACTTTGCGCCCTAGTGTTGTCAGTTGAAAGGTTCGAATTATTGACAGTCGTGCGAAAAGAATTCTCAATGAGTGATTAATTGCACATACAGTAACCTGATTTCAGAAAAGACGAAAAATACAAATGCGGTTTCGGGATGAGGTGAATTTGAATTCCACAGAGCTCCCGTGTGAGGTAAAATTCGCACTTTCAATTTATGACATATGGTGAGACGCTTGCTCGTCATTGAAGTTATAATTGTGGCGAGCTGGTAAAGGTGTTAAATTGCATGATTTGAAACCTATTCATAAATAATATTTGAAATGGTCAGTAAAAGTTCATTCCAACACCAAAGAATAAAAGTCCTTAACCAAAACATATTCCTTACTTTATATTCACTTTCTACAGCTTCCAAAGCTTATATGGACGCAACGTAACTACAACGCAAAAGTTTATCTTCATTCATTATCATACAACAATTGTTCAAAACGTTATACACCCTTAGAGGAAAAACATAATTCTCGTGGCACACATTCGTATGTAGCAAAGTTGATAGAGCAATTTCCTCCCATTTTTATATCAACTTGCAGATTCTGCGATCACAAATTCTATCTCTTTCATGATGTGAATAGTAAGTGACCTGTGGAGAATCATGGTCGCGTACAACGCACATTCATTCAGTAGGGCCCGACGAATCGGGATTTTAATCATCGAATCGAATCTCGAATCGAATCAAGCAGAAGATTCGAAATCGAATTGAATTTTGAATCGAATCGCAAGTTGAATTTCAAGCCAAATTACGGCTTGTTAAAAATTATTGGAGTTTGAAGTGCTAAATGCTTGAATTGACAATTCGGCATCGGGTCTCCTGAGTGAAATGATGTCGTATCTCCCATAGGGAGATATGACATTTAGGGCCTGACGAAGCTTCGAGCTTCGATTCGATTTCGAATCACTGGTACTGATTCGATTCGATTCGAAATAGGCTGTATGATTCGATGTATTTTCGAATCGGAAAAAATGTCATTTTTCAACCGCCATGCTTTCACAATCACCAATGATCGCGGGGGACGACCACGGCATCACACCACAATTTCAGTGTTTTGAAGCTATGACTTGATGGATCAAGTTGCGGGTGGTTCTTTACACGACTATACGAGACGAGTGTTAGAGATGAAATTTTGAAAGCATGCACTGACTTCCCATTCTTGACGAATAGTTTGTGACGACTGAATTTAATACATTGATCTTGGATTAAGTAGGATACGGGATAGTAAATGTACACTGAATTCTGTTTAGTCACTTTTGATAAGGCTGGATTTTGAAAACGATAGAAGTTGGAACAAGAACACGTGCTACTCGAATCTTTTTCTTTATTCTGGATCGATAGTACATAAGTCTCGCACTCAAAAGTGGATCAAGTGAGAAAATGGAGAGACAATGTTAAGGTTTAAGAAGTCCTTAAACCGTTATAGGAGAGACCGTGATCATTTGTAACTAAAATACACAGGCTTTACTTATTTTTAACTTGGGGTTTAACAGTGCCCCCCAATTTATTGTGTGTATTGCCTAATGATCTTGGGTTCCCGAACAGACATGAATAAAAATACACTGTGTTGTACACTCTTGGTGTTATTTCGACTGCAATATGGTGGTTGCAACTGTTACAACTGACTCCGACACTGAGGTAATTGTAACTTGTGTATGGAGCACTTGTAACACTGAAAGCAGAAACCAAATATACCACATTCTACCAAATTGACATTTAAAAGGGAATCGGGACTCAAAAAAAAAACCCAGAAGTTTGGAAAAATAAAATGCTCTATACGTAATAATTTTAACTGGCAACAACAAATATATAAATGTTCAATTTATGTGTCTCCCCACAGATGTTTCCAAGCAGACTGCGTCTCATACATTTAAGCTATATTTTAGTTTTGAATTTACCACGCGCAAGTGAATGAATCACTTGATTCAACTCAGTTGGCAGGTTTTGAACATATTATATGCTACCGAGAAATGACAGTCAGTTTTTAGTCAAAAAGCTGCCTTTCACCACTAAGAATATTAGCGTATGTAAGGTATAAAAAAAAAACTATTTGCGGCTGCTTCTCACCACAAACAGTTAAAAATGAATATCATTCGAACGGAATACACAATCTGCCTACAGTGATATATGTATTTGCATATATGGTTTCCAGGACATCGTTTCAATAATACAGGTTTCCATTTCAACATGAAAAGACCTCCATGGGCAATCTAGGACAAGCGCCAATGCAGCACTTTCCTTATTTAGCTAACAATTGGCTAATTCGTTAAACATGGAGCAATTGTGGCACAATGTTACAATTGCCCCCGGGACGGGTTTGCCATATTTCTGTCGTTACCACCGTTTACGGTACTGTATAGGTTAGCACTTTGACTGTACAATGATACGGGTGTTTATTTCGTAAAGACAATTATCCACACAGCTTAATATTTAAGGCGGAGACACATAAGTCCATATAGCGATTTTATTTGTTTTCAGAACAGTAATAGCCTTTGTTACAATTGCCCCCTGTTATAATTAGTTCCGGTATCCCCTACTTGATGCAGTTACTCGTTAATTGGTTGCGAGTGCTGAATAAACATAAACGACCAGATTTATGACGCACATATAAATTTTGTACGCGTACACCAGTAACACGGTGTTAAAACCTCGCTGTCCGCGTGTCGTTAATCGCATTTAACACAAATAAAGAATCGCATTTATCATGTGCGTACAAAACACGTTTACGAGTACGCGTACAACAAATGGGCAACCCCGGCTTTGCGTGCAAGTTGTCCTGCACGTGTTGTGTTTGACTTTCCGTTGTTTGCATCTATATATAAAGGAATAACAACTTGTGAGACCAAATCTGCAATTATATCCAAGAAAGTGATCCGAGGTGTCAATTTTATATCGGAGGAGCGTTTAACCCTCATCCAAATGATAAGAGAAGCTGTGGGTATTATTAAAATTAAAAAGACTAGAGGGCGGTGCCCGTCAATGGGAACATGGATACAGGGAGGCAACACCCCCACCCCCACTCCAGTGTCGATGGGTTAAACTTATTTAGCCCATGCAACTCCTCATGACCTATAGAATGTTGTTATGAAGTTTGGTGAAGACCGGTCAAGTGGTACCCACCGTATACACATACCCCACCCCCACCCCCAACCCGGTGTCGAAGGGTTAAAATAATATAGCCCATGCAACTCCTCATGACCCATAGAATGTTGTTGTAAAGTTTGGTGAAGATTGGTCAAGTGGTACCCGCCGTATGCACATTCCCCACCCGCACCCCCAACCCGGTGTCGAAGGGTTAAAATGATATAGCCCATGCAACTCCACATGACCCATAAAATGTTGTTGTGAAGTTTGGTGAAGATTGGTCAAGTGGTACCCGTCGTATACACATACCCCTTCCCCACCCCAACCCGGTGTCGAATGGTTAAAATCATATAGCCCATGCAACTCCCCATGACCCATCGAATGTTGTTGTAAAGTTTGGTGAAGATTGGTCAAGTGGTACCCGCCGTATGCACATACCCCACCCTCACCCCCAACCCGGTGTCGAAGGGTTAGAATGATATAGCCCATGCAACTCCTCATGACCCATAGGATGTTGTTGTGAAGTTTGGTGAAGATCGGTCAAGTGGTACCCGTCGTATACACATACCCCACCCCCACCTCCAACCCGGTGTCGAAGGGTCAAAATAATATAGCCCATGCAACTCCTCATGACCCATAGAATGTTATTGTGAAGTTTGGTGAAGATCGGTCAAGTGGTACCCGCCGTATGCGCATACCCCACCCCACCCCACCACGGTGTCAATGGGTTAAAATTATTTAGCCCATGCAACTCCTCATGACCCATAGAATGTTGTCCTAAATTTTGGTGAAGATCGGTCAAGTGGTATGGAAATGCATAGCCGGACACACAGTATGCACATACCCCACCCCCACCCCCACCCTGGTGTCGTAGGGTTAAAAGTATATAGCCCATGCAAGTCCTCAAGACCCATAGAATGTTGTCCTAAAGTTTGGTGAAGATCGGCCAAGCGGTGTGGAAATGCATAGCCGGACACACACAGACACACACACAGACAGACAGACAGAAAATCGTCAATTTATAGTTAGATTGATGCCAATAGTCCGAGTAAGAAAATGGACGAGTGGATAAAAACAACATCTAGAATGACTGAATTGTTTTCCGTTAAAGTCAGAAAAGACAAACCGTCGATTACAAAGAATTTTAGCGACGCATAAAACAAAAAGCAAAAAAAAAAAAAATACTCTGCAAAAAAAAATGATGCAACCAAAACAGGGGGAGGTTCGCCTGAACAACCGGAACTCGATGAGGAAACGTTGAAAATTTTGGGCTGTGAACCTGGAGACTTTTGCCAAATGCGCGGGGTGTATGGCGACGATTCCGTTGACTTCCAAGAAACAACTATTTCAACAGGTAGTCCAACTACAGGCAGTCAGTGAAAAAAACGCCTAAAATATTTAATTAGACTATACATTTTTGCATGGTGCTAAACGGGTAAGTGGGTATATGCCATTATTTTTAGGCGTTGGTGGGTGGAGATGTGACCCTTGAGAATTTATAATAGAGCTAGGCTGGTGAATAAGATATGTATCTTTTAAATGGCCCGATACCACGTAACTTCGACAAATTCTGTAAGTTTCAGTTGGAAACAATGAGATGTTTGATTTTTTTATGTGATTGGATCTGAGGAATAATATCCAACACATCGTTCACTTCGAAACCTCAAATAGTCAACTAAAAATAGGAATTCGTTCACCATTGCGCGTCCATATTCACATTCTTCACATCTAATAAACACTACGCTGAAAACTTCCTACCATTCGCGTGCGCCGTTGCTCCGGATATTCAGTGACTGATTTTTTGGTAATGTGGATGCGTACTGTCATTTGTGGATAAATAAATAAATAAATAATAAATAAATAAATAAATAAATAAATAAATAAATAAATAAATAAATAAATAATTTTTATTTAAATCAAAGATAATGAAATTAAGGAAAAAAAATACAGGGCTTTTCTCCACCCCCTGCAAAAATGGACCATGGCTTTTCTCCTCAGATGCAATTTCAGGGCTTTTCTCCTTAGGGCTTTTCTCCTAAGGGCTATTCTCCACAGGGCTCTTTTCCGTTCCCCAACAACAATTGAAACCTAACAAGCTGATTATATTACTGTTAAAACATACCAACATAAACCAGTTAGATCAAAGAAAAGAAAGATTTTTTTTTTTTACATGAAAAAAAATTCAATTATCACTTCTCTTTTTTGCTACCTACCCCATGTACCCTTTTTCTCCCCCCATGTACCATTTTTCGCCCCCATGTACCATTTTTTCCTCCCCCCATATACCCTTTTTTCCTACCCCACGTACCGTTTTTAGAGGGGGTGTCAAAAATGTGTACCATTTTTTCCTGTACCGTTTTTTCCTGTACCGTTTTTTCAGGGAACCGGTTACGATATATGCCTCTTCCTGTGATGTTTAGACTAACCCCCAAATACTCATAGTCACCAGTCTCTCCCAGCTGGATTAATTTACTGTCACCTTCCGGGATGGAAAAATTGCCCACTTTCCATCTTCGATTAGGCTCCACCCTGCGCCCTATAGGTATGACCTTACTTTTGTTTTCGTTAAGTTCGAGTCTCCACTTGTTTCCATATATCCCGATGATTTCGCGCATTGTCTCAAGACCCTCCTCGCTTTCCGACACTAGTACCATGTCGTCTGCAAAAAAATAGCCCTGGTATTTTTATGTCCCCAACCTCCACCCCCTCACCACTGTGAAGGAGTTCTTCTCCTAGATCTCTGATATAGAGGGCAAATAGAATGGTGAGAGGATGCACCCCTGTTTGAGGCCTATGTCCATAGGAACTCGCTTTGTTTTTACATCGCCTAAGCAAAGTTCACTTTGAACGTCACTATACAATGCTTTCAAAATTCCAACAAACTCCCCTCCAAGCCCCAAGGCTTCCAGCTTCTGCCACATTCCCTCTCTCCAGACCCTGTCATACGCCTTTTTTATATCTAAAAATGACATAAACAGCCTTTTCTTATTGGCTTTGGTGGATTCGATCATTTGGAATAGCGTAAAAAGATGATTCGTGACTCGCCTTCCTTTCCTGAAACCATTTTGAATTTCCCCCAGAAGACCCTTTTCCTCTACTACTTCCTCTAATCTCGCATACAGAACTTTACAGAATACCTTTCCGATGCAGCTACTGACTGATATTCCCCGGTAATTGTCGAGTACTTCTTTATCCCCTTTTCTGTGAATAAAGGTTACCTCGCTTTCTCGCCACTCTTTTTGGAACCTCTTGGCTTTCTATGGATAAGTTGAATAGTGCTGCGAGACATTTATATAAGCCCTCTCCCCCTCTTTTGATGAATTCATTAGGAATTTCATCTGTCCCTCCTGCCTTCCCGTTCTTTAGTTTACCTGCCACCCTTCGTACTTCTTCTACTTTTATTTCACTGCATATGGCGCTTGATAGATTCTCCTCTGCCTCCTTCCTACACTCTGGTGGGTTCCCAAGGCCCCAGCGCTTGTCATTTACCTTTTCCCAGTGCTTAACTAATTCCCCCGCTATTTTATCTGGATCGTCTGTACTGCTGCCCTCAACTTTTATGCTCTGTGAGATACTCACTTTGTTACGTTTATTCACCCATTTCCAAAACACGTTCGAGCTTGCCCCTCCAGTATTTCTTATCGTCTGAATGGTATTGTGATTCCTCTCTTTGCGATTATTTTCTTTGATCCTATTTACCTTCTTTCGAGCTTCTTCATATTCTTCCTTTGCTCTTTTGGATTCGCAACTATCACCCCCTTTGAGTTTTTTACTTCTCCTGTATGCCGCACATTTGGCTTTTCTTCCTTTTATAGCCTTTTTTAGTTCCTCGTTTACTCGATACCCGATCTGTCGTGTTGGTACTCTAACTTTTCCGATGCTTTCTTTACCAGCCTCTAGTAAGCCCATTACTATGGCATCTGACATTTCCTGGACACTAAGCCCCCTATGAACTTTCCCAAGACTTGACTCCACTTTGCTTTTAAATTGCGTCCAATCGGCATCATTTCTTAGTTTCCAAATCTCTTTGAAACAAGAAGTTGTTTTACTTTTGGAGTTTTTACCCCTGATTGTAACTGTAACTAAATTGTGGTCACTATCCAATTCCCTCCTACCCTCGTCATCTACTGTCATGTCCACAACCTCATTGCATAGGTCCGAATCTGTAAGAATGTAATCGATTATAGTACGTCTGTCATTCCTTTCCCAGGTCCATTTCCCTCTACACTTAGCATCCCTGTTGAGTATCTTTAACTCAAGTTCGTTTGTGAAGTCCAATAGCTTCCTGCCATTGATACTGATTTTTCTATCCCCGCCTTGTGTGCCTTCTTCTTTGTCCCCTATGTGTCCATTAAAGTCCCCCTCTGCTCTCGAGTTCCAGTATATTTGATCTGAGTACCGAATATATTGAGTCGTTCCATTCTGGCTTGCTTCCCTCCGTGGCCAGGTATACCACCCCAAGGGCAACACTTTTGTTTTTTAACCTGATTTTTGCCCATACTATTTCACTGGAGACTGGAATTGGGGTGTTGACCTCTGCAAGATCTGAGATCGTCGACGGACCGAGCTCCTCTTTAACATACATGCCTACACCTCCCCCTTTTTTCTGTCCTTCATGTCGGCCTGTGCCTATCCATACGCACCCCCTCACCTGATCTACATTTTCATCATGTTTTAGCCATGTCTCTGTTAGCCCCATAAGGGAAATACCTTCATCTTCCATAACTGTGGTCACTTCACTCACCTTTTTATGTAAACCCTGGATGTTGTTATACCCCACTTTCAGAGTCACGGATTCTCTGCAGCCCCTCTTTTTACTTGTATAATTGCCTATAACACGTGCACTTAATACAAGTAATGTCACATGAAACACTTCATGCATGCTATTATTATTATTATTATTATTATTATTATTATTATTATTATTATTATTATTATTTGTCCCGACTATTTATTTTTTGTAACTTGATCTAAAATAATATGCCAATAAACAAAATGTCAATCGGACAAGGTATCCAGACAAAACACCCTAAGGACATAGGTATCCAGACCAAATACCCATCGGACAAAATACCCTTAGGACATAATATCCTCAAGAAAAATACCCTTAGGACATAATACCCTCAATGCATAGGACAAAATACCCTCAGACAAAATACCCTCAGACCAAAAGTATACAAAGTTGGACTTTGGGTTTGTTTTCTTTTTCTGGTATTGGGAGGGGCGGGGCAGGGGAGGAGAGAGGTAGTTGCATTTAAAGCACTAGCCAGTGTTTTGTTTGAAATAAATAATTTAATTTTTTTTTCAACAAACTAAATAGATATGAAGCATACGTATTTGAAAAGTGCCACCCCGACAAGTGCCCCAGTTAAAAAAAAAATGGCAGCTATGACAAGTGCCTCCAGTCCAATTGGCAGTCATGATAAGCGCCTCCCCAAGTCCAACTGGTAACAAAGACAACTGCAAACTGCCCCCACCCCCATCCCCAGTGTGAGTATCAGCAGAACATCTGTCACCAGTATATCAGCCTGAGCAACTGCCCTCTCTGTATAGTAGAGTCTCCCCGTAAAGAAAGTTGGACATACATTTCCTAAATGTTTTTATTTTGGTTTGGGACCCCAAAATTATATTATTTGGGATTCTAGAGAAAAATAAAGGTATAATGTGTATAGCCAGAAGGCAGTATTCAATAATTTGTTCTCGTGTAAAATATGCTGAATGAGTTTTTACTTCTAATCGTATTGAAAATAATCTACAATAACATATATTCCAATGTTGTGTTTTCATACTAATTAATAACTTTGGGGGCTTTTGAGTATTATGTTGTTTTCCTAACTTTTTTCTGTAAGAAATAACCTTATTCACGCTAGAGTGATACTAATTGTTTTCGCTGGCATGTTTGTTTAGAAATTACATGCATCATTGTGCTTGAAATTAAATCTCTTTTCATCTTATGATCTGGGAAGAGAAAATAGAGATCTGGGAACATTTGTGCTGGCTGACACTTATATTGATGGAGGGCTGGGCTTAATTTTTCTCTGCAACCCTGGACTGGGGGCGATTGTCTAACTGTCCATTTTTGAACTGGGGGCACTTGTCTGGGAACACTAGTACTCATGCTTCATATGCATTTAGTTTAATAAAACAAATTAAAAAATTGGAACTTGTTATTTCAAACAAAACACCGACTGGTGCCTTAGATGCAATAGACCCCACCCTCACCCGACACCTAAAAAAGACAACACCAACTTTATATACATTTGGTCTGAGGGTATTTTGTCCAAGGGTATTTTGTCTTACCCATTGAGGGTATTATGTCCTAAGGGTATTTTTTCGAGGGTTTTAGGTCCTAATGGTATTTTGTTCAAGGGTATTTTATCCTACAATCTAATTACCAGTGTTGCAAAAGGTTTTTACAGGAGTAATCAACTGTATACGGGGAAGCAGGTTTTGACCAAATGGGATTTGATACACTCAAATGAAGAGGGAGGACATTTTCCCCTGGTTAAAAAAAGGCAGGGGGAGGTCATTTTTCCCTATGGAAAAAATATTGAAATTTTATGTTTTATGTGCTTTGAGGCGGTTTAGTGCTAATTGGTTTTGAGGTTTCTTCCACGTAGACTGAATCCAACAAGTTCAACTCCAACTTAAACCGTTCTATCCAGATCACTTCCATTCAGAAAAGGCGGGTGTTTTGCGATCTGAGTTCAACACTGTTTCAAGTACAATGCATTTGTATTGCAGAACAATGTGGAACTCAGATCGCGCACTTCATCTGAATGAGAGATAATAATCAATGTTTTGACCAAATGACAAAAAAGAAAGTAAAACCTTAGGAAAGGTAGGGGAGAATGTCCTGGGTGTCTATGGGGAAAAGTCCTGGGTAAAAAAATGGGGGTTGATGTCCCAGGGGAAGATATCCTAGGGGAAGATGTCGTAGTGGAAAGCGCCCTAGGGGAAAACGTACTAGGGTAAAATGTCCTGGACCCGTCGACCAACTTTTTATAATCGAGTTGTTTTGAGTCTAAACACCCAGCTCTACTTGAAAATTAAAAAAATTATTTATTTATTTATTTATTTATTTATTTATTTATTTATTTATTTATTTATTTATTTATTTATTTATTCACCAATCCGTCCATGAAACTCAGATCGGCCCACTAACATCGGGTTTTTCTTCTCACGAACGCGCCTATACTAGACCTCCTTTATCCCAAACACCGCAGACCTTTGGATTTTGACGGGGGAGGGGGGGGGGGGATTTTGTCGGTACCCCGAGATTCCCATACATGTGCGTGAAAACCCATTTCCTACTAACATTAAATTGAATCCCGGACATTTCCCCACCCGGAGATTTCCCCACTTCCCCATCCGGAGATTTCCCCACCCGGAGATTTCCCCACCCGACATTTCCCCACCCTGAGGTTTCTTTAGCACCAGCATAACAATAAAGACAGCAGAGATTTTTTCGGCTCAGTATATCCTTGAAAAGTCAAAAATTGAAACAATTCTCCTTTAAGGATTGTCGCAAAAAGTAAATTTGAAATCGAATCGCATGAAAAGAGAAGCAGATTGGGATATGCCCGCCGATAAATTTTAAAACGGGGATGAGGAAATTATAAATGTAGGGTGGGGAAATGTCCGGTGAGGAATTTTATAAACAGGGTGAGGAAATGTCCGGCTGGGAACTGTAAAAGCAGAGTGGGGAAATGTCTGGTGGGGAAATGTCAGAGTGGGGAAATCTCCGGTGGGGAAATATCCGGGTGGGGAAATGTCCGTTTTCCTCAGAAATGAAGGGTGGGGAAATCTCCGGGTGGGGAAATGTCCGTTTACCATTAAATTGTTACCGAACACAGGTAAACTAGAGATGCCGAAATTTTATACGCATACTGAGACGTACTGCACGCCAAGGTGCACGTATATTCAACCAATCTAACCTTTTCTGTTCCATGTACTGCTATGCGGTGCATAGTATGCTCTGCGGTTATGACGTTAGACAGCTGGCAGGTGCTCGTCGTTGTTCGGAGGTTTTCTCCGGTTTCTCCAACTTCCTTCACCATTCAACCTGCCATCGACACCATATGACCCTGGCTCTTGAATTATCGTCAAACACAATAAATAGATAAATAAATAAATAAATAAATAAATAAATAAATAAATAAATAAATAAATAAATAAATAAATAAATAAATAAATAAAATACGTGCAGAATGCATTTATTTCAATGGGCAAGGTGGGGTCATAACTTGGACAAAATCCCCCCCCCCCGTCCGAATCCTCCCAATAAAAATTCCCCCTTGACAAAATCCTCCTTCTACAAAATCCCCCAGTGTGCGACAAATCCACCCCAACCCACAAACTCAATGGTCTTTACAATACATGAAAAGTTGGTCATCCATGTTTATACAGTTTTATTGTAAATATAACCAATAAGTTTAGTTATTTTCGATTCAACCAATAGCTACAAGTATTAAAAAACAAATTTTATTTAATTTATATGCTTGTACAGCAAACTCAATGGTCTTTACAATAAATGAAAAATTGGTCAGACAGATGGAATGTAAGAAATTATCAGAGCAAATATTTTTTTATTAACTTTAAAAATTTCCAAACAAGATGTTTTATTTCAAAGACAGCACAATTACTATCTCCTAGACTTGTTTTGTCCACTGCTCTTGAACTACTGTTCTAAAAGCAACCGAGCTGTATGCACTCCAGTAACAAATACAATGACAATACAATTAAGGTGCTATACCTGTTATGGATTTTTGTTTGTTTTGAGATGTCTGCCTTCAGTATTTCGGATTTTCAAATCGATATATACACAGATTGTACATCAAAAATGATCGTCGTGATGAATAGATCACGAAAAACATATGGAACAAACGGTAAGGGGAGAAGTCAGGCACCAGCAATGTGCTACCGCATTTGCATCGAAACAGAGAAACAGGGAATATTTCGGGAAAACAACCTGTGTCAGCATGGGCTTTGTGTAATATGTGCATATTTAGTTTTGAAAAACCCAAAATACTGAAAGCAGACATTTCAAAACAAACAAAAATTCATTACACTAGTGGGGGTGCACCCGTCGATGCACATACCCCACCACCACCCCGGTGTCGATGGGTTAAAATTATATAGCCCATGCAACTCCTCATGACCCATAGATTGTTGTTGTAAAGTTTGGTGAAGATCGGTCAAGTGGTACCCGCCGTATACGCATACCCGGCCCGACCCGGTGTAGATGGGATAAATTATGTATAGTAGCCCATGCAACTCCTCCTGACCTATAGAATGTTGTTGTAAAGTTTGGTGTATGATCAGTCAAGTGGTACCCACCGTATGCGCATACCCCACCCCACCCCACCCAGGTGTCGATGGGTTAAAATTATATAGCCCATGCAACACCTCATGACCCATAGAATGTTGTCCTAAAGTTTGGTGAAGATCGGTCAAGAGGTATGGAAATGCATAGCCGGATACACCATATGTGCATACCCCACCCCAGTGTCGAAGTGTTAAAATTACATAGCCCATGCAACTCCTCATGACACATAGAATGTTGTAAAGTTTGGTGAAGATCGGTCAAGAGGTTTGGAAATGCATAGCCAGACACACCGTATGTGCATACCCCACCCCCACCCCGGTATCGAAGGGTAAAAATTATATAGCCCCTGCAATTCCTCATGACCCATAGAATGTTGTTGTAAAGTTTGGTGAAGATCGGTCAAGCGGTATGGAAATGCATAGGCGGACACACACACACACACACACACACACACACACACACACACACACACACACACACACACACACACACACACACACACACCCACACACACACACACACACACACACACACACACACACCACACATGCGCGTGCGCACACACACACACGCACACACACACAGAAAATCGTCAATTTATAGTTAGATAGTTAGATGTATAGCACCTTAAACATCAAATTGCCGACAGTCCACAGTTTGTGAATAGTTTTTGAACAAACATTTAAGCAAAATGAAAAGTCATTTTAAAATAAAAGATATATTCTAAAACTAAAAGGTTAATATCAAAGAAAGCTGGGGATTTTCTCCCTGTTAGTGGAAGGTGGGATTTTTCGTTGGGGGGGTTATTTGGGAGACGGGGGAGGGGGGGGGTAGCCCTGGTCATTTTTGCATCCAATGAGAAAAGCCTTGGTCCCTTTTTCAAGTTGGTGGAGAAAAGCCCTTGTTGAAAAAAAATATTGATGCATAAATTCCCTTTGGTTCAAACTTTTACTGTTTGCTAACCATTAGAAATAAATGGAGACAGTACATATCTAAATATATATTAATTATTTTTAAACAAAATAATGACACAGTTAGTTATGCATAGCACGGTGGCAAAATGATTTTGCATACAAAAAATGCAAAATAAAGCTAATGGAGAGAGAGAGAGAGAGAGAGAGAGAGAGAGAGAGAGAGATCAGTAAGTGCATGTCATCAATAGTCTCTCGTCCACCCACTCTTTCTCTCTCCGATTTTGTTCTCTCTCAACCCTCTTTCTTTTACTTTTGTAGGATAGAGAGAGAGAGAGTGAGAGACACCAAGGAAAGTATCCATAAGTGGCACTAGATATCTTTCACCCACTGTCTTTCTCTCTCTTCGGGAGAGAGAAAGAGTGAGACAGGAAGAAATCTATTTAATGCCATCAATAATCATGTAAATTAATTCAGCAATTGACTTCTGCAAAGGTAATTGAAAGGGGATTATATTTTTTTATTACTATACCAGTGAGCTGTTGATCGAAATTGATCTTCATAGTGGGTTTTTTGGTCTAAAACTCAAATAGTGTGAATTATTTTTAAAAGGCTAATCTTCTTTCTAATTAGCTCTCTTAAATCCAATGATTTACAAAAAAAAATTCCTTTTTAACAAAACCATTTCATTATCAGTGCGCGAAATGTAACTTTGTCAATATTATCACTACTAGAAAACAATCAATCCATTTCGAATTGAATCTTTTTGGCTGGAATGAATGAATGAATAAATAAGTAAATAAATAAAATTAAAAAAATCAAAAGAAATAAATAAATAAATAAAAAAATAAATAAATAAATCTTGTATTAACGAACTACTGTTAAGTCAAATTAATTACATCGGGTATCATCAAACATCCCTCTGATACTGAAATATCTTCAAGTACCATCTGACCATCTGCCTGTATCTGTTATACTGTAGTTATTGTGAACATATAAACCAAGAATTAATAAAAAAAAATAGACAGTGAATCGATTTTTTCCTTAGGGCTTTTCTCCATCAGGGCTTTTTTTCCTATCAAAAAGTGACCAGGGCTTTTCTCCTTAGACGCAATTTCAGGGCTTTTCTCCTTAGGGCTTTTCTCCATCAGGGCTTATCTCCATCAGGGCATTTTTTCCGATCACCACTGATGTAAATGACAGCATGTTTTTAGATTTTTTTTGTATGGCAGCGTGTTTAATAGAACAAAAAGCACATAAACGTAATATATTATCTGGTGAATAACAATGCAACACTTAATACAATAATAATAATAACACTTTGGCCATCCGCTGATTTGCCGCGGTTACATTAAATGAAGTAAATGACAGCATGTTTTTGTGGCAACGTGTTTAACTGGTAGAGTGCTGGAAGCCACTATCATAGCTTTAAAGAAAGGTGAGGGTACCATGCAAAGATCTTGTAAATTCTGGTCCTCAAGGCACATATACAGTCAGAAGCAAATACATTGTAATCATTTAGATTTGTTTTATTAAACATTATTGGAGAGTGCTTTTAAACTGCTGACTTCCAAAAATAATCTAGCACTCAACCAGTTAATAGAAAAAAATACTTAAAGATTCATTCTATAGCCCATATGCAATTAACAAATACACTGCCCAACACTTAATACAATGTCCAATACTTTTGATAAGTTCTTTCATGCTCTTTTGGAAATCTCTAAAATCAGCACAAAGATTCTGCAAACGTTGCAGTTTCTGAGTTGCGACACGCTTCACCCTTTTCCATGCCGCCCCACTGATCGGGCTCCTCCTCCGAGCACGTGCAAGTATTTCAGTCGTGGTATAATCACACGGCATCCGTGCGCCACCTATAATACGCAACTCTACGGAGCAAAGTCGAATAGTATTCTGTGAACTTTCAATCTGGCGTAGGGGCTGAAGTCTCGTGGTAATGTTCTATTTTGATGCATCGGGGTGCAATAAAGTGTATAATCACATTGTATCAGTGCGCAACCTGTAACGCGGACCTCTACGAGGCAAAGACAAATGGTATTGTGCGAAGAAAGCTATAGAGTACAATTCAAAATAACAGAAATACGCAATTATCGTTCCAACGTAGAGGGTAAACACTTGTGACAATAGCATACTACAGTGCATCGTGGTGAAGATAAGTGTATAATCACATGGGATCTGTGCGCCACCTATAATGCGAAACTCTATCGAGCAGCGTTCAATATTAATCTATGAAGTTCGCATCCAATTCAAAATAACATGAACGACGCAATTATCTCTCCGGCGGAGGGCGTTAAATCTTGTTGCAGTGTTCTTTTTCAGCCCATCGGAGTGCAATGAAGTGAAAAGTAACGTTGTATCGGTGCGCCACATATAATACGACCCTCTATGGTGCGAAGTGGAATGGTATTCTGTGAAGAAAGTCAGAATACCAATCAAAATAATCACCTCCTGTTTCCCACTAAAATAGACATAAATACTACATCATTGCTATAAAAATCTTTGTTGATGCGTATGTACTATGACCGCGAATCGGGAGCCAGCATCCAATTATTTTAAAACGCAGTACCCAATTCGGCAGGTGTGGATGGAGACAACGTAGACTTCTAGGTTTTCACTCAAATAGACGTCAAAATTACGACATTGCTATAAATAACCTTTGTTGGTGTGTAGGTACTATAACGGCGAATCGGATGCCAGTACCCAATTCAGATTTTAGAACCCAGTACCCGATTCGGCAGTTGTGGGTAGAAACATTATGGACGCCTTGGTTTGCACTTAAACAGACGTACACATTGCGACATTGCTATAAATAGCCGTTGTTGATGCGTATGTGCTATGTTGGCGAATCGGACGCCAGCAGCCAATTCAGATTTTAGAATCCAGTACCCGATTCGGCAGTTATGGGTAGAGACATTGTGGACGCCTTGGTTTGCACTTAACAGACTTAAACATTGCGACATTGCTATAAATAACCGTTGTTGGGGTGTATGTACTATAGTGGCGAATCGGACGCCAGCACCCAATTCAGAGTTTAGAACCCAGTACCCAATTCGGCAGTTGTGGGTAGAGACATTTTGGACGCCTTGGTTTGCACTTAAACAGACGTACACATTGCGACATTGCTATAAATAGCCGTTGTTGGCGCGTATGTGCTATGTTGGCGAATCGGACGCCAGCACCCAATTCAGATTTTAGAATCCAGTACCCGATTCGGCAGTTGTGGGTAGAGACATTGTGGACGCCTTGGTTTGCACTTAAACAGATGTAAACATTGCGACCTTGCTATAAATAACCGTTGTTGGCGCGTATGTACTATGGTGGCGAATCGGACGCCAGCACCCAATTCAGATTTTAGAACCCAGTACCCGATTCGGTACTTGTGGGTAGAGACATTGTGGACGCCTTGGTTTGCACTTAAACAGACGTACACATTGCGACATTGCTATAAATAGCCGTTGTTGGCGCGCATGTGCTATGTTGGCGAATCGGACGCCAGCACCCAATTCAGATTTTAGAATCCAGTACCCGATTCGGCAGTTGTGGGTAGAGACATTGTGGACGCCTTGGTTTGCACTTAAACAGACTTAAACATTGCGACATTGCTATAAATAACCGTTGTTGGCGTGTATGTACTATAGTGGCGAATCGGACGCCAGCACCCAATTCAGATTTTAGAACCCAGTACCCAATTCGGCAGTTGTGGGTAGAGACATTTTGGACGCCTTGGTTTGCACTTAAACAGACGTACACATTGCGACATTGCTATAAATAGCCGTTGTTGGCGCGTATGTGCTATGTTGGCGAATCGGATGCCAGCACCCAATTCAGATTTTAGAATCCAGTACCCGATTCGGCAGTTGTGGGTAGAGACATTGTGGACGCCTTGGTTTGCACTTAAACAGATGTAAACATTGCGACCTTGCTATAAATAACCGTTGTTGGCGCGTATGTACTATGGTGGCGAATCGGACGCCAGCACCCAATTCAGATTTTAGAACCCAGTACCCGATTCGGTACTTGTGGGTAGAGACATTGTGGACGCCTTGGTTTGCACTTAAACAGACGTACACATTGCGACATTGCTATAAATAGCCGTTGTTGGCGCGCATGTGCTATGTTGGCGAATCGGACGCCAGCACCCAATTCAGATTTTAGAATCCAGTACCCGATTCGGCAGTTGTGGGTAGAGACATTGTGGACGCCTTGGTTTGCACTTAAACAGACGTATACATTGCGAGATTGCTATAAATAACCGTTGTTGGCGCGTATGTGCTATGTTGGCGAATCGGACGCCAGCACCCAATTCAGATTTTAGAATCCAGTACCCGATTCGGCAGTTGTGGGTAGAGACATTGTGGACGCTTTGGTTTGCACTTAAACAGACTTAAACATTGCGACATTGCTATAAATAACCGTTGTTGGCGCGTATGTACCATAGTGGCGAATCGGACGCCAGCACCCAATTCAGATTTTAGAACCCAGTACCCGATTCGGCAGTGGTGGGTAGAGACATTGTGGACGCCTTGGTTTGCACTTAAACAGACGTACACATTGCGACATTGCTATAAATAGCCGTTGTTGGCGCGTATGTGCTATGTTGGCGAATCGGACGCCAGCACCCAATTCAGATTTTTGAATCCAGTACCCGATTCGGCAGTTGTGGGTAGAGACATTGTGGACGCCTTGGTTTGCACTTAAACAGATGTAAACATTGCGACCTTGCTATAAATAACCGTTGTTGGTGCGTATGTGCTATGTTGGCGAATCGGACGCCAGCACCCAATTCAGATTTTAGAATCCAGTACCCGATTCGGCAGTTGTGGGTAGAGACATTGTGGACGCCTTGGATAGCACTTAAACAGACTTAAACATTGCGACATTGCTATAAATAACCGTTGTTGGCGTGTATGTACTATAGTGGCGAATCGGACGCCAGCACCCAATTCAGATTTTAGAATCCTGTACCCGATTCGGCAGTTGTGGGTAGAGACATTGTGGACGCCTTGGTTTGCACTTAAACAGATGTAAACATTGCGACCTTGCTATAAATAACCGTTGTTGGCGCGTATGTACTATAGTGGCGAATCGGACGCCAGCACCCAATTCAGATTTTAGAACCCAGTACCCGATTCGGTACTTGTGGGTAGAGACATTGTGGACGCCTTGGTTTGCACTTAAACAGACGTACACATTGCGACATTGCTATAAATAGCCGTTGTTGGCGCGCATGTGCTATGTTGGCGAATCGGACGCCAGCACCCAATTCAGATTTTAGAATCCAGTACCCGATTCGGCAGTTGTGGGTAGAGACATTGTGGACGCCTTGGTTTGCACTTAAACAGACTTAAACATTGCGACATTGCTATAAATAACCGTTGTTGGCGCGTATGTACCATAGTGGCGAATCGGACGCCAGCACCCAATTCAGATTTTAGAACCCAGTACCCAATTCGGCAGTTGTGGGTAGAGACATTTTGGACGCCTTGGTTTGCACTTAAACAGACGTACACATTGCGACATTGCTATAAATAGCCGTTGTTGGCGCGTATGTGCTATGTTGGCGAATCGGACGCCAGCACCCAATTCAGATTTTAGAATCCAGTACCCGATTCGGCAGTTGTGGGTAGAGACATTGTGGACGCCTTGGTTTGCACTTAAACAGATGTAAACATTGCGACCTTGCTATAAATAACCGTTGTTGGTGCGTATGTGCTATGTTGGCGAATCGGACGCCAGCACCCAATTCAGATTTTAGAATCCAGTACCCGATTCGGCAGTTGTGGGTAGAGACATTGTGGACGCCTTGGTTTGCACTTAAACAGACTTAAACATTGCGACATTGCTATAAATAACCGTTGTTGGCGTGTATGTACTATAGTGGCGAATCGGACGCCAGCACCCAATTCAGAGTTTAGAACCCAGTACCCAATTCGGCAGTTGTGGGTAGAGACATTTTGGACGCCTTGGTTTGCACTTAAACAGACGTACACATTGCGACATTGCTATAAATAGCCGTTGTTGGCGCGTATGTGCTATGTTGGCGAATCGGACGCCAGCACCCAATTCAGATTTTAGAATCCAGTACCCGATTCGGCAGTTGTGGGTAGAGACATTGTGGACGCCTTGGTTTGCACTTAAACAGGCTTAAACATTGCGACATTGCTATAAATAACCGTTGTTGGCGTGTATGTACTATAGTGGCGAATCGGACGCCAGCACCCAATTCAGATTTTAGAATCCTGTACCCGATTCGGCAGTTGTGGGTAGAGACACTGTGGACGCCTTGGTTTGCACTTAAACAGATGTAAACATTGCGACCTTGCTATAAATAACCGTTGTTGGCGCGTATGTACTATGGTGGCGAATCGGACGCCAGCACCCAATTCAGATTTTAGAACCCAGTACCCGATTCTGTACTTGCGGGTAGAGACATTGTGGACGCCTTGGTTTGCACTTAAACAGACGTACACATTGCGACATTGCTATAAATAGCCGTTGTTGGCGCGCATGTGCTATGTTGGCGAATCGGACGCCAGCACCCAATTCAGATTTTAGAATCCAGTACCCGATTCGGCAGTTGTGGGTAGAGACATTGTGGACGCCTTGGTTTGCACTTAAACAGACTTAAACATTGCGACATTGCTATAAATAACCGTTGTTGGCGTGTATGTACTATAGTGGCGAATCGGACGCCAGCACCCAAATTCAGATTTTAGAACCCAGTACCCAATTCGGCAGTTGTGGGTAGCGACATTTTGGACGCCTTGGTTTGCACTTAAACAGACGTAAACATTGCGACATTGCTATAAATAGCCGTTGTTGGCGCGTATGTGCTATGTTGGCGAATCGGACGCCAGCACCCAATTCAGATTTTAGAATCCAGTACCCGATTCGGCAGTTGTGGGTAGAGACATTGTGGACGCCTTGGTTTGCACTTAAACAGACTTAAACATTGCGACATTGCTATAAATAACCGTTGTTGGCGTGTATGTACTATAGTGGCGAATCGGACGCCAGCACCCAATTCAGAGTTTAGAACCCAGTACCCAATTCGGCAGTTGTGGGTAGAGACATTTTGGACGCCTTGGTTTGCACTTAAACAGACGTACACATTGCTATAAATAGCCGTTGTTGGCGCGTATGTGCTATGTTGGCGAATCGGACGCCAGCACCCAATTCAGATTTTAGAATCCAGTACCCGATTCGGCAGTTGTGGGTAGAGACATTGTGGACGCCTTGGTTTGCACTTAAACAGACTTAAACATTGCGACATTGCTATAAATAACCGTTGTTGGCGTGTATGTACTATAGTGGCGAATCGGACGCCAGCACCCAATTCAGAGTTTAGAACCCAGTACCCAATTCGGCAGTTGTGGGTAGAGACATTTTGGACGCCTTGGTTTGCACTTAAACAGACGTACACATTGCTATAAATAGCCGTTGTTGGCGCGTATGTGCTATGTTGGCGAATCGGACGCCAGCACCCAATTCAGATTTTAGAATCCAGTACCCGATTCGGCAGTTGTGGGTAGAGACATTGTGGACGCCTTGGTTTGCACTTAAACAGACTTAAACATTGCGACATTGCTATAAATAACCGTTGTTGGCGTGTATGTACTATAGTGGCGAATCGGACGCCAGCACCCAATTCAGAGTTTAGAACCCAGTACCCAATTCGGCAGTTGTGGGTAGAGACATTTTGGACGCCTTGGTTTGCACTTAAACAGACGTACACATTGCGACATTGCTATAAATAGCCGTTGTTGGCGCGTATGTGCTATGTTGGCGAATCGGACGCCAGCACTCAATTCAGACTTTAGAATCCAGTACCCGATTCGGCAGTTGTGGGTAGAGACATTGTGGACGCCTTGGTTTGCACTTAAACAGATGTAAACATTGCGACCTTGCTATAAATAACCGTTGTTGGTGCGTATGTGCTATGTTGGCGAATCGGACGCCAGCACCCAATTCAGATTTTAGAACCCAGTACCCGATTCGGCAGTTGTGGGTAGAGACATTGTGGACGCCTTGGTTTGCACTTAAACAGACGTATACATTGCGAGATTGCTATAAATAACCGTTGTTGGCGCGTATGTGCTATGCTGGCGAATCGGACGCCAGCACCCAATTCAGATTTTAGAATCCAGTACCCGATTCGGCAGTTGTGGGTAGAGACATTGTGGACGCCTTGGTTTGCACTTAAACAGACTTAAACATTGCGACATTGCTATAAATAACCGTTGTTGGCGCGTATGTACCATAGTGGCGAATCGGACGCCAGCACCCAATTCAGATTTTAGAACCCAGTACCCAATTCGGCAGTTGTGGGTAGAGACATTTTGGACGCCTTGGTTTGCACTTAAACAGACGTACACATTGCGACATTGCTATAAATAGCCGTTGTTGGCGCGTATGTGCTATGTTGGCGAATCGGACGCCAGCACCCAATTCAGATTTTAGAATCCAGTACCCGATTCGGCAGTTGTGGGTAGAGACATTGTGGACGCCTTGGTTTGCACTTAAACAGATGTAAACATTGCGACCTTGCTATAAATAACCGTTGTTGGTGCGTATGTGCTATGTTGGCGAATCGGACGCCAGCACCCAATTCAGATTTTAGAATCCAGTACCCGATTCGGCAGTTGTGGGTAGAGACATTGTGGACGCCTTGGTTTGCACTTAAACAGACTTAAACATTGCGACATTGCTATAAATAACCGTTGTTGGCGTGTATGTACTATAGTGGCGAATCGGACGCCAGCACCCAATTCAGAGTTTAGAACCCAGTACCCAATTCGGCAGTTGTGGGTAGAGACATTTTGGACGCCTTGGTTTGCACTTAAACAGACGTACACATTGCGACATTGCTATAAATAGCCGTTGTTGGCGCGTATGTGCTATGTTGGCGAATCGGACGCCAGCACCCAATTCAGATTTTAGAATCCAGTACCCGATTCGGCAGTTGTGGGTAGAGACATTGTGGACGCCTTGGTTTGCACTTAAACAGGCTTAAACATTGCGACATTGCTATAAATAACCGTTGTTGGCGTGTATGTACTATAGTGGCGAATCGGACGCCAGCACCCAATTCACATTTTAGAATCCTGTACCCGATTCGGCAGTTGTGGGTAGAGACATTGTGGACGCCTTGGTTTGCACTTAAACAGATGTAAACATTGCGACCTTGCTATAAATAACCGTTGTTGGCGCGTATGTACTATGGTGGCGAATCGGACGCCAGCACCCAATTCAGATTTTAGAACCCAGTACCCGATTCTGTACTTGTGGGTAGAGACATTGTGGACGCCTTGGTTTGCACTTAAACAGACGTACACATTGCGACATTGCTATAAATAGCCGTTGTTGGCGCGCATGTGCTATGTTGGCGAATCGGACGCCAGCACCCAATTCAGATTTTAGAATCCAGTACCCGATTCGGCAGTTGTGGTTAGAGACATTGTGGACGCCTTGGTTTGCACTTAAACAGACTTAAACATTGCGACATTGCTATAAATAACCGCTGTTGGCGTGTATGTACTATAGTGGCGAATCGGACGCCAGCACCCAAATTCAGATTTTAGAACCCAGTACCCAATTCGGCAGTTGTGGGTAGCGACATTTTGGACGCCTTGGTTTGCACTTAAACAGACGTAAACATTGCGACATTGCTATAAATAGCCGTTGTTGGCGCGTATGTGCTATGTTGGCGAATCGGACGCCAGCACCCAATTCAGATTTTAGAATCCAGTACCCGATTCGGCAGTTGTGGGTAGAGACATTGTGGACGCCTTGGTTTGCACTTAAACAGACTTAAACATTGCGACATTGCTATAAATAACCGTTGTTGGCGTGTATGTACTATAGTGGCGAATCGGACGCCAGCACCCAATTCAGAGTTTAGAACCCAGTACCCAATTCGGCAGTTGTGGGTAGAGACATTTTGGACGCCTTGGTTTGCACTTAAACAGACGTACACATTGCGACATTGCTATAAATAGCCGTTGTTGGCGCGTATGTGCTATGTTGGCGAATCGGACGCCAGCACCCAATTCAGATTTTAGAATCCAGTACCCGATTCGGCAGTTGTGGGTAGAGACATTGTGGACGCCTTGGTTTGCACTTAAACAGACTTAAACATTGCGACATTGCTATAAATAACCGTTGTTGGCGTGTATGTACTATAGTGGCGAATCGGACGCCAGCACCCAATTCAGAGTTTAGAACCCAGTACCCAATTCGGCAGTTGTGGGTAGAGACATTTTGGACGCCTTGGTTTGCACTTAAACAGACGTACACATTGCGACATTGCTATAAATAGCCGTTGTTGGCGCGTATGTGCTATGTTGGCGAATCGGACGCCAGCACCCAATTCAGACTTTTGAATCCAGTACCCGATTCGGCAGTTGTGGGTAGAGACATTGTGGACGCCTTGGTTTGCACTTAAACAGATGTAAACATTGCGACCTTGCTATAAATAACCGTTGTTGGTGCGTATGTGCTATGTTGGCGAATCGGACGCCAGCACCCAATTCAGATTTTAGAACCCAGTACCCGATTCGGCAGTTGTGGGTAGAGACATTGTGGACGCCTTGGTTTGCACTTAAACAGACGTATACATTGCGAGATTGCTATAAATAACCGTTGTTGGCGCGTATGTGCTATGTTGGCGAATCGGACGCCAGCACCCAATTCAGATTTTAGAATCCAGTACCCGATTCGGCAGTTGTGGGTAGAGACATTGTGGACGCCTTGGTTTGCACTTAAACAGACTTAAACATTGCGACATTGCTATAAATAACCGTTGTTGGCGTGTATGTACTATAGTGGCGAATCGGACGCCAGCACCCAATTCAGATTTTAGAATCCTGTACCCGATTCGGCAGTTGTGGGTAGAAACATTGTGGACGCCTTGGTTTGCACTTAAACAGATGTAAACATTGCGACCTTGCTATAAATAACCGTTGTTGGCGCGTATGTACTATGGTGGCGAATCGGACGCCAGCACCCAATTCAGATTTTAGAACCCAGTACCCGATTCTGTACTTGTGGGTAGAGACATTGTGGACGCCTTGGTTTGCACTTAAACAGACGTACACATTGCGACATTGCTATAAATAGCCGTTGTTGGCGCGCATGTGCTATGTTGGCGAATCGGACGCCAGCACCCAATTCAGATTTTAGAATCCAGTACCCGATTCGGCAGTTGTGGGTAGAGACATTGTGGACGCCTTGGTTTGCACTTAAACAGACTTAAACATTGCGACTTTGCTATAAATAACCGTTGTTGGCGTGTATGTACTATAGTGGCGAATCGGACGCCAGCACCCAAATTCAGATTTTAGAACCCAGTACCCAATTCGGCAGTTGTGGGTAGCGACATTTTGGACGCCTTGGTTTGCACTTAAACAGACGTAAACATTGCGACATTGCTATAAATAGCCGTTGTTGGCGCGTATGTGCTATGTTGGCGAATCGGACGCCAGCACCCAATTCAGATTTTAGAATCCAGTACCCGATTCGGCAGTTGTGGGTAGAGACATTGTGGACGCCTTGGTTTGCACTTAAACAGACTTTAACATTGCGACATTGCTATAAATAACCGTTGTTGGCGTGTATGTACTATAGTGGCGAATCGGACGCCAGCACCCAATTCAGAGTTTAGAACCCAGTACCCAATTCGGCAGTTGTGGGTAGAGACATTTTGGACGCCTTGGTTTGCACTTAAACAGACGTACACATTGCGACATTGCTATAAATAGCCGTTGTTGGCGCGTATGTGCTATGTTGGCGAATCGGACGCCAGCACCCAATTCAGATTTTAGAATCCAGTACCCGATTCGGCAGTTGTGGGTAGAGACATTGTGGACGCCTTGGTTTGCACTTAAACAGACTTAAACATTGCGACATTGCTATAAATAACCGTTGTTGGCGTGTATGTACTATAGTGGCGAATCGGACGCCAGCACCCAATTCAGAGTTTAGGACCTAGTACCCAATTCGGCAGTTGTGCGTAGAGACATTTTGGACGCCTTGGTTTGCACTTAAACAGACGTACACATTGCGACATTGCTATAAATAGCCGTTGTTGGCGCGTATGTGCTATGTTGGCGAATCGGACGCCAGCACCCAAATTCAGACTTTTGAATCCAGTACCCGATTCGGCAGTTGTGGGTAGAGACATTGTGGACGCCTTGGTTTGCACTTAAACAGATGTAAACATTGCGACCTTGCTATAAATAACCGTTGTTGGTGCGTATGTGCTATGTTGGCGAATCGGACGCCAGCACCCAATTCAGATTTTAGAACCCAGTACCCGATTCGGCAGTTGTGGGTAGAGACATTGTGGACGCCTTGGTTTGCACTTAAACAGACGTATACATTGCGAGATTGCTATAAATAACCGTTGTTGGCGCGTATGTGCTATGTTGGCGAATCGGACGCCAGCACCCAATTCAGATTTTAGAATCCAGTACCCGATTCGGCAGTTGTGGGTAGAGACATTGTGGACGCCTTGGTTTGCACTTAAACAGACTTAAACATTGCGACATTGCTATAAATAACCGTTGTTGGCGCGTATGTACCATAGTGGCGAATCGGACGCCAGCACCCAATTCAGATTTTAGAACCCAGTACCCAATTCGGCAGTTGTGGGTAGAGACATTTTGGACGCCTTGGTTTGCACTTAAACAGACGTACACATTGCGACATTGCTATAAATAGCCGTTGTTGGCGCGTATGTGCTATGTTGGCGAATCGGACGCCAGCACCCAATTCAGATTTTAGAATCCAGTACCCGATTCGGCAGTTGTGGGTAGAGACATTGTGGACGCCTTGGTTTGCACTTAAACAGATGTAAACATTGCGACCTTGCTATAAATAACCGTTGTTGGTGCGTATGTGCTATGTTGGCGAATCGGACGCCAGCACCCAATTCAGATTTTAGAATCCAGTACCCGATTCGGCAGTTGTGGGTAGAGACATTGTGGACGCCTTGGTTTGCACTTAAACAGACTTAAACATTGCGACATTGCTATAAATAACCGTTGTTGGCGTGTATGTACTATAGTGGCGAATCGGACGCCAGCACCCAATTCAGAGTTTAGAACCCAGTACCCAATTCGGCAGTTGTGGGTAGAGACATTTTGGACGCCTTGGTTTGCACTTAAACAGACGTACACATTGCGACATTGCTATAAATAGCCGTTGTTCGCGCGTATGTGCTATGTTGGCGAATCGGACGCCAGCACCCAATTCAGATTTTAGAATCCTGTACCCGATTCGGCAGTTGTGGGTAGAGACATTGTGGACGCCTTGGTTTGCACTTAAACAGATGTAAACATTGCGACCTTGCTATAAATAACCGTTGTTGGCGCGTATGTACTATGGTGGCGAATCGGACGCCAGCACCCAATTCAGATTTTAGAACCCAGTACCCGATTCGGTACTTGTGGGTAGAGACATTGTGGACGCCTTGGTTTGCACTTAAACAGACGTACACATTGCGACATTGCTATAAATAGCCGTTGTTGGCGCGCATGTGCTATGTTGGCGAATCGGACGCCAGCACCCAATTCAGATTTTAGAATCCAGTACCCGATTCGGCAGTTGTGGGTAGAGACATTGTGGACGCCTTGGTTTGCACTTAAACAGACTTAAACATTGCGACATTGCTATAAATAACCGTTGTTGGCGTGTATGTACTATAGTGGCGAATCGGACGCCAGCACCCAATTCAGATTTTAGAACCCAGTACCCAATTCGGCAGTTGTGGGTAGAGACATTTTGGACGCCTTGGTTTGCACTTAAACAGACGTACACATTGCGACATTGCTATAAATAGCCGTTGTTGGCGCGTATGTGCTATGTTGGCGAATCGGACGCCAGCACCCAATTCAGATTTTAGAATCCAGTACCCGATTCGGCAGTTGTGGGTGGAGACATTGTGGACGCCTTGGTTTGCACTTAAACAGATGTAAACATTGCGACCTTGCTATAAATAACCGTTGTTGGTGCGTATGTGCTATGTTGGCGAATCGGACGCCAGCACCCAATTCAGATTTTAGAATCCAGTACCCGATTCGGCAGTTGTGGGTAGAGACATTGTGGACGCCTTGGTTTGCACTTAAACAGACTTAAACATTGCGACATTGCTATAAATAACCGTTGTTGGCGTGTATGTGCTATGTTGGCGAATCTGACGCCAGCACCCAATTCAGATTTTAGAATCCAGTACCCGATTCGGCAGTTGTGGGTAGAGACATTGTGGACGTCTTGGTTTGCACTTAAACAGACTTAAACATTGCGACATTGCTATAAATAACCGTTGTTGGCGTGTATGTACTATAGTGGCGAATCGGACGCCAGCACCCAATTCAGAGTTTAGAACCCAGTACCCAATTCGGCAGTTGTGGGTAGAGACATTTTGGACGCCTTGGTTTGCACTTAAACAGACGTACACATTGCGACATTGCTATAAATAGCCGTTGTTGGCGCGTATGTGCTATGTTGGCGAATCGGACGCCAGCACCCAATTCAGACTTTAGAATCCAGTACCCGATTCGGCAGTTGTGGGTAGAGACATTGTGGACGCCTTGGTTTGCACTTAAACAGATGTAAACATTGCGACCTTGCTATAAATAACCGTTGTTGGTGCGTATGTGCTATGTTGGCGAATCGGACGCCAGCACCCAATTCAGATTTTAGAACCCAGTACCCGATTCGGCAGTTGTGGGTAGAGACATTGTGGACGCCTTGGTTTGCACTTAAACAGACGTATACATTGCGAGATTGCTATAAATAACCGTTGTTGGCGCGTATGTGCTATGTTGGCGAATCGGACGCCAGCACCCAATTCAGATTTTAGAATCCAGTACCCGATTCGGCAGTTGTGGGTAGAGACATTGTGGGCGCCTTGGTTTGCACTTAAACAGACTTAAACATTGCGACATTGCTATAAATAACCGTTGTTGGCGTGTATGTACTATAGTGGCGAATCGGACGCCTGCACCCAATTCAGAGTTTAGAACCCAGTACCCAATTCGGCAGTTGTGGGTAGAGACATTTTGGACGCCTTGGTTTGCACTTAAACAGACGTACACATTGCGACATTGCTATAAATAGCCGTTGTTGGCGCGTATGTGCTATGTTGGCGAATCGGACGCCAGCACCCAATTCAGATTTTAGAATCCTGTACCCGATTCGGCAGTTGTGGGTAGAGACATTGTGGACGCCTTGGTTTGCACTTAAACAGATGTAAACATTGCGACCTTGCTATAAATAACCGTTGTTGGCGCGTATGTACTATGGTGGCGAATCGGACGCCAGCACCCAATTCAGATTTTAGAACCCAGTACCCGATTCGGTACTTGTGGGTAGAGACATTTTGGACGCCTTGGTTTGCACTTGAACAGACGTACACATTGCGACATTGCTATAAATGGCCGTTGTTGGCGCGTATGTGCTATGTTGGCGAATCGGACGCCAGCACCCAATTCAGATTTTAGAATCCAGTACCCGATTCGGCAGTTGTGGGTAGAGACATTGTGGACGCCTTGGTTTGCACTTAAACAGACTTAAACATTGCGACATTGCTATAAATAACCGTTGTTGGCGTGTATGTACTATAGTGGCGAATCGGACGCCAGCACCCAATTCAGATTTCAGAACCCAGTACCCAATTCGTTCTCCGTGGGTGCAGTGAGTGCAAATCCATTTTCTTATCTATATGTGAGTTACATGTTCGCTTTCACTTCCCATCATTTGCTGAGAACGATTAGATTCTCAAAATTGAAACAATTTTAACATATTTCCCCGTTTTATAAATGGAAACGTCCTATACTTTTGAACCGGGTACTGGGTACTGGGTACTGTCTGCTAACTTCACTGACATAACATTATGCATGATTTTAGGAAACAATTCGCTTGGAGTTTACCTTTTCGTTGAACCTCTTCTCTTTTCCACAGAAGGCACACGACTCTTTTTTTATAACCTACTTTCTGACACTTAAGATGGGGGACGAATTTCGGAAAAAAGTATTTTTTCAGTAAGTTACACGTGGATAGTGTGCATAAGCTGGAAAATGATCGATTAATCGCTTACGATAGGCAATACAAAAAGTAGCATATTACCGCGGATACTCTCATATTTTCATCGTTCACGTGTGCGCTGAGTTTCACTTTTTGTGCAAAGTTAGCTACGGCTTTTCCCAATTCTTAACCCTTTGAACCCAAGAGGCCGTTTTTGCGGCCCAGTAACATGATACTTCATAATTTCATTAACCCTTTACCCAACGTAACGGCCAAAACCGGCCAGCGCTATTCACAAAAATCGCCAATTAATTTTCAATATATTTTCATTTTTTTTCGAGGGGTCATAACCTATGTTTTTGAGACAAAAAATGAAAAAAATTAGTATTCAAGAATATTTTTTGCACGTGTCGTCTGCTTTTCATGTTACGTAAAGGGTTAAGTAGACTGACTTTTGAGTGAAGGTGTGGTGTAGACCAATCAATATTTTCAACGTGCAACCCCGCAGGCTATACGTTGAAAATATTAATTGGTCTACCCCCCAAAAACGAATATGGACTTTCCCCGTGTCTGCCATTGAACTGATATGGAAGATGCCACTAGGGTTGAAAGGGTTAATTGTAAAGATTATGATTTGGTCATATCCCACAGTGAAACACGAATGTTGACCAACACAAACTCAAATTTATAGTCATAATAATTGACGATGAAGTATTATTACAAACTCGAGGGCTGGGGGAAGTATACATGCGATTTTGCAAGGATCGGTCGATTTTAATTTTTATCCTTTGGTATCTTTATACAATCATCATGCTCCAAGGCCACTTTGCAATAAAAATCACCCTGTACAGTAATCAGTAACCGTGTAACCTCAAACGAACTATAAAACGATTATTGCATCTTACTTTTCACAAACTGGGCGTTTAAATGTAATAAACTCTCTACCACTTGGGGGCTTTTGTTCAAAATTATTTTCAAAGACTGTCAGATCTTATCTATATATCTTCAGCACACGAACGGACACCCAAGATACAAAATGTTATCTAGGGAGTTTGCATTTCAAGAATATACGATAATAGCCGGTGTTTCTAGGATTCTGAAGTCTCTTTTTGTCACGTTGTCAATCCTTAGTGCTGCTTGCTTTTGGGTCAAAGGTTTATAACGCCTCAATTACTTGAAGCCTTTACCGCAACATAAAACAGTCAACAGTGTCGCACTATTACAGGGGTTAAATTGATGGAGGAAAAATTATGTTCTTATCAGTGCTCAGCCGACAGCCAGTGACTGTCGTCTGAACCCCAGTTCGAACGTAAACCTTGCCATCTTATCAATGCCCTGTCCGCTTGGGACTCTTAGGATTCCTGAAGGTGACTGGCTTACAACGCCAAAGGGTGATTAACGAGATAATTCACTGAAACGATTATTTATTTACATGTACGAAGAAATATAATATGAAACAAATTACCCACAAAATTATCCATAAGAATACACTAATTACGCGGATAAAAGTTTATTCTTTAGGGCCCTCGACGTCTCCCACAGCGAGCTGTGTCCGCTGGATCAACTTCACTTCATCTTCATTTTCTCCCGGTTTGTGATACATACAAAGTGTCTATTCACTTCTCGTTGCTTCCTCCTCGCAGGATTACTTCACAGTCATCCGGGCTTAACACATATAATGTTCTGCTTGTGTGACTCTATCAGCGTTCTCACAGTTCAATCACAATTCAATCGGCGTCCACCACAGTTCACGGTCACTTTGCGCCTTGCCTGGCTCTCACGGGATTAAGTTATTCTTCGCCTTCAGATATATACTTAACATAGCTTACATAATAATATTCTGCAAAGTGTTCTCAACATCACCAATTCTCGCACCGCCTGAAACTATTTTAACTCGCGAGCTGTCCAAGCGCTTACTCAAGCTCTTAATACGGTTTCTAGACCTCAACGTTACAACTTTTACTTCTTTGGCTGCTATGCCACTACGGTTCGCAACCGTTAACAAACTACTATCAGTTCCTTACAGCCCTCACAGGGTTACGATAATACGCGGACTTTCAATCTCGGTGCCTATGACCCTCGACGGCCAAGGCTAAACTCGGACCTTCTCTCACTGCCCTCACGCCAACTGTCTCTCAAAATTCTGCCCCACTCTTTATACAGTCGGAACGCAAAGTTTAAACATATTAATTCTGATCTAACGAGTGCTTTGCAATTCGATATGGATACAATATACAATACAATATTTTATTCACAATATACATGTACATATAGTGTAGTTACAAATATAAATGTATTTAGATGTTTTCCAAAAAAAAAAAAAGAATATTGTGTAACTAGAACAGTGACAAGTTGTAAAAAAACATGCATATTGTAAGGAGACGGCATAGCCCAATGGCTGTCTTCCTGCCGTCTCCTATTTGGAAGTGCGAGGATGAGGCAGTACAGGTGGTAAATAAGTTTCAATTTCTTTTCAAAAGATGCAATACATAACAAAGACCGATATTCTTTATTAAATGTTTGGGGGAGATTCAGACAAGGAAAGCATTACAGATCTGGTCACGCCTTAAAGGAGGTCTACACCGTGTTCTTATCTTACTATGTTTATCTGAGCTGCTGTTAGTAATGGCCTAGTCACGAAATAAACCAATCGACTCTAGTGTTACAATCGGGACACTGTGGATTGAAACACGTCGGGGGTGTATTATAAGTTCCCAAGGCGTGTAACATTATGGAGCGTTTGAATATAGAGCGACTCGGTTCAGATTGAATGTCATTGCTTAGGTCATTCCATAGTTTAGGGAATGAGTGTTTTGGTAAATTTGCAGAGAAGCATGTTCGAGGTGTATTTCTCTTTAATTGTCCACTATGTCTGGTTAGCATTCCGGTTGGGTGATTATAGATTTGGAGGAAATTTTCAAAACTTTTTGGCAAGTTTCCAGAGTGCCAATCACGAATGAACAGTAAAGTGTGTAGCCTGTAAAGATCATCAAACTTGAGAATTTCATCTTTGAGGAATAAGGGGTTCGTGTGGGAATAGTATTTTTTTATATTTATTACACGCAGAGCTCTCTTTTGTAATGTAATGAACTTTTTTGTGGCTGTTGCATGACCCCAGACTTGAATTGCATACAGCAAGTGACTCTGAACCAAAGTGAAGTAGAGTGTTTTAAGGGCTTGATGAGGGAGAATTCTTTTTGCCCTATTTATTGTGTATATCGCTCTGGAAATCTTCGATGCTATATATGAAACATGGCTATCGAATTTGAGATTTTCATCAAAACATACTCCTAAGAATTTTATTGTCTTCGTGTCCGATCTATTTGATATCTGGGTTAATTCTGAGTTATTAAGGAGAAGGCGACGCTGGGTTTGGACATACTTTGTATGAGGTGGGTGAATGATTATGTACTTGGTTTTTTGGGCATTTAGGGATAATTTATTTGCCTTGCACCACTCACTTACTTTTGAGATTTCGACATTTAGAGTGTTAAATAACGTGTCAATGTTTCCATCGGATTTGTACATAGTCGTGTCGTCTGCAAATGACAGAACATTCGAGGAGGTTGAATTTCTAATATCATTAATATAGATCAAAAAAAGTATGGGCCCTAAAACCGATCCTTGAGGCACTCCACAAGTAAGTACTTCACTATCTGAAGATGAATCTTTATATTGAACGAACTGCCTACGATCACGAAGATAACTTCGAAACCAATCATTAGTTATACCTCTGATACCATATGCTTCGAGTTTTTTTCAAAAGAATACTGTGGTTAATGGTATCAAAGGCCTTTGAGAAATCTAGAAAAAGTGCGATAGTGTTATGATTTGGAGATAGGTCATTACTGTCGGCTAGTTCGTGTAGGAAATGCAACATTGGGTGGAAGGTTGAGTGTTTGGGTCTGAAGCCATATTGGTGTTCATATAAGATTTCGAATGTGGATAGATAAGAATAAAGTCGTCTATACATTAATTTTTCTAATATTTTAGAAAACGCTGGCAATATACTTATTGGTCTATAGTTATTTAACGAACACGGGTCTCCAGATTTAAAGATAGGTATAACTTTTGCCATTTTCATTTTATTAGGGAAGAGGCCTCGCGTGAATGATAAGTTGAAGACGTGGGTCAAGGGTTCCGCGATTTCATTAATAGTTTCTTTTAGTATTTTTGTAGAAATGCTGTAGCAGTCCGTGCTTTGTTTTCCTTTTAGATTATTTGTAATGGCAATAATTTCTTCTTTAGTGGTCGATGTGATAAAGAAGTTATCGCTTGAGTTGTGCCGAATATAAGTGTCGAATTCTATGTTAGTGGGAGGGATGTTATCGTTTATTTTTTGTCCAATTGTTGCGAAAAAATTATTAAAATGATGGGCAATTGAGTCAGGTTCAGAGATTTTTCTACCATCAATAAGGAATTCAGTTGGCAATTGTTCTTTGCAGACAGATTTGTTGAGGGCACAACGAAGGATTTGACAACTTTTTTTTAAATTGTACTTATTTTCGTTCATGATATCTGTATAGTATTGGGCCTTTGCGCGTTTTTTAACTGCGTTGTATACTCTGCAGTATTGCTTGTAGTTATCGATGTTAGTGTTTGTTGGGCGCTTTAATTTATTTACATGTAGTTTGTTTTTGTTTATAGAAGATTTTAGGATACCGCTAGTCATCCATGGCTGCTTTTTAACATACTTTTTGGGTACATTGTTATTTTCTATAGGAAACGAATTTTCAAAATTGTCCATGAACATATTTAAGAATATGTTGAAAGATTCATTAGGACATGTAGATTCATTTACTGAGCTAAAGTTCGTATCACGTAATTTATTTTTGAAAGAAGAAACTTTTTTTTTCGTAAATGAGCGTTTGGGTTTTGGGGATACCTTTTGAGTCAACGTTGTTGCTTCCTCAGTATAAAAAGTTCCGAAATGATCTGAAACGTCAGTAATTATGATACCACATTTACCCCCACTGGAGTAACTATTGGAGTAAATGTGGTCTATAAGGGTTGCCGAATATTCAGTAACGCGTGTTGGTTTTGTGATTAAAGGAATACATCCGTGACTGAAGACCATATCAATATAATCGGTTGTTTTAATATGTTCAGAGAATTTTAAGAGATCGATGTTAAAGTCACCCATTATATGAGCTCTTCTGCTATTTATGCCTACGAAGATGTCATTTAAGGTAGAAATAAAACTGTCAAGATTAGCCTTGGGTGCAGTGTTGGGTCTGTATATAATGCCAATAATTGTTGACTTTTTATCATTGGGGTAAAGTTCTACAAACAACGATTCGAATACATGTGGAATAAACACCGTAAGTTCAGGGTGTATTCGAAATGGAATGTTTTCTCTGATAAAAAGACCCACACCTCCCCTCCCATCATCGCTACTGGGTCGTGTTCTTAATTGGAGTGGGTGATAACCATTGAGGCTGTACTGTAAATCTTCGTGGACTGTGAAAACCTCTGATAGTCCAATTACATCAAAGTCATTTTCTCCATTATGTAACTCATGTAGTAGATTTACTAGAGAATCCCAATTCGCATTCAGACTCCTACAGTTAATACTAAATAACGAGAAAGATGTATTTTTTGATGAATCAAGTTTGAATTGGTCAGGGCTATAATATGAGCAAGGGTGGCCATATGGGTTATATGGTGTATCAGTGACACTGTTATCGTTTATGTCGATAATATTTTTGCATTTAGCTGTGAGATTGTAGTCGTCGCTTTCCTGAATCTCGTCGAGGTTGATTTTACCCGCCATGGTAAGATGATTGATAGAGGCATATTATGGTTGGGGTTAACATAATTTCTTTTAACTTGCATTGCGTTATGTCAAGCTTGCTTGCGATTCCTGTGTATATGGAGACATACTTGAGAAATGGTGAGTGAATACCACCTATACTGCCGTTATATAGAATGAGTACGGTTATCATCAATGATTGTGTACTGGCAGAGCTGATCGGATTAAATTTATTAGTTAGAGGTATGTTATGTTATTATTATGTATAAAAAGATTATATAAAAAATACATAGAGGATATTCACGAAAATTTGATGAATACCGAAAATATCTCGTGAGTGGCGACAAAGAAATATGAGGATCTTCACGAGCGACGCAGTCGCGAGTGAAGATCCTCATATTTCTTGTAGCCACGAATGAGATATTTTCGGTATTCATCAAATTTTCGTGAATTTTCTTTTTATTTAATGCTCTACGACTACAAACTCTCCAATTTGTGGCCTTTATTTGCCATTAAGGCGCAAAATTTATGTGCCGAACCGGCGTCCATACAAAAATTACAACAACCAAACTCCAACCATTGGAATGTGTGAATATCCGCACAAAAAGTAGTCCCGTCTTATTTCTCCCCTAACTTTACGATTTACCAAGGCTGGCGAATTGAAATAATCGCAATGTGTTTCGAAGAAATAGAACAATAACAAAAAACACCACTTTCTTATTTTCAATAACAAGACACGTCATTTTATTTTTTTTGAACTCAATGCACTGAAGACGTGTGAAGTTGAACTGAAGAAATTTGAAAGTGATTTCGGCTTTTTGCTGGAAGGTGAATGAGAAAGTCAAACGTTGAAACCGCTGATTTAATGAATTGATTTAGTCACTGTCACTATCAATTATTCGAATTCGTTTGTATTTGGGACTCTGGAATTCATTACTGATGTGCTGACTCGTTTAAAGTACATGTGATTCGTCATCCGAACCTACGATGAAATATCGATTTCTAAATATCATTTTGATATTTCGTTTTGCCGACCGACAGGGGAATATGACTTAATTTTTCAGCGTGAATTGATGCCTGAGCATTAAATAAAAAGTGATATTATATAAACCAAGGCGTTGCCCCGTAGGGGCTAACATACTTCCCGCAAGTCCAATTCCAAATCTGGTTCTCTGTAGCGAAACAGGATTAGGACGCTAATGAGTAATAGAAATTCCAGCTCCAACACATGCGCACATCTTTCCCGCTGCCGTCGTGTTTGAAAAAAATCGAATTGTTTGTTTTTTCGAAATTTAAAAAAACAAAAAAAAAACCAAAACCAAAAACAATAAAAAATTAATCATGAACATGGAAGGACAGCTCACATGCCATAGATAATATGCTTTAGATCATTGACAACATAGTGAACAACACGCCACCTAACTGCTAAGCAAATATTCATCTCCCATACAACACCTTAACTCTGAAAGGGCATATCATTCAGATCATAAGCATGAAATGACTCAGCCGGGCTCATTCCTGTATTCTTTCGTACGTGCACATGGGGGATTTGAAGCTTTGGTATCAAGGTTTGAGAGCGACAAACCTTGACATGAAAGTTTCGGCATTCAACCAATTTTATATCAGTGTTTGAAGATCCATACTTCGTCACAAAAGGAAAGGTACAGTTGGATTTTAGCGAATTTTCTATGTTGTGGATGTGTCAACAGTACAGGCTGCTCATGCTCGGATAACACGCTCCACCGCGGTTCAACTGACAGTGACTTGGACATTATCGACAGTTAGCCTAATTAGTATGAAACGAGAGTACGGTATTATCACAAAAAAGGGTGTCACAGTGTCAAGTCACATATTGGTCGGCAAATTATAAACAGGTCAGTACTCGTAGACTGTACAGCTGTGGACGACACGGAACGTTTTGTGTATTGGATAATCCAACCAAGGTTGTAGTTTGTGTGTAAGGGGATATATATATAAAATATTGCCCACACCAGACGCATATCAATTATGTCGGCATCTACGTAATACCATAATACAGCACAAAAGTGGTTGAAATGAAGTGTAAATCCAATACCCAAGACGTTCGAAAATTACAGCAGTGGATGAGATGAGGTGGTGATGAGATCCGGTGATGGCGGTGTGCGTTGGATAAGAACTAAAAGGGAGATGTATTTTGTTAGGAGTTAGATATAATAGCCATCAATCAACATAACACCTACCGTCACAATATACATAACTAAACACATCTACACAAAAGGGATACTTACTTATTGGTGTTTAAGGTCACATATTTTTGCACACTGGCTAACCATGACCGTGACAGTTTTACGGATGGAGGAAGCCGGAGTACCCGGAGAGAACCACCGAGCCACGGCGAGCAACTGTCAGCTCCCCAACATACCAACTCCACACAAGCAGGGTTAGCATTGGTTGAAGACAGGCGCACCATCGACGTGCAGTACGCCTTAGTACACAGCGTCACCGTGCCCCCACGTGGACAATGGGGGTGAAGTGTCTTGCCCAAGGACACAGCGCGGTTGCCGCAGGTGGGATTCGAACCGAGGACCCCTCGGCTTGCAGCCTGCACCTCTACCAACTGAGCCACCGCGCCCCCACACAAAAGGGATAAATACATTTCCATTAAGAGGCCACTGAGGTGGTACAGTACCTCTTGGTTGTAGCTGCTGTATTGAAACCGTGACATGATATAATTGCCCCACAATACAACAACCATCAACATATTAGTGGATGTGGACAATATTTGAACCAGGGACATGTAACGAGAACAGTTGTGATTGGAGTGACACGGTAACCTTATGTTCAAACATTGGCTTTAAGAGAGTGAGTATGATACATGTAGTTTACGGCTATGTTGTGGTCATGTAGTCAGCTGTATGTGTTCGGTGTGTTGTGGTAGGGTTATGTGAGCCGTTGGCATGGTTTAAGTCGATACCACTTGGTTGTAATGTATTAAAGTTGACCGTAGTTGCTGTATGAGGAGAGAGTGTCAATCGCTCTGGTGCAGTTGCTTGTAGTTGGTGTATTGAGTGATAGTTATTATACAACAGCCCCACAATCCAACAATAGTTGCTGTATGAGGAGAGAGTGTCAATCGCTCTGGTGCAGTTGCTTGTAGTTGGTGTATTGAGTGATAGTTATTATACAACAGCCCCACAATCCAACAATCATCAGCATAAAACAGAGCAAACTACCATACCACTGTGTTTGGAGTGGTCGGGCTAAATATAATCGGTATGGTACAATTATGGGATCTGTACTGGACTAGCAATTCCAGTTCCAATTGCTAATTGGAACTGAAATCACTAATCCGGTACAGATCAAGTACCACAGTACTGAACAAAAGAAGGGCAAAGAAGGGCAGCATGTGCATAGGTATTGGAATTGGAATTATCAACCCATCACAGACCAAGCACCATTGCCTGAGCAAAAGAGGAGCGGTCTGTATATAGACATTGGAATTGGAACTACTGTTACTAACCCAGTACAGATCAAGCACCATAGTGCCATACAGGAAGGGGGTGCAGGGTGGACATTTCTGCATGTACGATATACAATGCATATGTATGTATGCATGTATATACATCACTGTGTGACCCCACACCCATCCCACACACAAACCATGCTATATAATATGTGAGATGAGAATGGGGTCACACAGTAGCGTATTTTTATCACAGCAATGTGCCCTTTCTGGGAGCTGTAAAAGTCACTATTTTATTTTTATTCAATTGCGTAGCCTTGGTATGAATACCTCAAAACATAAGAATAAGTACCAGAGTACTAAACGGGGTTTAAATCAAGGACATACAAATAAGCCAATTATGTTTGAAATGACTAGGTCTAAGGAAGGCGAGGTTTCAAATATACAGGGCTGAAGACAAAACCTGGAATGGGTCAATGCCACTAGTAACAGTTATGTTTGGAGTGACATGTTGTGATGTTTGGGCTGAATTGAATGATTATGGCCTAAGTTAAGTTAGTTCTGAATAGTGAGAATGAGCTGGGTACTATGGAAAAGGAGGGTGGGGGGGCAGACTGAACATAAATACATATGAACATAAATATGCATGCACTGTATACAATGCAGGGCTGGGGGGAGGGGGGGGCAGACTGAACATAAATATGTGTGAACATAAATATGCCTGCACCGCATAGAATGCACATATACACACATATACATACATACATACATTGTACACAGTGCATAAATATGTACACAGTACATAAATAAGCATGTACTGCACACAATGCACACATACATACTGTACACATATACATACATATTACAGTACAGAGCAAGCACCGCAATACGAATACTAATACTATACAAAAGAGGGGGAGGGGGGCACAGACTGAACAGTAATATGTATGAGCATAAACATGCATGCACTGTGCACAATGCACATATATATTATGGCCCAAGTTAAGTTAGTTCTGAATAGTGAGAATGAGCTGGGTCATTACACTTAATATAACTACCCAATATTGCAACAACAATAGATATAATATTGTAGACAACTAAACTTAGGTTGGAAATGTAGATGATACAGTTCTGATTGAAGTAGATGGTAAGGTTATGTTGGGCTAAATGAGGTGGTTGGGCTGATATAATTATATTAGGGCTAAGATAGTGAGCTGGAGTTGGGCCATTATCACTTAATACAACCACCCCATAATACAACAAACAATCACCATAGTACTGTACACAAGTAAGTCAGAATAATACTATGCAAAACTGGAATCGGGTTAGAAATGTAAATAAAACAGTTGTGTGTGGAGGGACATGGTATGAGTATGTTGAGCTAGACATAGACACTGGATTGGACTAGCCCAGTAGGGATCAGGGGTCATAGTGCCATACCAAAGAGAGGGCACGGTGGACATAGACATTGGAATTGGAGTTACTAGCCCGGTAGGGATCAGGGGTCATAGTGCCATACCAAAGAGAGGGCACGGTGGACATAGACATTGGAATTGGAGTTACTAGCCCAGTAGGGATCAGGGGTCATAGTGCTATACCAAAGAGAGGGCACGATGGACATAGATATTGGAATTGGATTTACTAGCCCAGTAGGGATCAGGGGTCATAGTGCCATACCAAAGAGAGGGCACGGTGGACATAGACATGGGAAATGGAGTTACTAGCCCAGTAGGGATCAGGGGTCATAGTGTCATACAAAAGAGAGGGCAGAGTGGACATAGACATATATGGACAATGCGGATTACAATACATACCAAAGAGAGGGCACGGTGGACATAGACATTGGAAATGGAGTTACTAGCCCAGTAGGGATCAGGGGTCATAGTGCCATACAAAAGAGAGGGTAGAGTGGACATAGACATATATGGACAATGCGGATTACAATACATATGTATGCATGTATATACCTCACTCTATAACCCCACACCCACCTCCACACACAACATGTTGTATAATATGCGGGGTGAGAGTGGGATCACACAGTAAGGTAAAGCCAATACTACTTGTTGCTGTTGCTTGCAGTTGCCGCACTGAAAAGTAGTTATGATATAAAAAACACCCACCCCACAATTCATTAACTACCAGCACAGTATAGTGCAAATGTAGGGTTATACTGGGTTGAAAGGAATAGATATAGTACAACTGCGATGTATATATAATAAAACTGTGTTGTTTGGAGAGAGTTGTACATGGTAGTACCATTCGAATGTCCACACGACTCCCAATTGCACAGCACAGTGCAACTGTAGAGTCATGTAAGACATCCAAACAATACTACTGTGTTTGGGGTGACATAATTTGGGTTATTTTGGGTTAAAAGGAATCGATATAGTACAACTGCGATGTATAAATAATACAACTGTGTTGTTTGGGGTGACATGGTAAGGTTATGTTTTGTCTAAGATGAATGATTATGGTCCAGTTATGTTAGTTCTGGATAGTGATAATGAATTGGGTCAATGCCACTTAATATAACTACCCCATAATGCAGCAACAAAGGATATTATACTGTGGACAACTATAGTTCGGATGGGTCCAGTAATGTGAGTTCTGGATAGTGAGAATGAATTGGGTCATTGCCACTTAATATAACTACCCCATAATGCATCAACAAAGGATATTATACTGTAGACCTCTATAGTTCGGATGGGCATGGCCAATTATTTTAGATCTGGACAGTGAGAAAGAACTGGGTCATTGCCACTTAATATAATTACCCCATAAAGCAACAACAAAGGATACTATACTGGAGACAGCTGAATATGATACAGTTGTGATTGAGGTGACATGGTAAAGTTATTATTGCTGGTCTAAGTGAAGTGGCTAGATGAAGTGGGCATGATATAATTATATTACGGCTGTAATAGTGAGCTAGAATTTGGCCATTATCACTTAATACGACTATCCCAGAATACAACCGACAATCAGCATAATACCCTCGACGGCCAAGGCTAAACTCGGACCTTCTCTCACTGCCCTCACGCCAACTGTCTCTCAAAATTCTGCCCCACTCTTTATACAGTCGGAACGCAAAGTTTAAACATATTAATTCTGATCTAACGAGTGCTTTGCAATTCGATATGAATAGAGATATAAATGCGTATTTTGTTTGAGGTAAACTCCTTTGACATTTCGGAGACAGGACAGATGCGTAATATGGGTGTGTGTCCAGAACATGTGTAATGCACTGGTTTCCAACAATTACAGTTTAACTGGCCTTAATTACCCAAATAACGACTACATAAGAGAATAATGTCTCTCTTGCTATTGATCTGTTATCAGATAGCCCATGTGGCGTTCAACAAGTGCGCCATAATGGACATTAAACTTTCATACTAAATTACATGAGTTCCATTGACAAATCGATTTTCGGGATCCGTTACATACCCATATTTACGTTTCATGTTTAACCCAGTCAGAAAGATCATCGAAAATATTTACACTTTTAAATAAGAAAATCCCAACTTTTAGCTATCACCTTGACAAACAGCCAGGAATTTACCGGATAACGCCTACACGTGGTACACACATTTTAAGCACTTTATTCGCATTGTTAACTCGAACAAGTCTGAGAAAACAGCAGACAATCTACTTAAAATCAACCAGTGGTTGCGTCGAGGGGACAGGGGACTACAACCCCACCCCATAGAAGAGAGTTTACCCACCTACCCAGGTCGCGGTCGCGGTCGCGGAAACTGCCTCCTTTATTTTGTGTATGTCCGAGAATACCCTACCTCCCGCGTCTGGGGGCACAAGACTCTCGCCCACCCCACCCCATCCCACTGTCGGCGAAATTCTTGAGCGACCACTGAACAACACATACTGCTCGAGACTAATGACCTCTAATTGTTTACTCAGGCTGCATTTGACTAGAAACAACTCTTCCCCTGAGTTCCAATGTACTCTATGTGCCTACTGGCAGGGGACGAACAGCTGAGATTATAAGGTTCTACTCCCTACTGTTTGTCAGAATCCAAACATCTGTTGTTTAACATCAAGCGTGGGGGCGCTGTGGCGTTGCGGTAACCGGTTCTCGTCAGATCACCGAAGTTAAGCAACGTCGCGCCCGGTTAGTCCTCGGATGGGTGACCGTCTGTGTGATCGATTCGGACTCCCGCGTTGTGTCCTTGCGCAAGGCACTTAACCCCGTTGTCCACATGAGGGCACGGTGACGCCGTGTACTAAGGCGTACTGTACGTCGATGATGCGCATGTCTTTAACCAATCTAACCCTGCCTGTGCTGCAGTGCGGAGTTACAATGTTGGGGAGCTGGCAGCTGCTCGTCGTTGTTCGGTGGTCCTCTCCGGGTACTGCGGCTTCCTCCATCCGTAAAAATGTCACGGTCATGATTAGCCATTGTGCATAAGTATGTGACCTTAAACACCAATAAATAAATAACATCACGCGTGAATAAAGTTGGGCTGTCCAGGGACCAATCTTATACCATTTTAAAAATTATATTTTCCAAAATAGTATTTTCTTTCTATGAATATAAATGTTTTAAATAACTCGTCAGCGTTTTAAAAGGCGTGGCAATTTACCAACAGGTAAATTGCCACGTCCTTTAAAACTGTAAAGATGCATTTATTTATTTATTTATTTATTTATTTATTTATTTATTTATTTATTTATTTATTTATTTATTTGTCTTTTAAGGTCATATACTTATGCAGAATGGCTAATCACGACCGTGACAGTTTTACGGGTGGAGGAAGCCGGAGAGAACCACCGAGCAACGACGAGCAGCTGCCAGCTCCCCAACATCGTAACTCCGCACTGCAGCACAGGCAGGTTAGATTGGTTGAAGACATGCGTACCATCGACGTGCAGTACCCTGAGTACACGGCGTCATCGTGCCCACAGGTGGGCAATCGGGTCCATCATTGATAATCATTGGTTAAAAACACAATTCTGAAAAATACAATCGTAAAAATGTTATAGGATTGATCGCATGTGTTAATGACTGCACAGTACTAAAAAATGGATATGAAGACATAACCACATTATGTACAATACAATACATATTGACACTAGAAGATGGAGAAAGAAACGCCTAATTTTATTTTAATATTTATATTTCGCAAATCATTATCTAACACTGTTTCGGTTTTTTGAATGCTATTCGGGAAAGTGTTGTTGTCTCGTGTTCTTTAATTCACATGAGAAGCCAATCAAAACATTTCCCGGAAAACAAACTTGCAAAAAGGAAAAATAATGTGAAAAACAAGCTTAACAGATGAAGGAAAATGATAAAAATTCAATATTGTGACATAAAAGTCCTGATGGTAACAAATTTCAACCAAATTTCAAGTCCTTGAAAACTAAGGTTCAAACCCCAAGCACTTTGAATAAAGTGGAGCATCTGTTTGAACTGAATTTTTGAATTGTTGCCTGGAGACGGTCATTACTCGACTTATTCGTCATCAGTGTGTGATTAGTAATATAAATTTGCAATAGATTCAACATATGCTAATCTGCTGTTTCTGAGTTGCGACAGGCGCTCATGCCTAGAGGTGTTCATGATTTATATGGGTAATAACAGTAGTATACAGTGGCGGACCAATGATTATGAGTTAGGCGGAGGACGCCATATTTCAATCCTGGGTCATCATGAGAAGCATCACCTGTCACACGTAGAAGCTGGTTGGGCAAGCACAAGATGGGGTGTCTCAATCTCGTCGACGTATTCTGGAGGCCAGCCCGGTGCAAAATTTGTAAAATTGAAAGTCAGTGTGGCCTTCCGGTGATTTCTTGGTACGAGCTACTCAGTAACAGCTGTATGCTTGTGCGCGGTATCAATTAAGAAGGCAGTGCGGTGGCTCAGTGGTTAAAACATTCGACTTTAAACCAAAAGGTCGACTGTTCGATCACTGCCAGTAGTAACCGCATTGTGTCCTTGGACGAGACACTTAATCCCGATTGTCCAACTTGGCGCATGGTTGCGCTGTGTACTAAGGCATTTTGCACGTCGATGGTGGACTTGCCTTCAGCCGCTGCTGACACTGCTTGCGTGGAGCTAGTAAATTGACGAGTCTGACAGTTACTTGCCACTACTAGGAGAATTGTAATCGTGTGATTAGTCGTGACGTGACAATAATCGCCCAGTGATATCGCCGATCGCCAGCATCACGATATGGAGATGGTTTGGTTTCGGATTGAGCTGGCGTTTCGATGGTTACTCGAATACGTTTCTGTTGAATAGACAAAGATTACAATAGTGAAACAGTGACACCATCTTTACATTTTGATACCGTTTATTATCACCTTCTGGTCTAGGGTTTGTTATTTTTGTACTTGTTTTTCTTGAGGAGAAGAAGAGAATGAAAGTGGCTGGACGGTCGATTGAGGTAACTAATCTCTGGCGCTTCACGGACTATAATTTCGTCGTTTCACATTTCTGAATTTTTTTATCCAGTTGGTGTCCCCTGTTGTCAAGATCCCCCATTTGGCCTTAACTGCACTTACCATAATTAAAGTTTGTATATAATCGAGTACAGGTCCGGAAAATACAGTTGGTTGACACCGAACATCAGTATTTCGAAACTCTGAGCTCCAACTATCGACAAATATATCCGCCAATTATGCTTCCCTTCATTACAGTTGTGTTCGGGATAGGCGTGTAACTGATGGGATAATGGTAACTTGGGTATTTATTTTTTTATTTCTAGGGGGAGACCAATCTGTTCCCATCAAAGAAAGGTTCGACACATTACTGAAGTCAGATGCCTTCCAGGAAGAGGTAAGCATTGTATAAAACATAGGAATGAGACACGCACATTAGTCCATCACTGCACGAATCACTCGATAGGCAATATATTGACACCAGATGCTGTGGAACTTGCATCAAATCAATTCGGTAAAACATGTGAAGTTCGGTGGGTTAGTTATTAAGTCATGAAACACATTTTCTTTTCAAACTTTCCATAGATTATCCATAAAATTCATGTCTGGATCAAATTCAAATTGCTGGTGGACTGAAGGGTGGATGTCTTCTACTTTTAAATGTTGCCTCCAGCTTATTATAAGTATTTGTGTGATCTTTATAAAGTGAGAATATCCGCATAAAGTGGATATTCTACCTCTCACCGTGGGGTACAGAGATGGTGGGGGTGTAATATTTTAATCATAGGCCATGAGAATCATCATCCCGGCACGCGTAGCGATGGAACTGGGACACGAGATAGAGACTCTCTTCAGCGCTGTCTGGGAGGGGTGCTTACCAGGGAAATTGTTGGCCTCCTAGTGGCGGGTCTATCTGTATCATGGTGTAGTCGAAGTCGATGTGTTATCCCGGTCTCGGTGCATGGGGAAGGAAAGAACTGTCAGATGCATACACAGAACGACACACGCATGTGAATAGGTTAATCGATATGGAACGAGTGCCAGCGAGGAAGGATAAAACGAGAGGCTGTAAGCCTCGAGTTTTATCCTTCCGCGATGGCACAAGTGCCATATCGATTAACCCATTCACATGAGTGTGTCTTTCTGTATTTATTACACGCCTTCACGTCTATAAAAAATTAATTATTAGAAAGACACACAGCAATTCATTTGACAACTATCGACGCAAAGAACACATTTTATCGCCAACCAAATTTACGAGGAGAACCCCTGTTACTATTTTGTCCCTCAGTTCCAATGTGTTCTATGTGCATTCTGGTACATAGAACACATTGGAACTTAGGGGACGATTTTCAGCTATCGCCACCGATTCAAATTGGAACTGCATTGCACGATTTGTAGAAAATTCCAGTTAATTTCGCTTCTATTTCAAAATAGTCCGTCAACGATTTCTATTCCGTAGATATGTGCGGAAGAGATTTTCATTTTCCGCATGGTTTACTGTTGCTGCAGATGAGGATTACATAGAACAGACGTGTAATAAAAAAATAGGTTCCAAAACATATTATACCGGCAAACACAGTGACGTTATGTTTTTCCAAAACCCTCCAAGGGAAACCGCGATATTTTTCTACAGCGCGTTCACTCTTTATCCAACGCACATAATATCAAAATGTGTTATTTGAAATACTTGTTTTCCCTTTTTATCAATATTGTCAACAAAACCATATCACGCAACCTCTCGTGAAATGAGCTCGTCGAGCCCATTCCACTAAGTGGTCACATGATATGGCTTTATTGAATTTTTTCAGCTGCTCAATTTGCAAATCACGCCATGGTAAATCTGGAAACATTAACCGTCTTTCTGTTTATCTGCATTCGCTTCCGCAAAAGGCAAAGGGGATTCCAACTGAAAGAGTGAAAAATGGGGCCTCTGTTATTGTAAGTCCGTGCACATGAAAGCTCTACAGTGAATGAGGGCACTTTCGTGGGACTCTGGGCGTTATGATTCCTTAGTCCCGATTAACGGAAGCAATGAGAATACGGGATTTTCAGGTTATGTACTAACTCACACTGTGTCCTTTGTATCAGTGTGTCAAATAACAATATACAATCACTTCACTCGTAGAGTACTTATTATTTTGGTTGTCAAAATTGTTCACATATATATGCCTTGTTACAGTGCTTGTGTGCAATCTTCCATAAACGGTAAAAAGTCAAGTCCCTGTAAACTAAATAAATGCATTTCAAAAAAGATATGAAGCACATCCACACAACATGAAGCCTTTAACCGTTTACCAAACATGAACATGAATAGCAGACGATACTTGCAATCAAAATTATTGAATAACTATTTTTTTTTCATTTTTGTGTCAAAAACATAGCTTATGACCCCCTCATTGGAACGAGCTCAACGAGCGCGTTCCAACGAGTGGTCTTAAGCAATGTTTTTGAGGCAAACATGAAAAATAATGAATATTGAATGGCAAGTTTGTGAATAGCGCTGGCCGGTTTTGTCCGTTAATTTGGGTAAAGGGTTAAGCTGTTATATATCCACTTCAGAATAAAGCCCAAAATTGGGTTTCAAACACTTTATCAGTTAAATGAAAAACGATCGATAGTATTCTAGCTCGATTAGAGCAGCCTCAGCGCAAAAAAAAAACTGAAGCAGTGGCGGAGATGGACCTGGAAGAATTTACCCCATCTCCATTAAGAATTAAGTGTTTTGTCTCAAATTCGTGATTTTTTAGTTTTTACACTTTCGGGGTGGTCCATTAATGATACGAATAATTACCAATTGTCGGTTGGAGATGAGAAAAAAACACGTTTAACCCTTTATAAACTAATGTCAAATATCAAAATATCAAGTTGTTAATCTCCCCACAATGCCACTACAAATTTAATAAGGCCTAAAAAAGTTAAAAATCTGTTTCTCAGGCCCCCGGGTCCCCTTGGCTGCCGCGCGATCTCTTTTTCTAGCATATGCAAATTTAAAATAAAATAAAAATTAAATGGTTTATGTCTGATATTTTACCCAAGTTAATAAAATTGATAAAATTGATAAATACACCACTTCCCATGCTGTTCTGTAGATTAGGAGGCCTAAAAACAAACCACGAACATGAACTTTTGATGACAAAGAAATAGTTTAAAAAAATAAAAAATAAAATAAAAAACCGCCCGCCCACATGCAATTTTACAAAAATGGTCTTAGAAACAGAAGATCTACTTTTGGGGCCTAAATTTATTCATGTTTGACAGAGCAAAGAGCTCTGCCGAACGAGATTTAAAAGGTTGCATTTTTAGTTGCATTATGGGGAAAATGCTATTTAAAATTCGTGAGTTTTCGTTATTTTAGTTTAAACAATATTTATTTATTCAACATTTTGAAGAGATACAAAGTACAACATTGTTGATGGTGGATCCGATAGAAAGCTAGAGAGCTTATATAAGGTCGTTTCTACGTATGGCATTTACAATATAACGATATAATCGGATTAATGACACTCATACAGTTGCATTTATATTGTTTAAACCATGGAAATTAAAATGATAGATGCTGTAAGAAAAAAGAGAATATTGAATGAAAAGTGAAAGCAAGAAGCCAACCTGGATACAAACTGATCCGGTAACTCATCTAGTATTACTGAGAATACAAGTAGACTGTAATCACAGCGTATGTATAAATTGGATATGGGCTGTGTTCAGGGAAGCTCTCTGTGTTTATACACACACAGACATGCATATATACACAGATACATATACACACGCATACATATACATACAGACACACATACATTCATAGACGCATACGCATTTATATATATACATACATGCATACACATACATACGCACGCACGTAAACGCACACACAAACATATATATTTACATACATATGCATACATACATGCATTCATGCACTGCCATGTGCACGCACATGCATGTATCTATATACACTTACTAAAAGCGCTTTGAAGCTATGATATAATCCTGGACAAGGTCAACGACTGAACGATTTGCCTCGTTGCTAAAAAAAATCGGAGCCATAGAGTAAGACTGAAACATCTGGAGTAAATGATAGCTGGCCAATGGTACAGTTACGAATATTAAAGTAAAGAGGACGCATTAACAGAAAATGCTCAGTCGCCTCGATCTCACCACACTGGTTGTTGGGTGAGGGTGATATATAATTGGCATATAGATGTGAATTGAGATTACTACATCCCAAGCGCAACAGACAATGGTATATCTGTGCTGATTGACATTTTGCATTACTGAAGAACGATGGTGGCCGTCGATTATTATGATTTAACCCTTTACCTAACATGAAAAGCAGACGACACTTGCAAAAAAAATTCTTGAATAACTAATTTTTTTCATTTTTTGTCTCAGAAACATAGGTTATGACCCCTCGTTGGAACGAGCTCGACGAGCTCGTTCCAACGAGGGGTCATAACCTATGTTTTTGACACAAAAAATGAAAAAATAATAAAAATTCATTGGCGATTTTTGAGAATCGCGCTGGCCGGTTTTGGCCGTTACGTTGGTAAAGGGTTAAATAACTCTTAAAATTACCGTAAGAACTATTCTCTCTGACAGGTAGTGGTAGTCTATTCCATAATTTAGTTACTTCCGGTTTGAAAGAGAATTGATATAAATTAGTTCGGCAAAAAGGGATCCTGAGGTTACCGCTTGAATGAAAATTATGTGTCGTATTGCTCTCCGACACTAGGGGTGGGACCTTACTAGCAATGTATGGGGGCGTTATGCAATGGCACATCTTAAAAAACTGCATTAGTTTGTGCTTTCCGCGCCTGTCCTGGAGGATATCCCAGCAGGTTTCGGAGTATAATAGGGCTTTGCTGGCACCAACAGTTCCCCAGGTAACAACCCTGGCTAATTCGTTAGGGTTGTATAGTTGGGATCCCTAATGAAGAATTATTTCCTATGAAAGATTTAAGAGTCTTCCACCATTGTGCTGGTGAAGTCTCTGAGCTTTTCAGCACGTTTTGGACTTTATTAAAATGGAACGTTTTGGCCTTCTGTATCGCTGAAACAACCTCATTCCTCTTGCATCTGAAATTATACCATGCTTGAGGAAGGTCACGATACAATCGTTTTCTTTGTGTGATAAGTAGTCTTATGTTATTATGAAACCATATGGGTGAAGTCTCTGAGCTTTTCAGCACGTTTTGGACTTGAGTTAAATGGAACGTTTTGGCCTTCCGTATCGCTGAAACAACCTCACTCCTCTTGCATCTGAATTTATACCATGCTTGAGGAAGGTCACGATACAATCGTTTTCTTTGTCTGATAAGTAGTCTTATTTATCATATGACTCGTCCGTTTTGTTCACTTTAAAACATTTGATATTTTGTTTTCATATTAATCAGTGATAAATAAAGCCTTTCGTCAATTTCATTGGTCAATTTCAAAACTAGACAATTTGATTGGCTGAACAAAATACAACTGGGTCACATTTGCATAATTTCAGTAGGGAGAATTTACGTTATCTGTCCTATTTAGGGTGGGTTATATTGTATTAATCTTTCACCTACAAGAAAAATGCCATTCATTTTTTTTATATTTTCACTTTTTGCTTCCAAAACATAGGTTATGACCCCTCATTGGAACGAGCTCAACGAGCTCGTTCCAATGAGGGGTCATAACCTATGTTTTGGAAGCAAAAAATGAAAATTTTTAGTTATACGAGGATGTTTTTTCCAAGTGCCGTCTGCAACTCAAGTTATGTGATGGGTTAAAAAGTCATAATAAGTGGCTAATTTGTGCGTGTGTGTGTCATATGATAAATAGAATATGAAATGAGTGTTTTTCTCATATAATATTTATGAAACTCGTCCGAATTTTCCGTTTGGGCTCGCCAGAGGCTCGCCAAAACGGAAAATTCTTAGACTCGTTTCATAAATATTATATGAGAAAAACACTCATTCCATGTCCTCTATTTATGAAGCCATATGGGTTGGTTAGTTCTCGAGGTCATGTATTTATTTGGGATATACTTTGATGCCAAATGGAGTATTTTATTGGTAAAATCAGATACAATAATGTCCAGGTCGGGGTTATCAAAAATTTCGTCCCATTGCTCATTAACGATTGCATTATTTAGATCGGTGTAGTTTCCTATGCATAAGCCCAGACGCGTCTCTTGAAAGCAATATGTGCTGATTTTGCGAGGTCAGTTTCGATAACAATTGGTTTATGATAGCGGATCATGTCTGGGAAAAAGGGATCTAAAACTTCACACGACACCACGTTCACTGACTGAGACACGGCAAAGAGGTCGAGCAGTGTCGCAGAAGTTTCGGTAATGCATGTCGGATCATTAAAAAGCTGGGCCAAGTTAAAACATCTGGCAATTTATAAAAAATTGCTTCCTAGTGTCATAAGTTGATTATCATTAAAATCACCAGTAACAATAAGATCGTCAATTTGGGTATCTTTGGCTTTTTTCAATGGAGGCGGAACTAATATTCCACATTTCGTGTGGACTATTGGGTGGGCGGTAAAACACACCCAGTAGCACTGGCTTACCATGTTTTGGGACAACCTCAGTCCAAAGACACTCTATATTTACCAACTCAAGATCAGGTCTATATCGGAAGGCAATGCCCTCCTTGAAATATACCGCCACACCGCCGCCCCTCGTCGGACGGTCCTTACGCAGTGGCTCCTTTCAGCTAGGCAGAAGTACGTTAGATGACGGAATGTTATCAATTAGCCACGTCTCGGTGAGAGTCAGAAAATCTAGGTCCAGCGATTCACATTTCATAATGTCAAATTTCGTTTGTACCTCTACGCTTTGTACATTCAAATGGCATATTTTTAATATATTTACTCTCTTATTTGAGTCTGTAGGATTTGGGCCTGGGTTCAATTCAATATCGCCCGATAATAAAATTTACACCAGCAAGAGTACTGTTAGGGCGAGAATGGGAGCCGAAAGTGTTAAATAAAAAAACCTGTCAATCACCGAGACAACTGTAGCCAAATTATAATTAAATTTTGGTTCCAATAACCATGCATTTTTGTCCCCAAGCGTAACTGGACAATCGGACAAATTGAAGAATAATGCAAGCATGGCAGTGAAGGCGTTCAGTGGGCTGCTTCCCTTTTCGTTATTTTGACATCAGAGTGTGTGTGTGGGGGGGGGGGGGGGGTGGTCAGATATCCCTTTACACTGCTGAGCAACACATTAGCTATTATGTAACATTTTGGATGCCATCGGCCAAAAGGAAATTGTATTCTACAAGAGAGTCGCCTTTATCCTGACAACCCAAATTGAAATGACCAGAGTGAATCACTGAAAACAATGAAATTTTGTAGGTTGTAGAGAAAACGCAACGATATTTCATTGGGATGCAGGAAGCTGAAGATGAAGTTATTGTGGACCGAATTGTAGATCTCGCTGGTAGCAATGATGATGCATTGTTATTTGTTATCACAACAGATTTCAAGGAACCAAAGGTTAGTAGAATTGTATTGAAATGAAACAGAAAAAGTACATTATGTTATCTAGAGACCCGGATTATTTTCAAACTAATCTTATTGACTCTGGAACTGGCCTCATACCATAATTTATGCTAAGTGTAACGATGCTTCCATGGTAGCAAAGCTGAACGATTATGTTTTGATGTCATTCGCGTGGTGATGACAGCACATGCGCATTTTGTCCTTTTTAGGGTATCCGCGCATGTTGGATGTAAAAGGATGTCATGTGATTTCAACGAGCAGGAATTGCCACTATTTGGGCGGGGGTTGTGATTGGAGATATCCACCATATTCCACGGACATCTGGTCATATTTGTACCCTATATCATGGTTTTGTAATACTACTCTTGAGTTTTGGGGATTGGTATTGGCGAAAATGTATTTTTTCAGACAAGGTAATTTCATCTTTGAGATAAATTCTGTATTACCCATCTCTTATGAATGTATCAAGAGAACAAGCCAGAGTCCTTATTGGTTTCCACAAGCGTTGGTACTTGTCCTACTGGTAGCCTCCACGTTTAGGAACTGCCAGCAGCGGCTACATGTACCAGTGCTTCTATTTTCTCCCAGTATCTACTCTTCAACCATTGACTCCATTACTATACGTTTTTGTTATTTTTTCTTGGGCAAATACCTTTTGTAAAACATCCCTTCTATAACAAGCGCCATGCATACAGAAACTATGGGTGATAACTACTGCGCACTACCCAGACTGCTGTATTCTACCATATGTTATCTGTTGATTCTAGTACAATTGGGTTGATAATTAACCCAGATCAGCTGGGATAGTGAATATGAACCCTTTTGGGTTCATATTCACTCAACCCAGCTGATTTGGGTTGATTTTTAACCCAACTGATTGCAGAGTGTAAAACCATTAACAGTTTCTTCCAACTGGAAATCTTTTCACCCACTTCTTCTATTATTACCTTGCCCAGTGCAATCACTGTAATGGTTCGAACCCCATCAGTGGCAACTACGTTGTGTTCTTGGGCAAAGCTCTTAATAACGATTGTCCACGTGGTTGGCACGGTGACGCTGTTTACTTAGGCGGACTGCACGTCGATGGTGCACTTGTCTTCAACCAATGCTAACCCTGACCCTGCTTGTGTGATGTTAGTACGTTGGGGAGTCTGACAATTGCTCGCCATTGTTCGGTGGTTCTCTCTGGGTACCTTAAAACTGTCCGTAATGTTGACGAACTCAATATAGGTATCACAAGTAAGTTTTCCCAAATGACTACCCGATGCGTACGCTGTCGTGTCATCTGCAAAGGAGAGTATTTTCAGGAGTGACGATTCACTAACATCGTTGATATACAGGCGAAACAATATGGGGGCCGAGGCTAAAACCCTGTGGCGCACCCGTTGTAGTGTCTTCAATGCCGGATTTGTTGTAGTGAAAGGCAACAAACTGACGTCTTTTGGACAAATAACTTTGGAACTATGAATTTGCTAGCCCCCCCCCCCCCCCCCCCTTCCCCGATTTCCGTATTGTTCGAGTTTTGTCAGCAACTTTGTGTGGCTCAATGTAGCAAAGACTTTAGAAAACTCAGGGAAAACAGAAAATGTACATTCTTTTTTCAGTTTATCATTGATTTCTGCCACAATATTAACGAGGCGCGGGATTGGGTGAATAGTCGAGTGTTCCTTCCTGCATCCAAATTGGTACTTGTAAGCAGCACTTTGATGGTCAAGAAAGCTCACCGACCTAGCATGAATTATTTTTTCAAGAATGTTGGAGAATGCAGGGAGAAGACTGATGGGACGATAATTGTTAAAAAGTTGTTTATCTCCCGATTTAAAGACTGAGATAACTTTGCTATTTTCATTATTGTGAGTACAATTTCACACGAGAACAATGAGTTGAATATGTGGCATAGGGGATCAACTATTTCAGTGACCACTTTTTGAGAAGCTTAGAGGATAAATTGTCTGAGTGTCTACTGGTTTTCGAAGGAAGTCTACTGGCGCAGAGAATCACTTCTTGGGTGTTGGTGGGAGTCAGAAAGATCGAGTCCTGGGGATGTTCTGTGGTGTAATCAGAAAAGTGATTACTGGCTACCGGAATGTTATCACCCAATTTTTACCGATATTTACAAAATAGGAGTTGAATTTTCGGCAATTGTTGCAGGGTTTGTTATCTCAGTTTGAGCGAGTATAAAGGAAGACGACAGAGGCATGGGATGACTAGATTTGTTTATGATTTTGTCAAGATCTCCCAAGTTTTCTTCATATTGCTTTTATTTTCAAGTACTATTGGATTTTATTATGCCTCACGTCTGTGACATCAGCTGCGTTTGATTAATTTGACACCTTCTATAAGTCATAGTACTGGAGTTTTTCTCAACACCAAACGATGGCGCCGTGTCTGTTTAACTTTTTTCGTCACCGATAGACACAAACTTAGTTTGTGTGATTTCTGAAATAAAACCAGAAGCAGCTTCGCTTCATTTCAGAAATCACACAAACTCAGGTGCTATCGACCGATAGAACATGAAAAGAAACGTTCTAATATTATAATAGTAATCAGCTTTGCATTTACGTTTCAGTCGGTTGAATACTTGACAATAGTTTTTGTACATTAGTGTGTTTTTTCGGTGGTTTCTTTAATTTTTTTAATGTATAATTTATTCTTTTGTGCAGTAGATTGCATTGAACCTGAAGTGACCCATGTCTTGTGTTTGACATGTTTTTGCGGCGTTAGGGAGGAAGGGATGCTTTTTCAAATGATCTATTGAGTGCAGCAAGGAATAAATTGTACGCTTCGTTTGCACTATGAGCTTCGAACACGTTGGTAAAGTCGCTTCCCGACAGAAGATTTTTTAATTTGTTAACATTTTCTGGTTTGAATGAGCGGAACGGGTAATGCTCTGTTTCGAAGACATGATTAGTGGAGTTCTAGATGTAATAGGTCCCAAAATGATCACTCACATCGGAAATGATGATTCCGGATTTAAAGTCCTTAAAGTTAGTACAGAAGATGTGGTCAATCAAAGTGGCGGAAGTATTAGTAACTCTAGTGGGCTTGGTTATAACTGGGATGTACTCGGATGTACTCGGAGCTGAGCATAGTCTCTTCGTATATATTAGTTTTATTGTGGCTATTGAAGTTTAGAAGATCAATATTAAAGTCATCTACAAGCCAAGTTTTCTTGTGCTCATTGCTAGTTTTGTCTAACAATTCGGAAAAGGGATGTAAGAAATTGATCTAAGTTTGTTTTGGGGGCTGTATTAGGTCGGTATATTATTCCGATGACAGTTTTCTTCGAAGTCAATTCAATGAATAATGATTAAAAAAACAAGAGGGATGAATAAGGAATGATCGTTTGTTTCTGTCTATTTCTTGAGTTATGAACCCCAAAAACTAAAGCCCATTTACACTATGTTTAGCTTTTGCTTTTTGGGGTTCATAACTCAAGAAACAGACAGAAACAAACGATCATTCCTTATAATTAAACTTGAGGGGTAATAAATTTAAACTCTCTCTACTTTGCGGATATAAAAACCAGGTCCCATCACGCTTCCTAGTGATAACTGAACAACAATGCATATTTTTAAAAATTTTATTGACCAGTGAATTGCGTACGGTAAAAGGAACGTCATAGGCCACACCCACACAAAACTTCAATCTCCTTTTCCACTTGACGTGAGGGTGCTGTCATTCAAAGCAACACTGAATTAAATTTAATTCTGATTTTGACCCTTTCCTGAGAAACTGAAAACACAGTTTGTAAATGTGGAGTTCGATATAAACCCAGATGACATGAAGTTGGTGACTGGCAATTAGACAGAACTGAACTCCTTTCAATTTTGACGGACCTGGAAGCGACCCCAGATAGCCTTCTCAAATTCGTGTGATGATGATGTAAGTTAACAAGCAGATCACCATGCAGCACCAATATATGTTCTTGCCGCAAGAATTACCTGAAATGTGTGACGAGTTGTGGTGATTGCAGAGGGGAATGCAACAATTGCTATGAGGGCAGATTTGAGGATGACGCAGATAGTTCGGATGCTGAGTAGACTGCTTGAATATTGAACATAAAAAGGACCAATTGATCACCTTTGCTTTTCCATTTCATCATAAATTCCATTCTCTTCAGAAGAAGTGTTTGCATTAGTCGCTCAATATGCTTGAGTTTCATTTCGAGTGAAGTTTTGCAGAAAGAAAGAAAATTGGAATTTCACGATTTTCCGCCACAATATTGGCAGCCACCTTGAACGTGGACGATCGATATCTTATACATTTAGATAATATTCAAATGTCATTTTCTGCCGTTCGGCAAGATAATGTACATCTCTTCTGGGAGAGATCGACCAATAAATGACAAAAACAAGCATATGCCCACTTTCAATGGCCATCTGGGACGCCATCTTGTAACAAAAAAAATTCCCCAAGCCGAATTTTCATATTTTTGTTGACAAAGGTTTCTCCTTCGAATGATACAAGATTCGATAGTTTACCAATTTGTTCCAGTTCTAACTCCATACCGACCACACAAGAGCAGAAAAGGTTAACATGCTGTGAACGTGAAATGGAAAGGAAGGTTTATTGTTTTATCATATGCTAGACACTTCTATTGTTGATAAACCTGGTGCCTAGTGTTCGAAATTCTCTTTTCAACACTATGCCTATGTTATTCTTTCCAAATTGCGTACTCTACGCAGCATACAGAACACGATGGCGCCGAACTTTCTTGTATTTTTTGTCAAGCTCTCGTGTATCGAAAAGAGAACGAATTTCCGCCATTTTAACTTTCGTATTTTGGATTAGTCACATTCTATGGGGGCTTTCAACTAATACTCACGGCTGTGAGCGCATGTTCATGCCATGACGTAATATTAATGTAAATAAACTGAGTAACACGTAAAGGCATGTGAGTTCCAACAGAAGGAATTATGAGTCGCATTTGCTTTTATTATTATATTGTAATTCTGTGTCGATTTGAAGATGAGCACAGATTACAATTCTATCTATCTATCTTCCACTTATGTCGAACCCCTCGCGGGGACATGGACATTCGGTGCGTAAGCCATAAAGAATGTTGGAGAAGTATAATAACAGGCCCAAAGCTATATACAGATAAAATCAGAAAAATTTGGTTAAAAAGTAAAAGCTGGAGGAAGCAAGGCTACGGTGAGACATGATCAATATGACTAACAGCAATATTGAACTGCTCAAGGGTAGGGAGGGAGGGGATATGAGGTGGGAGGGCATTCCAATGATATACAGTCCTTGTGGAGAATGAGTACTTGTAGTAGTCTGTGGTTGCTGTAATTTGTCTGCAGCACCATGGGTGGTTATGGCGAGATCTTCTTGTTATTGGGGTTAGATAGCCGTCAATGGGATAGCAACTAGATTGTGTGTTATTTTGTATATGAGGGGCAGTCTAGAGTCAATAGGCCGGAGGTCCAGACGTCGCCATTTAAGTGTCTGGAGAATTTCTGTGACACTAGATGTGCGTCTGAAGTCAGACTTTGCCCAGCGCGCAGATCTTCTTTGGACTGCTTCAAGTTGGTCGATTTGGGTTTGGATGTAGGGAGTCCAGACTTCAGAGCTGTATTCCAACTGGAGTCGAATCAGGGTTTGGTAAGCCATGGATTTAAGGGACTCAGATTTTAATTTTAACTTTCTGCGAAGAAAACCAAGCGTTTGATTTGCCCTTTTTGTTGCTCTGCTTAGGTGTGTATCCCAGGAGAGATCTTCTGAGATGTCCTCACCAAGGTATTTAGCTGATGAAGTTGATTGTAACAGGGTATTATGTAAAAGATATTTGGAGGGTATAGGATGTTTCCTTCTAGTGACATGTATAACTTGGCATTTTAAAGGATTGAATTGCATATCCCAGCCCATTTCCCATTTTTCTAAGGTTGCCAGGTCGTTCTGAAGGGTCCTTGACTGATTTACGCAAGTGAGTGACAAGTATATAGCAGTATCATCTGCAAAAGGGCGCACTTTGGATTGGATGTCTTGGGGAATGTCGTTTATATATGCTAGAAAGAGCTGTGGTCCAAGCACGGACCCCTGGGGGACTCCAGATGAGACCGGTATGGGTTCCGAGCGTGTGCCGTTTAGAATTACGGACTGAGAACGGTTATCTAGGAAGCTTTTAATCCATTCGAAGGTTTTGCCGTGTATTCCATAGTTATGCATTTTTAGTAGGACTTTCTCATGGCTGACTTTATCAAAGGCCTTACTAAAGTCTAGTAAAATTAGGTCGGTTTGCTTTCTGTTATATACTGACAGGAGGAGTCATTTACAAGCATTAATAGTTGGGTTACACAGGATCTCTTTTCTCGGAAACCGTGCTGTAGGTGGTATAGGATGCCAAGGTTTGTAAAATGTTTGATGATTGAGGATGAGACATGTTCCAGTGTTTTGCAGAGTACACATGTCAGGGATATGGGCCTATAATTGGCAGGATCTGACTTGTCACCCTTCTTGAAAATGGCCGCTACGTCTTCAGTTTTCCACTGGGAAGGTAACGATCCCTCATCGATGGATTTTTGAAAGATTTTTTCAATAATTGGTGAAAGTTCCTTTGATAGTGTTTTGAGTACTATGGGTTTGATTTGATAAGGCCAGCATGCCTTGTGTGGTTTTAAATTTGATAGGAGTTTTTCAATACCATTTGCACTTATGTTAATGTCTGGCATTCTGGGAGATGTTTGATATTCAAGCAGATATATTTCTTTGCGATCAAGCATATCTTGAAGTCTTGTTTTGCAATAAGAAGCTAGGCTCAATGGGGGTTAGGGGCTAAAAACAGATTGGAACTGTTTATTTAACAATGTGGCCTTTGATATTTCCTCATAGGTCAATATGTTTTGGAATTTTAAGGGGGGAGGGGATGCCGTGTCTTGTTTAGAATGTTTAAGGAGAGAGTAGAACCTCACCTCTTAGTGTTGGGTTTGACATTGGGAGAATCACCTGTCTGCTTAATGTTAAGAATATCTTCGAGGTATAGTTGGTAAGCATCTTTTGTTTTTTCCGAACGAGGTGCTTGAGGTCCAAGAATTTCTTTCGGTCACATGGCTTATTTGACTTTTTGTGAATCTTTTTTGTTTTTTTTTAAATCATGAGGAACAAAAATGTTCTTTTGTCTGGTAATTATATTATGATCGTATATTAGTTTTTGACAGCTGTATTGGAGGGAATTCATCAAAAAACATTGTAGTAATAAATATAACAAAACTGCGCCATGGATTCGAAATTTCGAATACCCGTCGATGGATTCGAATTGAATCAAATCTCACGGAAGATTCGAATCTGAATCGAATCTCGAAGCCTCGCAGGGGTCTACCGTGGCTTCCACTTAATCCTACTAACAGAAAAATTAAAATCTCAATAATGAAATTAAGAGAGAGAGGGGGAGAGAGAGAGGAGAGAGAGAGAGTGTGAGTATGGGGGTGTAAGCACCTACGATCGGGCACACACATTGTACCTACCAACAGAGCTCGACCCAACAAATGGGGTGAGCCCGGTTGTAATAACACCACAGTAGGCATAACCAGGCCGAATTATCAAGGGGAAATCGAAGTTTGAGGGGAGCCCTATTGAACGTTTTCTGGAAAAGAAATTGTTTTGATTTACTGAACCTTGATGGGTATAAAACATGACAAAAAATACATAAAATTGATTTAAACTAAGTGATGAACTTAGGAACTGGTTAAACTGACTGGCAGTAATTGATGTAAATTTAGTCCTTACAAGGATGGTACGCAAGCTTTTGTTTTTCTTATAGGCGATGACAGGTCGAAGATTCAAAGGTTCATTTAATGTAGCATTGGTTAAATTGAATTCATCTTTTAAGATTTTAGCTATTTCGATATTCGTTCTGTTGTATGTTACAGTGAAAGGAATGATGGACCTCCTTTCGCATTCTCCCTCTGATATGTTCATACCAAATGGCCAGATGGTTTGAAGCGTATTGATCCAAAAAGCCTCACGTTTTTTTCTAAATTCATCCATTTCTTCCAAATCGTCTTTAATCGGTGGCTGTTCAATTGGATGGATTTCGAAATCATCAAAGAAAGGCCAGGAAGGTTAAAATGTTGTGCTACTGGGGCATCAGCATTATGTTTTATATCTTGTTTGGGTCATGATTGTTCAAAATTTCTAAAAATTCATCAACATCTTCTTTTGAATGTTCCCAAATAATAAAAATGTCATCTAAATATCTGAGATATACGAGTGGGTGCTTTGCACATTTGCTTAAGGCATTTTCCTCCCATTCCGCTACATAAATGCTTGCAAAATTAGGACTGAATCTTTTTCCCATAGGACAACCCCTTATTTGTAGAAAATATTCTCTATTGAATTAAAAGTCATTACCTTTTAGGCTCAGCTCTAAAAGATCCAAAATTTGTTCATCCGGGCGTTTTGCATCGGGGTATTTTTCAAATGCATTTTTAACCGATTTCATTCCGATTCTGGGGAGAGCCAGTGTTATTAGACATCCTTGAAGACGAACCTTCTGGAATGAATGCCACCAGAGCACGGGTGTCGTCTCTTCGGGACAGTAGTTTTTACCCCAGTTTGCATGCCAGCCTTTGGTGGCATTTGTACAATAGTACTGAATAACCCCTGAAAAGGCACAGATACCTTTTATGTCGCATCTTAAGTCAACAAAATGACAAAATATTACCCAATATGCTCAGCTATCGGAATACGCGCTATTGCTAATTCACAAAATTGTTTTTGGAAGTGCAGGATCATGCTAAGATCGAGGCGTCCTTCTTTCACTTTCAAAGTAATTATTCTGGCCGATAGGAAACAGTAACAGAAACTTGTTTAGCCTTTATGAAGCCAGACTGGGGATAAACCGAGTTGTCCTGAGTTCTCTTTAAAATTGGCTCCGTCCAATTGTATATTCCATAATTATGTGCATTACTGTGGTTAGGGTGTTTAATATGATGAAATATGGAGTGTTTATGGTCAAAATAGTCAACGTGATGGGCAATTACGTTCGTCATGCAGAATAACTTTCGAGTACCTCCCCCCCCCCCCCCCCACACACACACAGAAGGGGGACCGAAAAGTGGCCTCAAAATTAAGGAACGGAAAAGCGGGAAGGACGGATGAAATTCCTAATGAATTCCTTAGGAACTTCGATTGTCCTTTGGTAATTCGGCCTGGTTATGTCTACATGTGGTGTTATTACAACCGGGCTCACCCCATTTGTTGGGTCGAGCTCTGTTGGTAGGTACAATGTGTGTGCCCGATCGTAGGTGCTTACATCCCCCACCCCCACACACTCACTCTCTCTCTCCCCCCCACCCCCTCCCCCGCCCTCTCGCTCTCTCTCTCTTTCTCTTAATTTCATTACTGAGATTTTTATTTTTCTGTTAGTGGGATAAAGTGGAAGCCACGGTAGACCCCTGCGAGGCTTCGAGATTCGATTCAGATTCGAATCTTCCGTGAGATTTGATTCAATTCGAATCCATCGACGGGTATTCGAAATTTCGAATCCATGGCGCAGTTTTGTTATATTTATGACTACAATGTGTTTTTTATAAATTCCCTCCAATACAGCTGTCAAAAACTAATATACGATCAAAATATAATAACCAGGCAAAAGAACATTTTTGTTCTTCATGACAGAAATGTAATCTGTGCTCATCTTCACAAAGATGGTTGGTATATTCGCCACACTTAGTTTTCTTAATCTCTCAGTGACTGTGTCTTTAATGGTATGGGGATTTTGAATGGGACCTAAAAATTGTTAATGTTATTAATATTGAATCAACACTGTGGACATCATGCCATAGACTACAGACAATGCCATTTCAGGTGATATCAAATATATATCTAAAGTATTTTTTTTCAATTATAATTTATGGTAGAGTCAGTGCTGGAAATGAAAAGAATTGATGGGTGCAGTTTTAAGCTCCCGTGAATTCAGAGACGGGAGTAAATAGCACCCGTAAAATGTTGGTATATGAATTTTCGAGGTAATTCTGTCACCAAACACCAGAAATCCTGTTGTCAGGATTGCCTCGATTCTCACCTCTGCTTCTCGTTTTCATTTTACTGCTTTCATATTTTCTTCTTTTCGTTCTTTTTTTTCGCACTTTTTTCTTGTTCATTTTTTTTAAACGGGAATGGTGGGAAGACAGCCACTAGTGACTACGCCATCTCCCTGTGGTGCAATCATGTAGTTGTGAATAATGTTACCTCTATGTTTATGTTTTTGTTTTTGATTGTATACATGATGCACTACTGAATAAAATCAATCAATCAATCTCAATCAATCAACCTTAACGCTTTGAACTCTAGTGGTATCTCCCATGCCAGTTCAATGGCAGCAATTAGAAGAGTCCGTATTCATTATTTGGGGTAGACCAATCAATATTTTCAACGTGCAGCCTCGGGGCTGCACGTTGAAAATATTGATTGCTCTACCCCCACACATTTACCGAACAGCCTTCCTATTTAATGACATTAGGATGTATCATGTTCCTGGCCAAAAAAAAGCGGCTGATCGGGTTCAAGAGGCTCAATGTATTAAGAATTGGTGAACTATGGCAGTAACTTGCCACTGGCTGCAGAGTGCTGCTTTCTCAAAACCACACACATTTATATGCCCTCACAGTATATTAGTGCTGCACAATATTTTTCACGAGTGCATTTTTTAGCTCCCGTAAAAAAGAAAACACGGGTGCTGACGGGAGCAATAACACTCGCACCCGTCTCATTTCCAGGACTGTAGAGTGCCTATAAGCACTCTCCCATAAATTTCAACAAAGCAAAAACAAGTGATAAGACACTAACTGCCCAAAGAACATTTGCTCTGTACTAGCTAACTTTACAAACAGTGTGCACAACCTGTGGAAATAAATAGACATTGTTCTTGCAAATGCAAAAAAATGTAATAATAGCCTCTTCGGAATGTTTTCCTGTTAAAAATGAAAACAGGTGAATTATGGTGAAATATATTTATTTACTTATTGGGGTTCAACAACACTTTCCACAGCCAGGGTTACCTCGTATTGGACAGTTTTACGAGTGGAGGAAATCGGAGTACCCGGAGAGAACCACATAGTAGCGGCGAGTAATGTCAGGCTCCTCAATGTACCAACTCCGCACAAGCAGGTTTATCATTGGTTGAAGGCAAGTGTAACATCGACTGCAGTACGCTTTAGTACACAGGCCCACCGTTTTTACACATGGGGGATTAGGTGCCTTGCTCAAGGACACAACACAGTTGCCCATGGCGGGGATCGAATCGTGGACTTTTCGGCTTGAAGTCCAGTGTCGTAACCACTCATCTACCGCGCTCCCAGTTGTGGTAAAAACAATCGGCTTCGCGGACCACATCAAACAGTCAGTGTGTATAATGTCCAGGTAAGATAATTAATAGTCATATTAACCCTTTGAACTCGAAAGACCGTTTTTCCGGTCCAGGATCGTGATATAATCTGACCTGACTTTCTTAAGATGATAGTTGCTTGGTGAATTTGTGATGTAGACCAAGCACATTTTTAACGTGCAGCCCCAAGGCTGAAACATATTGATTAGACTTCCCCAAAGTATATAGACTCTTCCAATTGATAACACTTAACTGGTGTGGAAGATACCCCCAAAGAGTTAATGGATTATCTTGTGGATTCAAATCAGCTTGTAATAAAATCAAAATTTCTTGTACTGCTCTCCCACATTATAAACTGACAAAAGATTGTTTTTGCTTAGACTGACACTTTGCCAATTCGCATTGTACATTTTGGCCCATGATGTAAAACTTTCACAGTTGAATTTTCCAAAATTGTAATGTAAATGATTGAAATGAATTATTAGCATTTTTAAACACGTGGTAAATTTCCTACACTCTAAAACCAGTTAGCTCAACCAAGCTGATTTCGTTTGATTTTTAACCCATCTTATTTTGAGGTCTTCTAGCGTCTTTTAACCCTTTACCCGACGTAACGGGGGAAAAAATGGCCAGCGCTATTCACAAAAATCGCAAATTAATTTTCAGTATTTTTTTCATTTTTTGTCTCAAAAACATAGGTTATGACCCCTGTTTGGAACGAGTCGTCGAGCTCGTTCTAATGAGGGGTCATAACCTATGTTTTTGAGACAAAAATGAAACAATAGAGGATACCTACTGTTTTTGAGTGAGTATCGGAATTATCTCATGAGTGGCTGCAAAGGAATATTAGTTTTCACGAGCGGCAGAAATAATTAATCACTGATTATTAACCCATTACCTAACACTAGTTGCAGACGAAAAAAAACCCCAAACTTTTCTTCCAAACCATAGCTTATGACCCATCATTGGAATTAGCCTAATCAGCTTGTTCCAGTGAGGGGTAATAAGCTTTGGTTTGGCAGAAAAAGATGAAAAAAATAGCGTGTTAATTTTTTTATGCAGGCAGTTTTGGCTGATTTGTTTAGGCAAAGAGTAACTGAAAAAACACTAAGTATCCTCTATATTTTCTGTTATTATATGCTATCACATATTATCATATGACTCGTCCGTTTTCTTCACTTTAAAACATTTGATATTTTGTTTTCATATTAATCAGTGATAAATAAAGCCGTCCGTAAATTTTATTGGTCAATTTCGAAACTAGACAATTTGATTGGCTGAACAAAATAAAACTGGCCACATTTTCATAATTTGCATAATTAGAGTTGGGAGCTTTCATTAGTCAATTTCAAAACTGGTCAATTTGATTGGCTAAACAAAATACAACTGAGTGACATTTGCATTATTTCAGTAGGGAGAATTTACGTTGTCTGTCCTATTTAGGGTGGGTAAAATTGTATTAATCTTTTACCTTCAAGAAAAACGCAATTCATTTTTTTTATGTTTTCACTTTTTGCTTCCAAAACGTAGGTTATGACCCCTCATTGGAACGAGCTCGTTCCAATGAGGGGTCATAACCTATGTTTTGGAAGCAAAAAATTTAAATTTTTAGTAATATGAGGATGTTTTTTTCAAAGTGCCGTCTGCAACTCAAGTTAGGTGATGGGTTAAAAAGTCATACTAAGTGGCTAATTTGTGCGTGTTTGTGTCATATGATAAATAGAATATGAAATGAGTGTTTTTCTCATACAATATTTATGAAACCTCGTCTGAATTTTCCGTTTGGGCTCGTCAGAGGCTCGCCAAAACGGAAAATTGTGGGACTCGTTTCATAAATATTATATGAGAAAAACACTCATTCCGTATCCTCTATAAATTTGATGAAATATGAATAAGAGAAATATTGTACTGTATCCCACTGGTGAAAGATATAAAGATTTATCTTCACTATAGACCACATGGGGGTCAATTAAGCATTTTTTGCTCCAAAATGCTTCTAGAACGATTTAGAGTGATTTTATACGGAAATATTTCTTTATCACTATGAAAAAAAAACATAAAAACGCCTATTAGCACACCCCCGCCGCTACTTGGGGTTGGGGTGTGGTCATAGGGGTAATCTCTTGTTATCTGCTTTTTAAAAGATAGCGAGACATTTTTAACTGATATTTTTTCTATATCTATCGTCACGATAGATATAAGGGAATATCCCTCTCGACCCTCTGTAGATCAATCGATTCACACAAGAAAATTAGAACGAAATTACTCCGCCGACGAACGTATTTTTAAAAGATAGCGAGAATTTTTTGTCTCCATAAAATCATTCTGCATGTAAATCCTTCAAATTTAAATCCTGCATTTTGGAGCACAACCTCCCCTCCCCATGTGAACAATGACTTATAATAAAAAATGAAATCTACACTTTTGGAATAAATACCAAATTATTTCATTCATGAACATGAAAAAATTACATATTTCCACTCGTGGCTTTGCTACTCGTGGAAATATAGAGGATACCTATTCTCCACTTCACAGTAATGATTGCATAAAAAAGACCACCTTCCATTTTTTTAATCGCAATTAAAACAGTGTATCGCGTATAATAAAAATAATATCTTCTGTTTTTCAGTGAGTATCAGAAAGCCGCAAGTGAAAACGTAGATTCCCTTGCAGCCACGAATGAGATAATCCTGGTATCTACTCAAAAACATTCGTGGCTGCAAAAGAATTTCAGCCGCTCGTGAAAACTAAAATTCCTTTACAGCCACTCATCAGCTAATTTCGATACTCACTCAAATACAGTACATGTAGGTTAAGAAAAATCATAGCCACAAGTGAAAGATATAACGATTTAGCTTCGATATAGGCCACATGGCGGTCAGTTAGGTATTTTTTAAATTTTTTGCTCCAAAATGCATTTTGTAGGATTGACCCTTTACCCAACGTAACGGCCAAAACCGGCCAGCGCTATTCTCAAAAATCGCCAATTAATTTTCAAAATATTTTCATTTTTTGTCTCAAAAACATAGGTTATGACCCCTCGTTGGAACGAGCTCGTCGAGCTCGTTCCAACGAGGGGTCATAACCTATGTTTTTGAGACAAAAAATGAAAAAAATTAGTTATTCAAGAATTTTTTTTGCAAGTGTCGTCTGCTTTTCATGTTAGGTAAAGGGTTAAGAGTGATTTAATGAGAACATTTGTCTTTACCGCTATGAAAAAAAACGCCTATGCCCACAGCCCACCGCTACTTGCAGTGGGTATGTGGTCATGGGGGTAATTTTTTGGCTGCATAAAATCGCCCTATGCTTGTAAATCCTTCAAAATGCATGTTGGAGCACAAACCCCATCCCCCGTGTGAACAATGACATGACAAAAAAAAGTCTATACTTTTTGAATGGATACCGAAATATTTCATCGGGAACGTGAAAATATTATACATTTTCACTCGTGGCATTGCCACTCGTGAAAATACAGAGGGTACCTATTTTCTCCACTTTGGAGTTTGGATTGCTTGAGAAGACCACCTTTCGACTTCTAAACGCGATAAAAACAACGTAACACATATAATAAAAAGAATATCTACTGTTTTGGAGTGAGAATCAGAAATATCTCATTTGTGGCCGAAAAAGAATTTAGGTTTTCACTCGCGGCTTTCAGCCGCTCGTGAAAAATAATATTCCTTTCCAGCGACTTATGAGATAATTCCGATACTCACTCAAAAACAGTAGGTACATTGTATTCTAATTTTTTTCATTATATGCATTGCGTTGTTTTTATCGCGATTAAAAGACGAAAGGTTAAGGAGGTGTTTTCATGCATTCAAAACTTCGAAGTGTCAACAAAAAACAGCTGGTGCAGATGACCGATTTGGCCCCGGTGTGACAGGAATAATAGTCCGTAGGAAAATTAGTCCCTCTGGACTATTATTCCGCGGAATTATAGTCCTAGGTCTACCATTTCTAGGAATAGTAGTCCGCTATTCCTAGAAATGGTAGACCTAGGACTATAATTCCGCGGAATAATAGTCCAGAGGGACTAACGTTCCTACGGACTATCATTCCTGTCACACCGGTCGATTTAAAAAAAAAGATATATTTTCACTCGTGGCTTTTGCCACTCGTGAAAATAAATTATTTTTCATCCTCCAATCCTCACTCATGAAATAATTTTGGTATCCATTCAAAAAGTGTAGATATCCTCTATGCATATATATTTTTCACACAGTTATCTCATTAGTGGCTGAAATGGAATTTAACTTTTCAGCCCTCGTGAAAATTCTATATCTCGTTCCAGCAATCCTTCTATATTCTCTGCTATGCAAACAGAAAACCTACGTATCTTCACTTAATTTGGGACAAAATGCATGGACAATCCACCTGCCCAGGTGATTTGATCATAATCCACTATCCATGTACATATATAGGGCCTACTGTGCTTACAAGTTAAATAGATTTCTTTTTACAAACTACCACTTGGGCATTTCAATACCACCAAGCCTTTGATTTATTCCCTCACTTTCATCACCCCCTTTGAAAATGTTGGCTGCCTAATGTATTCTGCATGGCCCAATGTTGGCTGCCTAATCTATTCTGCATGGCCCAATGTGTTTCAATAATCAACTTATATCATAACTTAAGGTTGAACAAGTTTTTTTTTAATATTTATGCAGGATTTGGAATATTTTTCTTGACTTTCATTAATGAATGAACACGATCCCTTTCATTTTGGCATTTATCCCCACTCACTGTTTATATTGTATTTTGTGGTTTCATTTGAGGTTTTTGTTGTGAAAATTTGGGATGACCTGTCAGTTTTGGGTTCCGTTGCCGCTGGCTCTCCCAATCCCATGTTAAAATCACTGTCAGCTGCCAATAAAAATTCAGCGGCCCGTAATTCGGCCGTGTTGTCCACCATTTCATCGCATATACTTCTAAAAACTTCCTCTCCCATTAAATTAAAGTTCCCATATTGGTCCATTGTTTTATATTTTTAACAGAAAATCTGTACGCGATGTGATGTCAAATTTGTTGAGCAACTTTCGCCACAAACATGTAGACGTTCAGAAAATCGATATGCGATGTGATGTAAGGGGAATAACTCTGCTGCGTGTATTGGACATATAAAAAGTACGTTCGTCCGCGGAGTAATTTTGTTCTTATTTTCTTGCAAGATTCGATTGATCTACAGAGGGATATTCCCTTATATCTATCGTGACGATAGATATAGAAAAATATCGGTTAAACATTTCTCGCTATCTTTTAAAAAAGCATATGATAAAAATAGTTATTCAAGAATTTTGCTTGCAAGTGTCGTCTGCTTTTCGTGTTAGGTAAAGTGTTAAACCAACAGTGATCCATTTCAGTCATTTATAGTCATGGACAGTAAATTACAATTTCAGAGTTCTGTCTCTATTGAGAAAAAAAGGAATTACGATCCCTAATGTCTGCTGGAATGTTAAAAATGACTGTTGAGGTCTGTGGAAATCAATTTGATAATTAAATTGATATGCGCCCGACCACAAAAACTATTTCTTGATTGATTTTCCTAATGTCAATATTCTACCAGAAACAATAATTCTCCTCGATTTTTTTTTTCATTTTCAGATACAGGCATACGTGAATACACTCCTCTCCCGTGGTGCCAATCCAAGAAGTGCAAATGACGACATGGAGACACCCCTTTATCTCGCCGTTAAATATAATTACAGAGGTATTTGCAGTAAGCTGCTTGACAACGAGGCTGTGCCGCATGTAATGGATACACACGGGACACCTCCACTGCAGATAGCCATCCAAAATTGTAATGATAACATAGCGTCTATGCTGATTGAATACATGCCGAACTACGTGTAAGTTAATAAATGTGTACATTTCCTCAACTGTAAGACGCTATCCTGGTTTCTATGGTGGAACGTGGTTGCTATGCAACTGCAATTTGTCCAACGGGACGGGGAGTTCTCGGGGTGTGTTCAATACAATAGGAATAAATCTAATTACGACAAACAACCTGTCAGTTCTTTATTTTCCTACTGAGACTGTCATATTTGATGGCACGTGGCTACCATGAGTCTGAAAGGCTTCAAATATAGTAGGGCGTGTTCTGGGGATGCTTTCGATTCAAGGGGGAATAAATTAATTACCTAAATGGACCCAACAACTGTTCATTTGTCTCGGATTTTCCCTGAATTTTCGATTGCTACCTGTCCTAGTCCCTGTTTTGCCAACTGCCATCCTGGCGTTTGATCTAGGCAAGCAACCCCAAGCCATCCCTGGTCTTGACTTCTGGTTACCACCAATCTGACGACTTCATTGGTTGAGTGCTGGAAGCCACTATCAAGGCTTTCAAAAAAAATGAGAGTACCAGAGCAGAGGCCAACATTTTCTTTGCTCATGTTTCATATTAAGTCTAAAGCAAATAATATTTTGTTTATATAAAGTTGTTTTATTACAAATTATTGGAGAGTGCCACTGGGCACTCTCCAATAATTTGTAATAAAACAAATTTTGAATGACAAATCCAGATCACCGGAAATAATCTAGCCCTCAACCAGTTAAGAAAAACAAATTGGAACCTGTTGTTCGCGTTGGACACATATTAGCCATCATTCAGATCCGAAAATTACACACGCTGATTAAATTTGATTATCATGCTATAGTGTTCAAAAATATTCTGTCACGAGGAGACGTCGAATTTTTATGCAAAATCGCCATTTGAAATGCATCCAGAACAACATAGGGAAAAATGTCTTTAAAAGTCAGCTGTCACCAGGAAAGGTCGATTTTTTTGCAGAACTCGCCACTCCATAACAACAAAGGACAATATGTCTCATGATTTATGCTTAAGGGTATTTTGGGCAATTCTTTTCTTCTTTTTCAGAGTAAGGAAATGGTTTACGGGTTATGACGACGAAGATGCCCAATTCAGTCTTTATAAGCTGCTTTCAGATAAAATGGAGGTACAGTCAATTATTTTAATGTTATTAAATGCGAAGTAGTGCAAAAAAGTATTCATCGGGAAAGCGGCTTGAGGGACTTGACCGGGGAATATTTCGATTCCACCACCACTTTCTCCTCTCCTTGTTAAAACTTTGTGGAAATTCAATGCAATACCCATCACCCCCCTTCCGGCCATGTTTATTCGATTGATAGTCTTGGTAGTGGGAGCAGGGTCCGACAATTCAGACCACACCTCCATCATATATAGAAAAAAAAATATTTCGGTTGTTGCTCTGAAATCTCTTAAATTGAGCAAAATTCAGGTAAAACAATCGCCATTCTAACCTAATTTCACGAATTTGGAGGCTGAAAGTTCTCATGTTTGAGACTGAATTTCAACTTTCAATATATGGGGCGTAGCTTTGTTGGTGAGACACGCCACATTTCGCCGCGTCTCTGTATTTAGCTTTCACTTTCATTGTTAGCTTCAGGGTTTTCTGATTTCTCCTTTATTAACTGCTTTAGGGCTAGATTATTTTTGGTGGTCTGAACTTGTTATTCAAAATTTGTTCCATTACAAATTATTGGAGAATGCATACAGGCACTCTTCAGTAATTTGTAACAGAACAAATTGATATAAACAAAACAATATTTGGGTTCAACTGAATATGGAACATGAGCAAGGAAAATGTTGGCTTTTTCTCTTGTACACTCATTTTTTGAAAGCACTGATAGTGCCTTCTAGCACTCAACCAGTTAAGTAAGCGCTTTGCCCCAGGCAAGTGTTTCAATTTATATTTCATCTTTCGTGCATTGAGGGCGGGGAATAAATATCAAATACAGCGGCCATAGAAGAAAGAGGAGGGGAGGAAGCAAACAAGAAGCCAGAGTCGATAACAAGTATACTGAGGATCGTGACTATCTTCAGAGAGTGTAGTGGTGGGGTGGTAGTGGGGGGGGGGGGGGGGTAAACCGCCTCACCAAACGATGCGGGTCGATCGATAACCAGATCAAGTAACGCAGCCGCGCTGAAAGCGGTCAAAGGGGAACTCGGTTGGATGCCGGTTAAAGAGAGAATAGATATGGGAAAATTATGCTACCTGAATTTTCTGGTAAATCTCCCAAACAGCAGATGGCATAAAACGACGTTTTACCATATATGGAACTATAACATTCAGACAGGGTACTTAAGGCAAGCGAGTGAACTAATGGAGAATTACTCTATAGAGACGGTGTCGTCCCACCTAGCCAATCTTTTTAATTTCATTAGTAGCGTCTGGCCAACCTTTTAATGATCAGGAGTAGCGTCTAGCCAACCTTTTTTTTCACACTTGCTTAATCCTTGTTATAGTCTGTAGCATATAAATTGTCATTTTTTTTTTGCAAAATAAAAATCATTTTTATATAATAATATGATAATGGTAGAGGTGTTTTTTTCTTGATTCATGGTGGATTTAAATTCTCTATCAGAACACGAAATCATGGACGTTGCTATTGGAGGTGCGTTGATCGGAATTGTCCGGCTACAGTGGTGATAAAAGAAAGTATTCTTGTTAAGTTCGGTAATGGACATAATCATACTTCTGATATTGAGAGTATTGCTTCAAGTGCATTCTTGTCGAAAGTTAAGAAGCGATGTCGCGAAGAAGTCGGACCAATCCCGAGCATTTATGATGAAGAACTCGGAAGCTTGCGAAATACAGATTCACATGAAGTTCATGAAGTTATCAAAAAAATTCCCACATTTGAGAGCTGTAAGTCGTCTTTATACAGGAATCGATTAAAAGTTCTTCCAAAGTTGCCACGAGAGCAAAACCAAATTGAACTTGGTGATGAATGGACAAAAACTTTTGCTGGAGAACGGTTTCTATTGCGTGACATAGTAGATGAACAGAACCGACGAATCTTAGTTTTTAGCACTGACGACAATTTGCGACGATTGTGCAATTCTGACATTATTTTTGCAGATGGAACATTCTATTCGTGTCCCGAGTTGTTTTATCAGCTGTATTGTATTCATGGAATGGTTGACCGTAAAGTTTTCCCCTTGGTGTTCGCGCTTCTGCCAAATAAAACTCAATCAACTTACTCAATATTTTTCAACATTCTGAAGGATGAGATTCTTCAACGAAACTTAACGTTTGCACCAGATACATTCATGATAGACTTCGAGACGGCGGTGATGAACGTTTTGGAGTGCGTGTTTACTTCCGTGGTGGTTAAAGGTTGTTTTTTCCACTTTACACAGTGTATCTGAAGGAAGACTCAATCCGTTGGTTTAGTGAGACATTACAATCAAGATGATGACGTCAAACTTCTTGTCCGGATGGCTGCTGTTCTTCCACTCATTCCCGTCCAACATGTTGAAGATTTCTGGCTAAATGCTTTAGAATCAGCCGAGGACATTTCCGTGGATGTCACCGCATTTACTGACTATGTTACCGAACAATGGGTAGAGGGTGTTCCCATCAGCAAATGGAACCATCACAACAACGACGGCGCAAGAACAACCAACACTGCGGAAGGTTGGCACAGCAAAATAAAAAAAATGTGCAGAGCTGCTCACCCAAACATATACTCTTTCCTTGTGTTGCTAAAGAAATTGCAGGCAACCAACGAAGCAAAAATGATTCAACTTGAATCCGGAGGTCTCGCACCAAAAAGACGAAAGCGTTACAGAACGATAGACAATCATTTGAAAACACTGAAGAACAGACTCAATAGTGGCAATCTGGACGTTTTTGAATTTGGTGATGAAGCAAGTAAATTACTAAAATTGAAATAATGTGAAGGTACTTATAGATTTTATTATAAAGTTGAGATGTATTTTGATATGATGTTGTTTGATTATGTAGGTAAGACGATACAGACTATAGCCGCCTAATCCTCTACTGCAAAAGTTGCGTTCAGCCAACCTAACACCTTTCTGTAATTCACACCTATTAACTGGTATTTTAGGAAGGTTGGCTGAGTGGGAATAAACCATAGAGACTGAAGATCTAAAAGGGGGGAGGGGGTTGGTACAGGGGAGTAGCCTTGTCAGGAAAAGGATGCTAGAGAATTGCAATAGAGACTGGCGAGCTGCAATTAAGACCTTTAAAGGCTCTTTGGATGGGCTGTACAAAAAGATGCCCCAGCTTTTGAGGAGTACCCAGATGGATCTTTGTGTTGTGCAAAGTGAGATCGAAGTCACTGGAGATGAGGGGGGGGGGGGGGGCATGAAGGTGTCCCAAATGTGTAATTTAGGAGTAACGGAGACCCCGGATGATTTCATTATAGAAGCATCAAATATTTGCCTTGGGGAACAATACTCTTTAGAAAACTAATGGAAAAATGGGATGAAAACATAAAGAATAAGTGGATATGGAATGATATGAGGGAAAGGGTCAATTCTATAGTTATGGCGATGGAGAAAGGGCTGATGGGAGAAAATATGAAACACTTTTTGACTGAATGCTGAGAGATTAGGAGGGAGAGTGGGGAAAGAATAGCCCGGCGCGGGACTGGGTCAATGTTGACCCCTCGTTAGAGAACTGCGACAAATCAGCGGAAGGCCAAAATTATTATTATTATTATTATTATTATTATTATTATTATTATTATTATTATTAATAATAAATATATCACCAAAGTAGCAAGCATATGACAATTTTTGCCAATGCGGATATCTTTAAAACATGGCAACTACTGTGCTACAGTACGCGACCCGATTTCTGCTCAAAGAGACAATACTTTTGGGGAGAGGGGGTCAGACGTAATTTTCGATTAGCAGACGAGCGAACATATGGGTTTGTTTTATTTAGATCTGCGCCGATGGACAGAACTTCCGGCTGCAGGTGAATGCTTGGTTGATAGCTGGACACATCGTCAAAGTTGACAGAATTTACCTTGCTTTTTTCAGTCAAATTATTATGAACCGTTCTTAAACTTTATTTTGAATATTTAATTGTAAGTATTTTAAACTTAATAAGTCCTTGCACGTAGCAGATAGTACCGCAAAATGTCGTATGTTTGAATGAAACATCGTGAAGTGTGTATGTATCGAAGTCAGCAAATTGGGTCATGTTAAAGGTCAAATTGGATGTAGTTCCTACTATAGATCTAAATAGATTTTTTAATGGAATTCTCATTGAAAGCGTTTTAACTGTAGTAGAAGCTTTACGCCGGTATTGGGGTTAAAGGCCAAAATTTAACATACGGGCTTTTCACAGGTAGTAACATAGGTGAGCATGGTATAAATGTCGTATAAATATCTAATTCTTGCCTTTATTTTCACAGAAAACAGCACTGGCAGTACTTGACTGCATGCTTGAGCCGCAGACAAACAGTAACATGGTTCGAGTTTATTATGACGCTCTAGAATCAGATTCTGCCGGTCGTTCACCTGATCATAAACATTTTGATAGAAATTGTAAAACATGTTTTCAGTTAATCGCAAAAAGTGGAAACAAGGTATGTTACCATGTAGTCAGGAAACATGTGTTAAGGGTAATCCAGAGTTGCCGTCGAATTTATCAATAGGGGTGAAAACCCAATGCCAGGGGAAGTGCATCACCCTTTGTAATCGTGGCCGTGAGGTATGGATGGCACAAATCATATCGCGTTTTCTGGGAATACTATAAACAATATCTGAGCATTAATATCAATGTGGAAAAGAAAGAAAGGAAGAAAACACTTCCGCGAAAAGGCCAAACTGCGATTTCAACAAAAAGTTTCTGAATACGATTGCCGTATGTAATGTGTAGAATTTGCAATTGAACTGAGATTGTGTTGTTATTGAATCATTCAGCCTAATAGGGCTGCGGATTAAATTATTAGCGATTCCTCTTAAGCTTAGTTTTCATTACAGTCTTCCTCATTGGTCATCAAATTTTCTTTTACCCAAACATGTATGTACACGTGCAGTTTTTTAGAGTGTTATTCGTTTCGTAAAAATAAAAATAAAACTGCAGGCGCGAATGAATTCAATGTAGGCATCCAATATCGAAGTTATTTAAGTCTCCGTCCGTTTTAAACTTTTACCCAACGCAGACGATATCATTATTAATAATGCTAAATATTATTTTTTCAAATTGTTCAACAAACCCGTATCATGTGACTGCTCATGGGGCGCGGTGGCGTTAAGCAACGTCGAGTCCGGTTAGTCCTCGGATGGGTCACCGTCTGAGCGATCGATTCGGACTCCCGAGTTGTGTCCTTGGGCAAGGCACTTATCCCCGATTGTCCACATGGGGGCACGATCACGCCGTGTACTAAAGCGCACTGCACGTCGATGGTGCGCATGTCTTCAACCAATCTAACCCTGCCTGTGCTGCAGTGAGGAGTTACGATGTTGGAGGATCTGGCAGCTGCTCGTCGTTGCTCGGTGGTTCTCCCCGGGTACTCCGGCTTCCTCCACCCGTAAAACAGTCACGGTCATGATTAGCCATTGTGCATAAGTATATGACCTTAAACACCAATAAATAAATAAATAAATAAATAAATAAATAATGTGACCCCTCATTTTAACCAGCTCAGCCGGCTCGTTCCAATGAGGGGGTACATGATATGATTTTCTTGAAATTTGTTGACTTTTTCAACTGCCCAGTTTGCATATTATATGGAAGGATGAGGCCGATTCGTTAGGGAAATGGTTAAAATTTCAAGAAAAAAGAGTGGCAGAAACGAAGTCGCTTCCTGCATCCATGCAATTTTTATAAGTGTGGCGATATTATTTGTAGATGCAAAATAGATTCGAAAGTTTTGACGGAGGAGGCCCATAGAAATGAATTTTCTCTCTGCTATTTTGGGTACGATTATGCAGATTAGGTTTCGTCCAGTGAAGTATAGATCTTGCTTGATTGGTGTTTGGGCATGACATAAAAACAAAACAAACATCTTGGCAGACATCAGAGCCAAGCCACAAGAAGCAGATATCGATTCTTTGCATAATAGTTTTCGTTAAGAGTGTAATGAAAACCCAACAAGCATATTTCTGTCAAAATCCCTGGGGTGGAGATTTGAAATATTATACTTTAGCTGAGCCACAAGTGTCTGAAACAATTTACGTTCAATGTCATTTACGCGTAATGTCGAATGACCGAAATAGTACGTCTTTGTAGTGAGTAAGAATATTCCTCTTATCTGAAAATATGTTTGGAAAGTCGGATTTTGATGTGTCGAGCTCTTCATTGTGAACAAATCTAATCTAGGAAAAGGGAAAAATTGGGTGTGCTGAACAGTACGCCATCGTTTAATTTTCTTTCATATGATCCAATGGCTAGAGCGCCGTTCTAATTTTATGATTTGTAGTTTTTGCTACCTTTAAAACATTTATTATGCATTCCTCAGTGGATCGAGATCATTGGGCTAGTTCCAATACTGGGTCAGTGGCTAGGTTTAAGAGCCATTTTTTCAGTTTTTGAAAATATTTCTTTCTTTTTCTGCAAGGATCGTCTGCCGGTCGTAGTGCGTAATTAGTTGAAATTCACGTCATCTCTTTAGCCCCTCACCAAACAAATCATCAACATCCGCCCAAGTAATTTACAATTTTAGCAGAAGAAGAAAACTTTCACCGAAACCATATGCGTTTGGGCAAAGGGTTAACTCGATTACCAATGTGCTATTAATGTAACAATAACATGAGTTTGGAGGGCGTTACGGTTTATTGACGGCCCCAGAGGAATGAATAACAGCCCGGGGTTTATTACCGGCCAGAGATGAAGTCGAGAGCCGTTAATAAGCCAGAGAGCCGTTATTTAGTCTTCCCGGTCATTAATAAATTTGGAAGCGCGACAAAACCATGTTATTACTATTACTACCATGACCGGAAGCCGGCGGCGGGCTGTTAATGCATTTTGTTTTGTTTTGTTCATGGCGCCATGAATTACTGAGTTTTACCGCCCCGCTAAACTTCGTTAATATTCTGGGAAACGCCCACTAATGTGGTATTAATATAAGGTGAATGGACCATAGGGTGAGTGAAATATCTGTCAGAAGTTTAAATTATTGTCGACTTCGACAGCCAGTAACTTAGACTTGTCTTAACAAAAGGAGGAGATGTTCCTCATCCAATTGTACCAAAATGGATACGTAAATCTCCGTCATTCGAATTGGGAATTGGAAGCTAGTTTAGATGTAAGCCAGTGTTAATAAATAAATTGGGCATCACGAAAATCACATACTATTCAAATACAAATAAAAACATCGCTATCATTTTATCAGTTATTTCATGAAGAACTTCACGTGAATATTCTCTGTTTCACGACACATCACGTGACTCAACTGAATGTTCTTTATTTTTGTTATCTCTGAAGAGAACAGGAATACATCCAGCGGCTGTGCCATTCTAGAAGCGATATACAATACATGCTCTGTCGAAGTATAAAGTTGTAATTCACTTATTCATTGCTGAATAAACATAACATCATATCATTCCATACAATATCTTCAGTGTCGAGGAAACTAAAAAAAAAGAAACTAGAAAAAGAAACACAAGAACTTTTACATTTCGCCCTTTCCTCTATAGAAGTATATAATCCATTGAACACAACCTTGCTGATTTCATTATTTATGTTATCACAGTACAAAATATTTTCCCATAGGCGACCATTTTTACGTTCAGGCGAAAAGAATATGATCGCATCACTTTAATTTTGGCATTCAAATATCTTTGTCAAGTACAGCCTTACAGACAACTTTTTCTGACCCGAAAACAGGGGGTCATACAACAAATAAGAGAGACAAACGGGCAAGAAGGGAAGTACCGGACACGTATTTTTCAGGTAATTCCCAACAAAAACACATCAACAGTCAATGGCCTTTTTTAGGCCACGTTATCAAATCACCCTCTTTATTTATCTGGAATATTCAACAATAATTCAAGATGTCAGTAGAATGCTTCAAATGTTTATTAAAACAATATAATTTCCCAAAGCTATTCAGTTTTGGAGATTCATCATTTCCATTTTTGATTAACTCTTTAGACTATGGTTATGATTTATGTGAACTCTCTATCACACAGAGGGCAGGGGTAATATACTGTCTACAGAAACCAAACAAAACCAAAACAATATGTTAAAAAATTGGCGACCTATTTCACTTATCATTGTAGACACAAAAATTGGTTCAACTGTGATTGCAAACCGTTTTAAAAATGTTTACCCAAATTAATCTCGTAAACCCAGCTTCACTGGAGAAGCACCTAGATCTAACACAAATATGTGAAAACATGTATATTTCCGGACTTTTAGTCCTTTTAGATTTTAAGAAAGCATTCGACTCTTGGGAGTGGTCTTTCATAGCGAAAACGTTGGTCCGTCAATCACTAAATGGGTTCATACGTTCTGTAACAATATTCCAATACGATTCCGCCTGGAAAGATGGGTTAGACAAGGAGACCCGCAACTTTTCAAGGCGGGTAACTCTAATTCAAATATTTACTACAGTGGTACCTTATGTTTCTTTTTAGACCGTGGCCTTCCATACAGCTGTTAGACTTCTCATAAGAAAGAAGTGGAAGATGTTTGCCAATCGTCGATATCAGTGAGTAACATAATTTTATCCGGGGGACGTGGCAACCATTACTTATTCTCAGTTCCTTATTCGACATTCGTTATCAACCGATAAAATCGGATAAAATCGGTTGATATGGAATTTCGAATAAAGAACTGGTAATAAGTTACGGTTATTACTTTATTCACACTTTATTCACATTCTTCGAAAAGCCATTTGTGTGAAGAACAACAAAGTAGTTAGGGCGACATCCACTGTACTGGTATGTTCATTGTGAAGTGTTCGTTACAAGGATAGGAACAATTTAGAAATGGGTAGGGTAATGCAATACCGAAGAAAACAGGGATGCAGCCACAGGTGGGTTGTGTGTGTGTGTGGGGAGCGACGGGGGCTTGTACTTGGAGTTCGCCAACGTTGTTGTAAAATCTTTCTGTCGTAACGACTATATCTATCAATCAACCATTCTTAAATTCAAATACGTGGTGACGCAAATCACTAACTAATAGGTCGAAGCTTCCCTGTAGCTAGAAAAGGGCGGGGAAGTGGTAAATTACAACATTTACATATCGTCGCCTAAGTGCTAGAATGTTCTATGTCCCATATGGGACATAGAACATTCTATCACTCGGGCGACGATATGTTTTCCTTGAAGCATTCTTCACTTTCACTTTGCATTTATGTTCCTATTTGTAATTTTGGCGTTACAAAAAATATGTTATTACAGTTTAAGGGTTAATGCTCATTACCTATCCCCACCACCCCGCTTCGTACGTTGGAACTCCCGTCGAAAAAGGGTGGAAATTCCAGACTAAAATCGATAAATTTGATAGATTGCTCTCTTCTTTTGGCAGGAATTCAGCACCATTTTTCAGTTCCAAGCCGAAAATCAGAAAAAAAATTTCAGTAGGGTATAACGGTGGATCCGAGCGCACCTCAGCTCGTACCTCACCAAAAACTTAGATTTTTTTTTATAAATTGTGTGCGTCACCATGTGCGATGCGACACGTGTGCGTTCACAGCGTCACTTTCTCCCGGATATTGCAGTGTTTGCGGTAGACGAAGCGTCGTGGGTTCAACGTTCCATTTCTCTAACGGCCAACACTGGCACAACTAAAATTTCAAGTGAATTTATTAAAAGCCCTAAAAAATTCAGTTTTTAAAAAATTCACCTTTGGGTGCGGCAGCAGGTTTTGACAACGACCGTTCTTGGAAAAACGCTCGCCTTTTCTCAGAGGTGACACGGAATCGCATTTTAGGAGAATTTTGTCGACTTGGATATTGCGTGTTTTGCACGCTTGCGACGGATGCGCGATTAGCACTGAGATTCCCATTGACAAAAATTCCAAAACGGTACAGTCGTTGACGAGTGATGTAACGCTGATTTCCGTGGAAAAAACGGATTCCGAATCGAGCTGTGAATTTTATCAGGTGCCCCCGAACCCGCCGGCGATGACACACGAGGGTTTTTTTTGGACGAGGAGAGAGGTCGCTCGTGCGAGTCTAAAAAAACAGTGCGAGGTGCGCTCGCTCCCGCCGCCCTGTTGAAAAAAAAAAATGTATGTGACATACATGTTATGACGATTTGCGAGACGAGTGGTGAAAAAAAAATTGACTGTTTAAAAAAGATGAAAAAAATACATATATAACAACATTTAAAAAAAAAGAATACGAAAAAAATATATAACCGTTTATCATTAAAAAAAAAAATAAAATAAAATAATAAAATATAATTCTCTTTTTTCGTCCATTAAAGAAAGAAAAAAATAATAAATAAATAAATAAATAAATAAATAAATAAATAAATAAATAAATAAATAAATAAAAACAATGTTTCTACACGTGGGAGATTCTAAGCGAAGGTACGAGCAGGTTTGCAAATTGATACGGAGCAGGGAGAACAGTCATGCGCAGAACAGGGCCAGGCGATTGGGAGAGATGGGACTGACGCGAGAGACGACCAAGTTGTTCAGACCCGTCACCGACGTTCAGGAACGAGCGCGGAAGGAGATCGTGGAGGAACTGAGACCCATAAGAGAAGGTTCTCTGAGGATGGGTTCTGCATCGAGAACTCCATCCGGTTACACTCCGGAGAGAGTGGTGAACGATCCGAGTAGCGTCGGTAGCGTCACGCCAAAACAAAAAGTTTGTCTGAATACACTCCGAAGAGGATCGAGACCGATGCGAGTAGCGTCGTCAGCAGCGCCGCCAGATCCGACGACGGTAGAGAGAAAGATGCTATGTACGGATTTCGTCAGGAAGGTGATGGCGATTTCGTGGGCGACCTCCAAATATGGCTTGAAGGCGACTATTTGATCATCGGTTCGAACAGGTACGAAATGACCGACGGATTGTACACTCTGCTCTCTCACAAAGAGACCCGGCGATTATACCAAAGAGGACTGCGAAAATTACAGAGACATTCTGGTTCAGACTCACGCCATGAAGGAGAACAACGATGCTAGTGAGACAGGTCCGAAGGACAGGAGACGTTACAAGTGGAAGCACGTGGTGGGTCCCATATGGAAGGCAAACGAGTATTTCGTGAAATCGACGACTGGAAAGGGAATGAAGACCGACACGTTATTTCTTCCACGCGATCCTGGTGCCCTGTCGGAGAGATTGAGATTGTTGTTGGCTAGCAGAGAGGCCGGTAACACCGGAGTAAATAACGAGATAGTGAGCGTATGCGACGAATTGTTCAGGCAGAAGTTTTTGACTAAGAAGGATTATCAAAAGTTGATGAATTGTTTGAAATAATAAAATTATAAAATAGTAAAAGAAAAAAGAAAAATAAAATATTACGTAAATAAAATAATATATATTCACAAATAATAATAATAAAAAAAACCTGAACTCTCAAAAAAAATGTTAGTGATAAATAACAGAGGATACGCTAGATCGTACGTCTACTGAGGATCGGGCATTGTCGATTCGATGATGTGATTCTTAACTCGTAAATTCACCGGCTATGCTGCAAAACAGATCGCGTCGAGCACTCTCAAAATTGGAAAGAAGATCTCGATCAATGTGGTAAGAAAGCTGTTGTCGAAGCGAGCGGTAGAAGTAGGTATAAAAGGCGGATTCTCGACCACTTGTACACGATTTTGTACATGTACACGTACATCGATGTACACCTCCACAGGATTTAGTGTTAAAATCGTGTACAAATACACGAAAATGTCGTTTTTTATGGTGGTACAGAATCCGCAAGCGGATTCTGTACCACTGGATTCTATATACACGTCGCTCAAGAGTGAAAAAAAATGTATGAAATTTTAAGAAAATGAGGTCGATTGTCTGGTCTAGAATCCGCAAATGGGTTTCCCCCATAGGATTCAGTGTTAAAATCGTGATTAAAAAACGTGTTGCGGATTCTGTACCAGCATCAAAAAGTGGTTTGCGGATTCTGATAAATCTGTATCTGTACACGATTTTAACACTGAATCCTATGGAGGTGTACAGGGAAACCCATTTGCGGATTCTACATCAGAAATCGACTTATGTACGGTACATGGAAAAAAGGTGGTACTGAACCCACAAAACAACTGCCACGTTTCCCGTTCGTGTTTGGGACGGTATAGGAGGAAATAAAAAAGTGATTGATATATATATAGGAGAGAAAAAAAATATAAATAAATAGTTATTTAAAAATAAATATATCAAATCGAATAGATAATAAAAAAATACGTAAATCATGAGCGCTTCCCAGACTATTAGAGCAAGGTTTCTTTTAAAAATGCTGATGAGAGCCTACGCATTCTGTGTGAACGAACAACTAGGTTGCCTCTTGTTAGAACGATGCGTCGGATGTCGGGATCACCTAGACTTAGATCACGATAATCATTCGTGTCTGACGATGGAAAGGGAAGATATGGTCGTCAAGTATTTCGTACTGGCGTTCGAACGCGTTCAAATCGACGAAGTGATCGCGTTTTGGAAGAGATTACTCTTCTGTAAGGATCGAGACAAGCCAACAGTTTCGGAAGAACTGAAATTGGCGCGGTGAAGTCTGACTTTAGAAGACAAGGGATGCATCATGAAATTATTGTTCAATGAAGCATACGTCTAAGTTTTCTCGTTGATATAAAATAAGAGAGAATAGAAAATAAAAATAAATACACACATAAATTTTTTATCTAATATTAGAAAGAAAGAAAAAAACACAAAAATGAGAACCAGAAATAAATTGTATCCGACGTTAGATGACGACGAGGTCGAGAAGCCGAACGGCGTTTTGCCGATGGCACCGTCGCTAGAAGAGAAAGAAAGAGGAGAGAGGTATCGCATCGATCAAATCAGTAGAATCCAAGCGTATCTAACTCGAGAGAGAGATTCTCGCCGTTCTCTCAAGAAGAAGTATTCGCGTTTCTTGAAATTCGTCAACGCGGTCGACACGACACTCATCAGAATTTCCTTGGGTTTACACGCGGCCGGCATCGGATTGTTGTCGACCGTGGTTGGTATTCCGATCGTGTTGACCGTAGAAGGAGTGGCTCTCGCCGCCGGATTGTTTAGCACGCTCGGAAACTTTTTGAGTAGGAAATTATATCTGAAGGTGAGGAAACACGACAAGATTCGCGTCTTGGCCGACTCCAAGATCGACATGATATCCGAAATGATCTCGATGGCGTTGAAAGACGGTAGGATATCAGAAGGAGAATACTTCATGATATTGGGTGAGAAAACGAAATACGAAGCCATGAAAGAAGCCATGAGAATCAAGACTCGTCAGATCATCAAGGAAGAGATGAAGGATTCTCTCGTGGAAAAGGGGAGGAAAGAGGCTAGGGAGGAATTCAGTAGGATGATAGAACTCAAGAGCAGCGATTGAAAAAAAATATATATATAATAAGAACAGAATTTTTTAAAAAAAAATATTAAATTTATATATAAAATAAAAACGAAATTAATTTAAATAACTCTCAAAAAATGTATTGCGTAAAGTGTAAGAGAGTTACCGAGACGAGTAATTCTAAAGAAGTACGAACTAAAAACGACAGACAGATGCTTCGCGGAATTTGCGACGTGTGTGGTACTATCAAGACTCTATTCGTTAAAAAAAGAACGCAAGCAAAGGTAAAGGCATCGTGAATAAAATGATCAATAATCTACCTTTCTTTCGAAATGCATCTGCCTGGTCACAGTTTCAGGGGACCTGAAACGAAATTGAACAAGAGACTCAACGCCGATCTGACTCCTAAATCTTGGAGCAAACCTGTGAATAAGGTGGACGCGGCCGCGTATGATCACGATCTGTGCTACGCCGGACATCCCGACACCAAGACTCACAACGATGTCTGCGATAAAAACATGTTGGGGAAATTGAGAGGCATATCGAATCCGACCAGGAGAGAGAAGATAGAACGTTCGCTGGTCGGCAATCTGATCGGTGCGAAACGTCGATTCGGATGGGGCGTTCAAAAAAAAAGCGCATCTGAAAAGAAGAAGAAACGATTATTGACAAGCGAATTGGCCGATGAGTTACACAAATCCATCATGCGTAAATTTCAAAAGAGAAGGGTGTTCGTGAAGGGTTTCGATGATATTTGGTATGCCGACTTGGTCGACATGAGATCGTTTTCGAGGTGGAACGAGGGTGTCAAATATCTATTGACGGTCATCGACGTGTTTTCCAAATATGGTTGGATCAGAGCTTTGAAGAATAAATCTGGACCTTGCGTCGCCGAGGCTCTGAAGAGCGTGTTTGACTCGTCTTTTCGAAAACCGAATAAATTGTGGGTGGATAAGGGAAAGGAATTCTACAACAAGCATGTTCATCGATTGGTCGACCTCTACTCGATCGAAAACGAAGAGAAAGCCAGCATGGTGGAACGTTGGAATCGAACGACGAAGGAAAAGATGCATAGATACTTCACGGCGAATTCGACCAAGAAATACATATACGCTCTGAACGGTCTGGTCAAAGATTACAACAACACGCAACACAGATCGATCAAGATGACTCCCGCGGAAGCTAGCGATCCTCGAAACGAAAAACGGGTCTATGCGAATCTATATCCTGAGAGATCTAAGATCAGGAAGAAGTCTAGAACGCCGAAATTTGCGGTCGACGATCGAGTGAGAATCTACGCTTATAAGAAGCACTTCGAAAAGGGTTATACTCCTTGATGGACCTCAGAAATCTTCGTGATAATCAAAATATTTCACACCGATCAGGTGACTTACGAAATCGAAGTTTTGGATGGAGAAGAGATCATTGGAAAGTTTTACGAACAACAATTACAGAAGACAAAGTTTTGATAAAGAAAAACAAATTTCTTTTATTTACTCGCTTTAACATTTTCTTGTTTACACACATATATATATAGGAGAGAAAAATAATAATAAAAAATAATTAAAACTATTTTTAGATAAAAAAAGCAAGCTAATTAATAAACAAAAAAAACCCCAAAAAACCCTTTAAAAATGGCAAATATACTAGATATAGCACAAAGCATAGTGAAAGATGAAAGTATTCAAGAATATGAGGTTCACGAATACGAACCGGTAACTGGAATGAGTTTGAACAATGCGGGAGAGATAAGAATCAACGTCGAAACTCAAGATCTATTCGTCCATCCTAGCGAGAGTTACACAGTGGTGCAGGGACGTCTCACCAAGGAAGATGGGAGCGACTACGCCGACGACAACACGGTTACTCTAGCCAATAATGGAATCATGCATCTATTCAGTAATATAAAATACATGCTATCCGGACAAGAGATAGAATCTGTGTTTCATCCCGGTCAGGCCACCACGATGTTCAGACTCTTGACGTATCCTGATGATTTTTCGAAATCTAGAGGACTTAATCAGTTGTGGATGAAAGACACCGTCGGCCCTGCTAGCGCCGGCGCCGCCGCGATATTCGACTACGTCGTCAAGACGTCCAGACCTAAAGGAACGTTTTCGTTCAGGATACCTTTGAAACACATCTTCGGATTCGCGGACGATTACAACAAGATCCTGTATGGATTCAAACACAATCTGACGTTGATTCGAAAAGGAAACGACGACGCGATAGTGAGCCTCACTGCCACCGATGTGGGTAAGATAACTCTACAGAAGATATCGCGGTTCGTTCCGCACATGGAGCCTTCGGTCGTGGAAAAACGCGTCTCTACAAGATCATAGAATCCAAGAGTAAATTACCTGTGGGATTTAGAATGAGACAGTGCGACACGGCTAGCATTCCACCTTCCACGAATCACTTCGATTGGAGATTGACGGTGAAATCCACTTCTGAGAGACCGTGTTTGATTGTGATTGCATTTTAAACCGATAGGGATGGGTCTCAGGAAAAGAATGCGTCGCTGTTCGATCACTGCCATTTGAGAAACATGCAAGTGTTTCTGAACGCCACGAGATATCCAGCAATCGATTACAATGCATCGTTCGACAAGAACGATTTCTGCAGACTGTACGGCAATGCCGCTGATTTTAGAAAGAAGTATCACGGTCTAGATGAATTGATGAGCAACCCTAACATATCTCCCGGCGAATACAAGTCAATGTATCCCATGTTCGTATTCGACGTCAGTAAACAGAGTGAACGACTCAAGAGTAGCGTCTTAGACATTCAGATCAAGATGCAATTCGATAGGAACATGCCGAGAAAAACCGAAGCCTTTGCCCTGGTCCTGTCAGACAGAGAATTACAATTCGAATCAGATGGAAATAAGATGTCGATCATTCGATGAGAGACGTGTGTGAAAAAAAAGAAAATATATAAATAAAAATTAAAAAAATTATTATAAAAATGAATGATAAAGAAAGAGAATACTTAAGAAGAAACAGACGTGTTTTAATTAAAAATATTTTGCAAGATTCGTTAGCAATAATTCTAGACACTTTAGTCGAAGCAGAACCTTTGATATTGACTGATTATATGAGACGTGAAATCGAAAGTAAAATCTTGATAGAAGATAAGACCAGAAAACTTTTAGACACGTTGACGTATGGAGGACCAACTGCTTTTTGAGAATTTATAAAAGCTCTTCAAAATGCTAAAAAAGATGTCGACGCGTGTTTCGAGATAGGTGATCCAATTTCACGAGATGAAACATTATGAGAAATAACGTATTAAAACAAAACCAAAAAAAAAAATAAAGTAATGAGATCTAGAGAGATTGAACATCTTTCTAAATCTCATTACTTTTTTTTTTGTTTTTAATAATCACTCATTATTTTTTTTTAATTAATAATTTCCACGCATTCACTGTTTGTTCAAAGGATCTAGTTTGATCAGTAGACTCACCACGGAACTGGCAGCTTCGGGATTATTGGTTTTCGTAACAAAATTAATCCTGTCTCCAGCGTTCACTTTGAGAGGCGTGCCAAACATGCTAAAATTCGCGTGTTGATTCTCAATCTTTTCGCTGCTGTATTTCTTATCGCTCTCTACTCCATTCACCATGAGATTGACGACTGCTCTGTTATTCAAATCCGAGGAAGCCAGAGCCATTCAAATGATTTCACCTCCCAACGCCATGGGATATCCCACCTGACCATGTTTCAGTCCGCTACCTCCATTTCCGAAAGACCACTCGGTTTTTCCCTCCTCTAACGTGCCGGCCTTCTCGGCCCACACGGTGATTTTCTAGCATATTTGAGTCTTTCCACCACCGAAATCAGGGTGCAGGCGTCCATCATGTTCACAGGATCTGGTAGATTCGTGAGCGCGTGTCCATCCATGTCTAGTTTACCTTCCATGATGTCGCCCTTTTCCAGACTGAGTTGTCATCCACGTACTTCCTGCTGACCGTGCTGGAATCGAATTCGGGATCGTGATTGAGTCTGAATAAATTCTCACCATTCATGTTGATACCACCCTCCATGGTTCCGCCAGATTGGTTGTTCAGGTAGAGATTGTCCACTTGCGTTTCTACGTATTCTTGTGATCATATCACGGCAGAATCTACGTAGCCCTTATTGACCACGGTTGAGTCCGCATCCATGTCGGCGACCTTCGACAGATTCAATATCTTGTTGAATCCCACATTCAGATCCGATTTCATTTCTCGTCGTCAGACTTTCTCTGTTCCAGATCTACATAGTGTTTGATCGCCACGTCCTTGGGATTCGTGGAAGTGGCCACGTTCGTTATCTTGTTAGAATGGGCGTTCAATTCCGAGTGCATCGTTTTCTGAACGTATCTATTTCTCAGGTGTTCGCTGAATCACGCGTGAGAGTCGTCCGCGTATTTCTTGGTCGTGGCATCGGTGGGATCTATGGGATTTGCGATGTTCATCAAACGTTTAGATTTCAGATCAAGATCGTCGGTCATGGCTTTATCCACGTAATTATCTAGCATGATTTGTTCGAAATCCGCGTTCCCCCTGTCGACGTATTTTTTAGTTGCAGCATCTGCAAGATCTATCGGCTCGGGAAGATTGTAGAGCTTCTTATCATTCATGTTCAAAGGCTCCTCTCGAGGTTCGTATCTCCGAACGTAACGTTCGTCCAGGTTGGCAACGTCGCAACCATCACTGACTTCGAGCGTCTTCCTCTTCTTTTTTATGTTGACTTTTTCATCGTCACTTCTACCAAATTTATCGACTGGCATGTTGTTTTGAGATTTTTTGTTTTTAAAAATATATTTCAAATGCAGTTTATTAAAAAATGAATTATTTCACTTATTTTATTTTTCGTTTTTATTCGATTAAATTTTTTTAAATAATATTTTATCTTTATATACTATAAAAAAAAAATCTCTCTCTAATGTAAATCATTGAGAATGTCTTGAAACCGATCTCCTTCAGACCATCTCTTGAGAACGTAGAGACATAAGTGACCGCAAAACACTTGATCTGGTGATTGCACTCATTCTGTGTTGTAACGAACCATCGATTTGTTGAAATAGTTCTTTATTTCTTTCGGCGGTGCGATTCCATAGCTGTCGAAATAATAATTCTTAAATAATAATTCTTCTTCTTCCCGTTCTTGAACCACGCCACCCAGTGAGTGCCTTCACCCGATAAATCGTCTAGACTTAAAATTCCGCATTCCGATTGTCGAGGTCTTCTCTTCGGCAAGGCATCTCTGGAAAACATGCCTAGAAAATCTTTGATTTTCAAATCCTTCGCCGCATTCGACAGATTGATGTTGGATAGGGGTTAGTTAGGTAAGACGACACCTTCTACAGATATCTCTATTTTCTATTTCATAAATGTATATATTTTTTTTTTAAATTTATTTATTTTATTATAATTCACTAAAATGACGTTATTTTTTTATTTTTTTATTTTTCTTTTTAAACTAACTCTCTCGATGTCTCTATCGATTTCCATAATCTTGAATCCGTCTAATTCCTCTTGATGTTCTGGAATCCTATCATACTTAATCATATCTGGAATCCTATCATCCACAATCATATCTGAAATCCTATCGTCTAAAATTGGATCCAAAATCCAATGTCTGCATGCCAAAGTGCTTATTTTATCGTCTAACACGAATCTCTTATCATCGTCGGCCATCAGCGAAATCTTGTTGACTATTTCGGTATACAAGTCATGATTTTCTCTTTGAATCGATTTCATAGTCTTATACACTGGACCACTTCCTAACAGACAATCTTTATACTCTTGGAAAGAGATGTTTTTCTTCACCACGCATGCTTTAACCCCTTTACACTTCTTGATCTCTTCATCTTCTAGACGATAAGCATACAGTTTGGATCTCAAGCCCACGAATTTGAGGATTTGTTTACCACCACTCTCATCCTTAAATTTACCTAACACCTTCTTGTTGTCATTCGATTGAATGTTGGACGGGTGATCGACTGGATAATTGCTTGTGTCCAACCACACGGCCACGTCTGGAGATATATCTTTGTAGAAGTCTTTCGTCTCTATCTCATAAACTAAACTGTCTGTGTCGGTGAACAGTAGTTTGGCTTTATCACCAAATTTTCGTTTGATGTAATCGTAGTGAAACTCGTACATCAATCGCTTGCTGATATCTAAGACGATCGGTCCTAGATAATACGGTTTGTCGAACTTCAGGTGCGTCTTTTGCATGTGAACGGCAACTAGATTTTTGTCAAATATGGTTCGGTGTTTGTAATTGGGTTTCGCCACTAATTTTGTTGCTCTTTTCTCAGACGTGACGAGTCGAACGTGGGTTCTCTTCCTGATGTTTTCCATTGAATTGATTTACCGTCCACGCAGTTGTTCATGAGTTTGAAAAAGTCTTTTTCAAAATCGTTCTTGGCTCGAATTCGGAGATTCATGCTGAGATCGATGTATTTTTTCATCCAAGGCTCTTCTTTGAATCGAATGATGCGATGTATGTTGACTAATTTCATCCCGTAATTGACGTATTGTTTCAAATTCTCACTGTAGACGACGTAGTTACATTTGTTAGATAAATTGGGAATGAGTTTTCCCTCGTCTCCTTCGTTCGGTTCCATTCGTTTGGGAGCCAGCGGATAATCATTGTGTAGATCGTGTAATTCTTCCGGATAGTTCAAATCGACTTCTAAAATGCAAGGATAGTCTCTCCATTTTTGCATATCTTCCTGTTCCATTACACATTCGAAATTTCTAATCGGTAAAGGATGACTCATAGCCCAACCATACAGATTATTAGCATCCCAATACTGTATGTATTTATTCGATCGTTTCGAATCGAAACCTTCTTTCATCTAGGGATTGTTAGCTTCAGAATATCTGTGGGAAATCATCGAGACGCCACCTCTCGCAGCCCTTTCGAACATGAGCAACATGTCCACGTCAGATAATAATTCCAATTGGACTTCAGTGGTCTTCAACAGAGTGTCCCACGCCAGATCGGGTGTGGTGAAATACCAAGCGGGATCCAGATCGTAATTTCGACGACAAACGTCTCGAAAATTTTCAAACACATCTGCCAAGAGTAGAACGTCAGTCTTTAGATAGAGATCGTGATAATCTCTCATGGTTTTCATATCGAATGATTTCCACACGTTTTTAGCGTGTTTGTAATTCTCGTCGGAAATGTTGGATTCGTATAATTTCGAATAAAAATCTTCTTTTGAAGGTAGTGCGGTGTCGGCGAATCTCTTTAGATCGTTCATGTAATCGTAAGGATAGACTCCTTTCCTCAACATAACGTCTACTCGTTCTCCAAAATGTTCACTCGTGATTTTAAATTTATCCTTGCTCATGTTATCGACTAATTTTTCCAAAGCAGTCGACATGAATTTAAAACTGTCGATGAAATGAATGAATTTCGTTTTTTCTTTCAACGTCTCTCTGTCGATTACTCTTTTCTTCTCCATGAGCTTCCATTTCGTGAAGGAAATGTATCTTTCTTCGCTGTTCATGATGGAATTTAATTCTTCGTGGGAGGTGTCGAGATTTTTCATGAACAGATGACTGTCATAACCCGAGAGATTGTGAAATATCACCAGATAGAAAACGGCATCTCGATATTTTAAATTACACTTGCTGTGAGCCAGACCATGATACAGACCCGTGTAATGATCATGGTCTCTGACCTTCTTATTTTCCTCCGAATTCTCATCAAATGATTGTCTGCATATGTGACATTCAATGGCTCTGTTATTTTCATACTGCTGCTCTCGCGTGATGATCATTTTCGCCGGAGTTTTGAATTTATCGTATAACATTTGAATTTTTGATTCTAACTCTTCCACGAACCTTTGAGCCACGTCGTCGTCTTAGCACTGTTTCGTGAAGGTGAAGGGACCCATGTCGTGTTGCGAGTCGAAAGCACATTTCACGTAAATGCAATAACGCAAAGGTATGTGTTTTTGATATCTTTCAACGTAACTTTGAAGAGCGTTGGGCTGGCAGGAATTCATTTTCACGGTGAAGCATTCGAAATCGGCGTACACAACGAATGGTACTTTTAACCTTCTATTGCGATTTTAAAACTTCACGATGGTGTTGGGTTTGGGCATTTCAATGGTGACACCTTGATTTTCATTGCAATATTCCTGATGTTTCGCTAATGATTTTTCTTTCTGAAACATGTTCATGCAGTTATAACATAAACATATCTTTCCTTTATGTTTATTATTTTGTCTCAACAGTAATCGGCTCGGATGTTTAACCCAACAATAATGACGATTGTCACCATTTGAAATCAATAATAAAATAATCATCTTTTCTCTTTCGAGATACGAAGTCTGTCTGAGAGGATAGATCGTTCGTTTTTCATCGTCATATCCCAAGACGTTCACCGCTATGGTGGGATTTTGAGCCTCGAAACGTTTGATGTGTTTTAACTGCGTTGGAAAAGTCACTCCGGTCCAATCAAGATTTTTAGAAGTCTCTTCGTAACAAGAAACTCTATTGGAGTGCATTTTGACAGGGTATAAAGTGGAAGTGACTGCCCATTTAAAACACTGATCATCTTTATTTCTCACATTGACCACGGAGTGTTTTTTAGCTAAGAAATACGGTAATTCCACGTAGGAAGACCCTTTCAACGAATCGTTTTTAGTTATATGAATTTCGAGTTTCAACACCTCATCGAATGTCCAATTACTACCTTCATGTTGATAATTCGTGAGAGACGTCAACATCTTGTCTTTCATCTTTTCGAAAACATCCAATAAATCTGAACCTCGAAGTACGGATTCAACATTAGATCTGAAATATGCATTTTCACAATGCTCTCGCCAGACTTCACATCGATTTTATTCATCACGCAATGGAGTATCATCTTAATTTTTTCTTCCACGTTCATGTGTTCGCGAAACAAATCCCGTACTTTTTTCTTCACCCGTTCCATAAACAATTTCGGATCGATTTTCTTGAACGAGGGAACCACGTCGAAAGTTTTAAAACACCTTTGATCGCACTCCCCCATTCTACGGGCTTCGATTGGAATAGTTCCATGATGAGTCATGCTACATATTCTTCTCCTTTCCCTTTGTCGATTGTTCGTTGAATTTCACTCGATTTGTCTAGAATCTGAAGTGCATCACTCGTTTTCGTTTTAGTTTTTCTTTTCTTTTCTTTTGAAACTTGAAGTTCTTCAATGGCTTTTCGTTTAGTCGTCTTCTTATTTTTCACAATCGAAACGTTTTTGGTTTTTTTTGACATCGGCATTTCGATTCCTTTTACTATCTTTTTCTTCTTCTCATTTTTCACAACTGACGCATTTTTTGACGGCGTTGCTATCGACATTTCATTTGCCTTTCCATCGTTTTGCAAATATTCCTGTATGACTTCAGTTTTTTTTGATTTAGTTCTATGATTTCTGAAATGTGGAATTTTTAATAGTTTACAAATCTCGTTTAACTGAGGTACGGTTTTCTCATTTAAATTTTCCATTTTTTTATTTGTTTGCTCCATTTGTAAGAATTTTTTTTTTTTTCGAATTTTGTATTTAAATAATTTGTTAAAAAAGTTTGGTTTTTTTTTACTCTTTATATATATAAAAAAAGTTTGTTTTTTTTTAATTTTAATTTTCTTTAATGTAAAATTTTTTGATGAAATTAATCAATTTTTTATGTTCCTTAACGTGAAAAAAAATTGAATTAATACGAGAAAAAAGGATGTTAAAATTTAACTTTTTATTTATATATAAAGAGAAAAAAACTTTTACAAAAAAAAATTGTTACATTAAAGAAAATTAAAATTAAAAAAAAACAAACTTTTTTTATATATATAAAGAGTAAAAAAAAAAAAAAAAACTTTTTTAACAAATTACTTAAATACAAAATTTAAAATGTATATTATTTGCAAGAATTCATAAAACAATAAACTAAATAATCAATCATCACAACAACACTTAAAAGATGCGAATTGAAATTGAAACGAGTCGAAACGTATAAGAAATTCGGTTATAAAATCTATAGATTATAACAACACGACTCCATCAAATTGAATGAGGTTGAGACAAAGGGCTTAGAGCATAAACATGACAAATATAGCATGCCTTTGAAATTGGACGAAGCCATGCTCGATTTGTTTTACGAGTACCAAAGCAATCTGCAGAATATCATCATCGCCGAAGACAGAGAATTCGACAAGGACGATTTGTCGTTGTTCTATGGAAGTTACATATATCCAAAAATCTCACTCGAACTCGTGGACAAAACAGGTGGTGAGAGCGCATTCACCGATGTAAAAAAAACTTTAAAAAGTAAAGATAAACATTCAACACATTTTCGAAAAAGGAGAAAACACGAGTGTCAACATGCTAATAATGGACTTGGAAATATAAACAATAGAGAGATTGATTTTTAGCGAAGAAGAAGGAAAAAAAAAGTAATGAGATCATCTTTAGATCTCATTACTTTTTTTGTGTTTTTTTTTGTTTTCCTTCTTCACTATTGCCCATATATTATAATAACGTTTCCTTTTTGCTCAAATTTCAGCGTCGATTCTTCTTTTCTTTTCTTTTTTTGTGATATGCTACGTTTTTATAAGAACACATTTGTTTATCCGAATCATAATTATGAACGAATGTTGTGCACCTCTCGGGAACGCTCGCATCATTACCATTCTCCTCAGAAGATAGTGGTAACGGTGGAAAACGTCTCATTCTTTTAAATTTCAACCGCATATCCCGATCTTTATTTAACTCTTTTATCAGTTCTTTCCTAAGATATCCATCATTAGCATCTAATCGTTTTTCCACATCTTTTTCACACTCTATCTCGCGATATTCATCATTATCGTCTAATTGTTTTTCCACCTTTTTATCCATTTTATATTATTTTATACTTTCTATGATTTATATTTTATATTTATATAATTATATAATTTTTTTACATTATAATAACATATTCAAAATCGGCATATTCTTAAATGTCGAATTCTCACCAAACAACAAACCCTTGCCGAGTCGCTCAACGTTCCGTCCACTCTTCAGATAGAGACCGTTTCCACTCAAAGAGTTGTCACCTCTAACGGGTTCTAGATACAATCCTTTACCGCTGTCATCTACGTGGACGCGACACACGGCTCCTCCCTTCTTCAAAAACAGTCCGCTGCCACCCATTAATTTCTCAACTGCCGAACTCGTGAGTCCCGTGAGAGCTCCCACGCCAAGGGTCTTTCCGAGAAAGGGTAATGCTTTTGCGGCAAAGGGTAATGCTTTTGCGGCGATTCCTGCCAATAGCGGTAGGAAACCGCCTTTCATTCTCAAATTGTATCTCAATTGAGCGGGACTCAATCTCACCGTCAACCCTCTTCCATCACAAAGCGCTTTCTCCATCCTTTTGATTTGACTTCTGGTCCAGGCGATCGAATCCTGACCGCCACTCGTCAGATCTTCGTGAGTGAATTTGAATCTCACCGCCTCGCCTCAAGTTGTTAACGCTCTCTTAAGTTTCTTCCTTTGTCCTGCGGACATGTTCACGTTTTTAACCACGTATTGTGTCATAATTCTTTTTTTAAAATATATTTTCTTCAATTGTTTTTTTGTTTTAATGATAATTATATATTAAATAATTTTTGTAAAATTAATATTGCGTTTATTTTATTTTTGTTATTTATATATATATACACAATATTTTTTTTTTTTTGCTTTTATATTTCTTTTATGTGAAATCGTATCGTCACCCTCTCTCCGCGAAGATCTAACAGTTCACTATTTTGATCCGTCAACATGGTTTTGAGACTATACAACGTGTCTAAAATCACTGGTAGATAAACTAAATTTCGAGGTCGTTCCACGATCTTATAACCCGGCGACACGTTTGGAAAGTAGGAATAGATCGTCGGTTGAGCGCTACCATTCACGTAGCTTCCAGCAATCACATCCACGTTCACCAGAATGCTATTGACTGCGAGAATGTCACCCGTATTTTCAGATGCCTCATGGCCTCGATACATCTTTCGATCGAATCCTAGCATCTTGCCTATAGAATCGTCCGTGTTGAAATCCACTCGAAAATTATCTTCCAAATCCAACATCGTCTGTAAGGTATTAGGATTGGGAGCGAGTCTGATCTTGTTGCTCCCCTTTCCATCCGTCTTCATTCGCGTCTGAATGTAATTGTTCAAATCGTCTATGTCGTAACTTCCTTTTGGAATTCGAATCTCCAACCAATCCACTCCGTCGGAATACTTAAACGAGTTATTCTTTTCGGTGATGTTGGGAAAGGAATAATAAGTCTCCAGATTCACCAACGCCATCCCGTATCTTTTCTCTCTATTCAATTCGATGGAAGGTTCGAATTTCGTCGCGAATCGAGTCGAATTGCCACTCACCACGATTTGAATGGATTGTTTTGCAGCCATATTCTAGGCTATCCGTTCTAACAATTCTCCTTGTTCGAACATTATATTTAATTTTATTTTTATTTTTTCAAAAACTAATTATTTGAAGATTTATTATTTTCTAATTTTTTTTTTATTTTCACGCTCTATCTTATTATCATCAGAAACATAAAACTTGTCGAATCCGCACCAATATTTTCTGCGATTAAATTCGCTTGTCAAATCGATCACGATGAAATTGTTAAGTCCTCCATCCCAAACCCTCTTACAGAATCTCCTGAATTCCACCGTGCTCATGTCGTTTGCGACGTGGTCGCTGTAGATGTGATTGAGATTCTTGAGATCTTGGATAAAGAGACATAGAAAATTAGTGTTCTCCCTTATCGTCTGTCTGGGCAATCGAAAATAATTCTGCGACAGATAGAAACAGTCCATGTTGCTGTGACGACCCCTAACGTAATACGATTCGCATCGGTTCTGTCTCTCCAAAAGCAGATCGCCGAAAATCATGAGATTCTTATCTTCCGATTTCAATTCTCTAGGATCCGGAACGTCGCTAGCGTTCTCATAAAATCGACACTCGACGTTCGAAGATGCATTTCTCTTTATCAATTCCATCGCCGCACCGTCCAAAATGGTCGAAAGAGAAGTTTCACTTTTGTCGAATTCCTCCCTACTGTCAAAGATTCTGGCTATGACGTCCTTGGGCAATCTACGATCCAGGCATTCTCGAAGCAATCTGTATTTGGGTTGAAACAAGCTCTTGCCAAACACAAACAATCTGTCGTAATCCAACCAGTCGGGTTGGGACAACAGATTCATCAACAGATTGGTCTTTCCACAATTCGATTTTCCCACTATCAAGCCTCTTATGCTTTTGGGAAAGAACTCGTTATTCGACCTCTTTGTCGCGACGTCGTTCCAAGACATATCTTTAATGTTCATCTTTTTTTTATTTTTTTTTTTGTTATTTTAGATTTTTTCAAACACAATTTTTTATGTTTTATCAAACTCAGTTTTTTAATATTATTATTTATTTATATTACACCGTCGTGACTTCTCTTCAATCCAGATCCACTCGTCATTTTGGCTAAATCTTGTATGGGTACCACAGCATCCTTAAAATCTTTCCAACTTTTCGGCGTTCGCTCTAACGTAGCTCGCTTCACCGGTGGACTGATCAACTTGTCGATCAACGCGTTGCCTGCCCTCTTGCCAGCCACAGAAGCTATCCTACCACTGGCTTCGGAAGCGGCTTTCTTACCAGCATCCAAAGCCGTCTTCTTACCGACCTCAAATGCGGTCGATGCGAGTTTTCTACCTGCATCACTCGTGAACGCTCGCATTATAGAATCGACGATGCCAGAACCGCCTTGAATGTAAGTTCTAACGTATCCCCTATTCTTTATCACCAACATATTTTATTTTATATTGTTTTCACTGGTAAATCGTTTGTTGTTTAAATACTTTTTTATTATTCTAGTGTAAAATTTACTGTTTTTATTTTATATATTTTTGTTTGTTTGTTTGTTTTTCTCTACTTATTATATATATCAATCCTTCAATTTGTTCATTAGCCTTTTATAATGGTTTTTATTCAAAACCTTCTGTCTTAACAATTCATCGCATATGCTAACTATCTCATTATCTAATCTTGTGTTACCAGCACGTCTACTTGCCATCAACAATCTCAATCTCTGAAACAGAGCGACAGAATCGCTCGGAAGAAAAGTGGTTCTCACTCCTTTCCCGGTTCTCGACTCGTAATACTTCTTATTCATATCCCGTATGGGTTTCACCACCTTCGTCCACTTGTAACCTCTGCTGGCTTTGGGTCTCGTTTCTTCGGCATCGTTATTTCTCTTCATGGCGTTGGTCTGAACCAGAATGTCACCATAATTGTCGAAATCCTGTTCCGTGTAATCTTCAGGCTTGTCGGAAAGGAGCAATTTGTGCAGTCCATCAGTTATTTTATACTTATTCGAACCGACGATTAAATTATCATCATCCTTTCGCACTTCTGTGTCGCCCACAAAAATTCTACCATCCGAATCCTCGCGAATTCCAAACAACAGATCTCTCTTACCATAATCCTCGGATGACGTGACGCTATCAGTGGTGATAGTCGAAGCTGTATCGTCACTTTCGTTCACGTCGGTTTCGATTCTCACGGGAACGTAATCCGGTGTAGATTGAAAGGAAATCTGGTTTGTAAAACTACCGGGCAACGAACCCATTCTCAAAGAACCCTCTTTTATGGGTCTCAATTCGTCAACGACCTCCTTCTTGCTTCTCTCTTGAACCTCCGTCACGGGTTTAAATATTTTTGTGGTCTCGCGTTTGAGTTCCATCTCTCCAAGACGTCTGCTTCTGTCAGCCGATTGAATGCTCTTTTTGGCACGTTCATATTCATTTAAAAGCTGATCTCGGCGTTTAGCATCCATCTGTAAAAACTTTTTTTTTTTCGTTTTTAAATTATTAATATTTCCTTTGAGTATGCTAATGTGAGTTATTTATTATTTTCTAAATTAAATGTATAATTATTTTTATGTTTTAAGTAAATAAAAATCTTCTGTCTTTAATATAATAACTAAAAATCAGTTGAGAAAAAAAAAACATTTACAAAAATAAATCTCTCTAAATGAGTTTTGCTCTCGAAAGTGTTAAATCGCAACCGTGCTTATTCTCACCATGAGGAAAACTCAAATAATCAAAAATCACAAATAAACACATCAGTAATGTAACGCTTTTCAAAAAACGCGTTTAAATCATATCAATTTATCTTTTGAACTGTTGCCGCTTTCATCTATAGAATAGTTTTTTCGGTTAAACTATTTAACTGACAATTGACACTCATTTGAATAAAAATCCGAGACCATCCCAAATGCGATGCAGGTTTAGTACCACCTTTTTTCCATGTACCGTACATAAGTCGATTTCTGATGTAGAATCCACAAATGGGTTTCCCTGTACACCTCCATAGGATTCAGTGTTAAAATCGTGTACAGATACAGATTTATCAGAATCCGCAAACCACTTTTTGATGCTGGTACAGAATCCGCAACACGTTTTTTGCTCACGATTTTAACATTGAATCCTATGGGGGAAACCCATTTGCGGATTCTAGACCAGACAATCGACCTCATTTTCTTAAAATTTCATACATTTTTTTCACTCTTGGGCGACGTGTATATAGAATCCAGTGGTATAGAATCCGCTTGCGGATTCTGTACCACCATAAAAAACGACATTTTCGTGTACTTGTACACGATTTTAACACTAAATCCTATGGAGGTGTACATCGATGTACGTGTACATGTACAAAATCGTGTACAAGTGGTCCAGAATCCGCCTTTTATACCTACTGGTAGAATAGCTTCTGAAGCCAGCAAGAGAGGAGCCGACGCGTTGATTAATAAATTGATAACTCCATTGCAAACGCCTGCCAAACGACCAAGAATCGAACTGAAAAGTTGGAAAGACTTCTATGACGACGCCGTGCCGATACAGGACTTGGCTAAAATGACGAGAGATGGTCTCTTTCTGAAGACTGGAGAGAATGCGGAACTGATTGGTGAAGGTTTGTTATTTGGTCAGAATTCGCCGTTTAAGAATATATCCCTTTTAGGTTTGTTATTATAATTTAATCATTTGCCCCACCTCTGCATTTGATTAGTTGAATGCATACAGTGTGAAAGTTGTCAAAATCGTATAAACCAAATCACGTCATGATTTGGAATGTATACACGTTCGCACACATCCGATCCAACATTGAAGACTCTGGAAGCCCCGCCCACTCAACTCAAATTGTCACCGTGAGGGCGTGACGGCAGACTGATAGATACAAGCTTGTAAACAAAGGTCAATGATCGAGTTTTCATCGCCTCCATTCAGCGAGAATATAATGATAATTTCTCAGGAACAATTGAATTTAATAAAATATACCAAAGTGAGAGATGAATAAAAAGATCAACTTAAAAAAATGTTTTTAATGCTATTGTTACGTGACTTGCTAAATATCTGTCGTCTGCGATCGAAAATCAAAACAACAAACAATTTGAAAATGATTGACGTGACCTGTTTGTGACACACTTTCCTGAGTTTGACTGTTGTCTTTTGCGAAAATTAAAAGTTTTTAATTCACATACACATAGTTTTTATATTTTAATATTACAGCCGGATTAAATTATAAGAAATAACTGTTGTTTTCCTTCGGTTTATGCGATATAAACCGAAAATTTTCAGCACAAGCTTAATCATAACTCGCTACGCGAGTTATTAAGCTTGTGCTGAAAATTTTCGGTTTATATCACATAAACCGAAGAAAAACAACAGTTATTTCTTAAATAAAAAAAATAACAATTAAGAAAAAAAAATATATTTATATAAGAAATAAAAAAAATGAAGCAAAAGGTGAGAGAAGAAAAACATCTTGTTAAAGACTTGTTAAGAAAAACGTTTCCGTCATCGAAACAACATTCGCTTTACGAAACGCTTTTAGCTTTTTCTAAACATTTACACGAGTGTGCATTTGAAAGAATTCGATCAGAACGAATCGAATATGACTTGCATTTAAACGGGCGCGTAAACTTGTTTTTGTTACTGTTGTCAATCATATCTCAAAATCGAAACTATCTCGAAAATATCGAAATGTGTTCGAACGATAAAAATTCATTTTATATTAAAATTATCATGTGATTATAGATATCCTAGATCATTTAAAATACAAATTGAAACTTGTAAACTGTTACAAATACAGAGAAATTGATTACATGTATGTTTGCATGAAAAACGTAGTTAATGTATTCGACTGTGGTGGTGGTGATGAAAATATTGAAAAATCCATTCATCAGTGTGTCAAATATATTCGCAGGTTACACTCGTTCGCGTTGTATAGATCGTGGATCGAGTTTGCCATAAGGATAGAAATCATTATGCTTTATTTCCCGTGTCTTCCTAACGACGACGACGACGTCGACGACGACGAAAAAATGATGGTTTTATCAGAATATGAAAAGCACAAAATCCTTCTTTCGAAAAAATATAATAATAGAAAAAAAACCTGCAACCGTAATAAATGAAAAGAGTTCGTTCATTCATTTGACGATGAGAGGAATAGAAAGTGTACTATATATATGGGGAGAAAAAATAAATAATAGTAAAAAATAATAAAAATAATATAAAAACTTGGAAAAAAATTAATTTTTTTAGGACTTGGAAAAAACAACTTTTTTTCGTATACACATAATTATGAGTAAAATGTACGATTCCATGGAATCGAGAGTTTGGTTTCTTCTAAGGGCGTTGTGTAGAGCTTACGCGATCTGCGTGAATGAACAACTTCCTAGGATCTTGCATGAAAGATGTCTCGGCTGTCTGGAGGAGAGAGAATTTAATCACATTAATCATTCGTGTCTCATGATGGAATGGGAAAACATCATCACCGCATATTTCATGTCTGCATTGGAATGCATATGATGCGACAATGTGATCGAATATTGGAAGCAATCCGTGTCTTACTGGAGAACCCAAACCTATAAAATTAGAAGAGTTGAAGTTAGCGCATTGAGTTCTCACCACCGAAGACAGGGGACACATTTTGGAATATTTGTTGGAAAGGGGGGATATCACTACCACCACCACCACTAAGACAATGTTCCGACGGGAATCACGTTTTTATGGATTCCTTGCTGAAGATTAGAAACCATTAAAAAACATTTTTCGTTAATTAAATAAGGGTGAAAATAAAAAATATGTAAAAAAAAAATAATAATAGACATAAATAAAATAAAATGAAAATGGAACTTTGAAGTAAAAAAATATATCCATCGTTAGAGAAATTGAATGTCGAGCCCATGGCACCTCTTCTACCACCACCACCAGAAAGCAGCAAAGACGTGGGACAAAAGTATCAAATTTAACAAATCAATAGAATTCAATCATATCTGATGCGAGAGAGAGATTCTCATCGTTCGCTCAACAAGAAATATTCGAGATTCGAGAAATTCGTGAGTGGTGTGAATTTGACTCCCATTGCGATCTCTATGGGTTTGAACGTTGCCGCAATAAGTCTATTGTCGACCGCCATTGTTGCTCTTCCAGCCGTATTGGCCATAGAAGGATTGGCTTTGACTGCCGGATTCGCCAGATTGATCGGAAAATTTCTCGCTATGAAATTATCAGTGAAGGCAAAGAAACATGAAAACATCAGCGTTTTAGCCAATGCAAAGATCGACACCATGTCGGATAAGATATCCATGGCATTGAAAGGCGGTAGGATTTCGGACAGTGAATACGTCGACATATTAAATGAAAAACAAAAATACGATGTCATGAAAGCAAAGATAAGAGTCAAGAGTCATCAGATCATCAAGGAACAACTGAAGGATTATCTCGTGGAAAAAGGTAGGGAAGAAGCGAGACAATCGTTTCGTAAATTATTGGATCCCCAAAAGATTCCAGAAGCAATCGATTGAAAACAAACAAAAAAATGTATATATATAAAAGAAAAAAAAAACTTATATGTATTAAAAAAAAAAAAATAATTAAAAAAATATATACGATAAAAACAAAAAACAAACAAAACAAATGTATTGCATCAAATGCAAGAGAGTTAATGATACGGTTAATGTTAAAAAAGAACTGATGAAAAATAAAAGTCCCATGCTTCGTGGAATGTGTAAAGTTCGACCAAGATGCAATTCGTCAAACGTGGTGACGGACTGACGAATAAATTGATTAATAATCTACCCGTTGAAATGCATCTGCCAGGACATCAATTTACGGGACCCGGCACGAAATTAAATAAGAGATTGAATCGAGATCTGACACCTCAATCTTGGAGAAAACCCATCAGTAGAGTGGATTCGCTGCTTATGCACACAATCTGTGTTACGCTAAACATCCTGACATCGAGACTCATAATCGAATCTGTGATAAAGACATGTTGATGACGTTGAAAAATATATCGAATCCTACTAGGAGAGAGAGACTCGAATGATCGCTGGTCAGTAAAGTGATCGGTACCAAACATTGATTTGGATGGAGACATAAAAAAACCATCCAGAATGCATTATTAATGAATGCATTGGCGAACGAACTACACAAACCCGTCATGCATAAATTTAGAAGAAGACGAGTTTTCATAAAGGGTCTGGATCAGATTTGGTCAGCCGATCTGGTCGACATGAAATCATATTCGAAATGGAACAAGGGCATTAAATACATACTGATGGTCATCGACGTGTTTTCGTAACATGGATGGATGAGACCTTTGAAGAATAAATTGGGAGCTTGCGTGGCCTAGGCTCTGAAGAGTATATTTGCATCGTCTTCTCAAAAACCGGATAAATTGTGGGTGGACAAAGGGAAGGAATTTTACAACAGTCACGTTCATCCATTGGTTGACCTCTATTCCGTTGAAAACGAAGGGAAAGCTAACGTGATCGAATGTTGGAATAGAACCACGAAGGAGGAAATGTACAAGAATTTCATGGCCAACACGACCAAGAAATATATCAACGTTCTAGACGAACTGGTCGAAGAATGCAACAACATGCGACACAGATCCATCAAGATGACTCCTGCAGAAGCTAGCGATCCTCGAAAGGAAAAACGTGTCTTCGTGAATCTCTATCCCGAAAGGATCAAGATCGAGAGGAAGTCCAAATCACTGAAATTTGCAGTCAGCAATCAAGTGAGAATCACTTCTTATAAGTCACTCTTCGCGAAAGGTTACACTCCTCGATGGACCAAGGAAATCTTTAAGATTGTTAAAATATTTTACACAGATCTGGTGACTTACAAAATAGAAGCGTTAGAGGATGACGAAGATGACAGCAGAGAAATCATCAGAATGTTTTACGAACAAGAATTGCAGATGACGATGTTTTGAAGAACCAACACTTCACTTTTTTTTTCTCTTTACGCTTATATATCGTAAGGAAAAAAATAAATATATAAAATAAGATGATAATTTAAAAAAAAAAAAAATTTATAATAATAATAAAAAAAAAAAGCATACGAATTAACACAAAAAACATGACAAATATATTAAATATAACCCAAGGTATATTGAGAGACGAAAGCATTTAAGAATACGAAGTTCACGAGTATGAACCCGTGACTGGAACTAGTTTGAACAATGCCAATGAAATAAGATTCAACATCGAGATGCAAGATCTGTTCATTCCAGCGAAAGTTACATAGTGATACAGGGGCATCTCACCAAGGAAGATGGAAGTGATTATGCGGACGACGACGTTGTCACTCTAGCCAACAATGGCATGATGCATTTGTTGAGTAATATAAAATACATGCTTTTGGGACAAGAGATAGGATCCGTGTTTCATTGTAGACAGACGACCACGATGTACCGACTCTTGACGTATCCGGACGATTTTTCGAAATCTAAAGGACCCAATCAATTGTGGGTGAAAGACACCATCGCCAACATGACTCCACCCAAACCCGGTGCTGCTCTGAGATTCGACTACGTCGTCAAGACATCGAGACCCAGAGGAACGTTTTCATTCAGGATACCTCTGAAACACATATTCAGATTCACGGAAGATTAGAATAATATTCTCTATGGATTCAAACACAATCTGACGTTGATTCGAAAAGGAAATGATGAAGCCATCATGAGACCCAGTACAACCGATGCGGGTAAGATACATCTGAACAAGATATCCTGATTTGTTCCGCAAGTGTTGCCTTTGGTTGCAGAGAAAGTACGTCTCTACAAGATCATAGAACCAAAGAGTAAATTACCGGTGGGATTTAGAATGAGACAGTGCAACACGGCTAGTATTCCACCATCTAGCAATCACTTCGATTGGAGATTGACCATGACATCTGCTTCGGAAAGACCGCAATTCATCGTAGTGGCATTTCAGACCGACAGGGATGGATCTCAAGAGATCTGTGTTCGATCATTGTAACTTGAGAAACATGCAGGTATTTCTGAACGTCACGAGATATCCTGCAATCGATTACAACACCTCTGTTTATAAGAACGATTTCTGCAGACTACACGGTGACGACACGGATTTCAGAAAGAAATATCATCGACTGGACGAACTGATGGGCAATCCTAACGTCATCCCCACCGAATACCAATCGATGTATCCCCTGTTCGTATTCGACGTCAGCAAACAGAGTGAGCGACTCAAGAGTAACATTTTAGACATTCAAATAAGAATGCAATTCAACAAGAATGTGCCGAGGAGAACCAAAGCTTTTGCCCTGGTCCTGTCGGATAGAGAGTTAGAATTCAAATCAGCCAGACAAAAAATGTTCTTCGTTCGATGAAAATAATAATTAATAATAATTAAAAAAATACCAAAAAACATAATAATAACTACAATTTGAAAAAAACAAAAAAAATATTTTTTTTGTTTTTTTTTTTCATTTTTTGTTTTTTTTACATTTATTTAGGAAATAAAAGAAGAAAAAAATTATTATGAAAAGTTTAATAAAATCTAATTGGAGTTGTCTCCCCTACATCACGAAAAAAGTAATTATTTCAATTTTTTTTTCACTGTTTGTTCAGAGGTTCCAGTTCGATCAACAGAGAGACTATCGAAGTGGCGGCTTCAGGATTTTTGGTTTTTGTCTTGAAATTAATCCTATCCCCCATCTGTACCTTGAAAGGCATACCGAAGACTTTGGTGTTCGAGTGTTGTTCCTTCTTTTTTTTGACTCTGTATCTCATGTCGCATTCCACACCATTCACCATGAGATTGACAACCGCTCTATCACTCAAGTCCGTAGAAGCCAGAGTAATTCAAATGATATCACCTTCCGCCGGCATGGGATATCCTATCAGACCGTGCGGTGGTCTGTTACCTCCATTTCCCAAGGACCATTCGGATTTTTCCACATCTAACACACCACTCTCCTCGGCCCAGATGGTGATCAATTGTCTGGTGTATTTTATCTTTTCCACGACGGAGATCAGAGTGCAGACATCCGACATGTGAGTGGGATCCGGCAGATTTGTGAGGGCGTGTCCTCTCATGTCCAGTTTGCCTTCCATGATATCGCCCTTTTTCCAGACCATATTTTCGTCCAAGTACTGTCTGCTGATCACTCTGGAAGCGAATACCGGTTCATCGTCAAGTCCGAATAGATTGTGACCAGCCATGTCGATTCCGGCCTCCATGGTTCCTCCGGATTTCTGTTCAGATACAAGTCGTCGACTTGAGATTCCAGATAGGATTGAGAAGTCAGTAAAGCAGAATCAATGTAACCTTTGTTGAGAACCGTCGAGTCTTCATCATCATTGTTGATTGCAGACAGATTCAATATCTTGTTGAATCCCGCATCCAGATCCGATTTCATTTCTAACTCTTCAACCTTATTCTTTCTCAGTTCCAAGTCTACGTATTGTTTAGTCGCTGCATCATTGGGATTCGTGGGAATGGGCACGTTGTTTATCTTGTTAGAATTTGCATTCAATTCGGACTGCATCACTTTAGGAACGTAGTGATCTCTCAGATGTTTACTGAATCTCCCGTGAGCGTCGTCCTCATATCTTTTAGTGGCGACATCAGTCGAATCTCTAGGATCCGCTACATTCACCACTCATTTAGATTTCAAGTCGAGATCATCTATCATGGCTTTATTCACGTAATTATCTCTCATCAACTGCTGGAAATTTTCATCTCCTCTATCGACGTATTTTTTAGTCACGGCATCTGACAGATCGATTGGTTCGGAAAGATTGTAAATTTTCTTATTGTTTAAGTTTAAAGGTTCTTGTCGAGGTTCGTATCTTCGAATGAATCGTTCGTCTAAGGTGGCAATGTTACCATCAACAACTCCGAATGTAGTTCTTCTTTCTTTCTAGAGGAACCTTCATCATCGTCAATGCGACCAAATTTATCGACTGGCATTGTTTTGCTTTTTTTGTTGTCATTATTATTTAATATTATTATTTTTTTTATTTTAATTATAACTTTATTTTTTTATTTTTATATATTCTTTATTTATATATATATCTATGTCAATGTTTTTATTTACATACCTATGTCAACATTTTTCTTTCTTTCTCCTTCAATATAAATCGTTGAGAATATCCTGAAAGTGATCTCCTTCCGGCCATCTCTTGAGAATGTAGAGGCACAGGTGATCGCAAAACGCTCGATCCGGCACTTGCACTCGTTCGGTATTGTAAATAACTGACAATAAATAGTTTCTTATTTCCATCGGCGGTGAGATTCCATAACTATCGAAAAATAATAACTTTTATCGTTCGAAAACCACGCGACCCAATGCGTGCCCTCACCTCCGATATCATCCAGATTTAAAATTCCACATTCCGAATCATCATCGTATTTTTTTCTCGGCAAAGCATCTCCAGAAAACACACCTCGAAAATGTTTGATTTTTAAATCTTTTGCAGCTTTTGACAGATCGATGTTAGATAGAAGTTCGTTGGGTAAGACGACACCTTCAATGAATATGCATCGACTAATTTTTCCAGACCCGTCGACATAAATTTGTAACTGTTGATGAAACGTATCTCTCTATGGATGGGACTCATGTCCTCAGTGAAACCATCGACGACTCTCTTTTTATCGACGATCTTCCATTTAGTAAATGAAATGTATTTTTCGTCGCTTTGTGCGATGCAGCTAAACTCTCCCTAGCTAACACCCATATGTTTCACGAACAGGTGACTGTTGTAGCCCAAGAGATTGTGAAATATCACTGGATAGAATGGAGCATCTCGAAATCTCGAATTACATCTGTTGTGAGCAGCGCTGCGAAACAGACCCGTGTAGTGATCGCGATCTCTAACTTTTTTATTATTTTCAGACTGATTATCGAATAGTTGTCTACAGATGTGTCATTCGGTGGTTTCGTTGTATTCTCGCTGTTGCTCTGGCATGATGATCATGTCTTTAGATTTTTTAAATTTGTTGTATGATATTTGAACTTTCGATTCTAACTCTTCTACGAATCTTTCAGCCATATCGTCGTCATCTGAATGTTTGGTGTAGACAAAGGGACCCGACGATTCTCGATCGTCGAAAGAACATTTCATGTAATAACAATACCTTCAAGGTATGTGCTTCTGATATTTTTCGGCGTAACTCCTACGCTCGTTGGGCTGGCAAGAATTTATTTTTGTGGTGAAACATTCGAAAACGGCGTAGATGACAAATGGTAGTTCTAATCTTTCTTTTTTTTGTAGTTGCGAAAATCCATGTAAGTGTTAGGTTTAGGCATTTCGATGGCAACACCTTGCTTTTCGCTACAATATTCTCGATGACGCTTCAGCGATTCTTGACTACTAAACGAATTCATGCAGTTGAAGCAGAAAAATCTCTCGCACTTATGTCTACAAATCTGCTTCGACAGTAAATGACTCATATTTTTGATCCAACAGTAATGTTGATTGTCACCTTCTGAAATTAACAACAGATTAACAATCATCTTGTCTCTCTCTTTGTGCGAAGTCAGTCTGAGAAGATAGACTATTCCTTTTTTATCTTCTGCATCGCATCCTAAGACATTCATGGCCACGGAGATATTTAGCTTTTCGAAATGCTCGACGTCTTTCAATAGCGTCGCGAAAGGCACTCCCGTCCAGTCGAGATTTTTACAAGTCTCCACATACTTGGAAACTGTCTGAGCGTCCTTTTTTATGGGATACAGGGCCGATGTGATTGCCCATTTTAAACACTCGTTATCCTCTTTATTTTTCACGTTGATCACAGCTTGTTTTTTAAATATAAAATAAGGTAACTTTTTATAGGAAGACACTTTCAAAGGATCGTGTCTGTCCACGTGAATCTCGAGATTCAATATCTTCTCAAACGTCCAATCACTTCCCTTGGTTTGAGAGGTAGACATAGATTCCAACATCTTGTCTTTCATCACTTGGTAAACGTTAGCTAATTCGTCATCTCTAAACACAATCTCGTTTTTAGATCGGAAATAGGTATCTTCCAACACGCTCTCACCCGTCTTCACATCGACCTTTTTCATCAGACAATGCAAGATAATTTTTAGTTTTCAGCCCTTATCTAGATGTTTTCAAACTACATTCAACACCTACCCATCACCCGTTTCATCAACGATTTGGGATCGGTTTTTCCAATACCAGGCTTCGCGTCGAAAGTTTTTAACCATCCTTTGATGGCTTCATCTCGTTTTATCAAAATCAATGGCGACTTCAACGCTCCCTTTACAATTGTCCTTATCACGTCAAATCCTTTATTTTCATTCACCACTCTCGTGATTTCATCCATCGCTTTTTTTTCTAACGAATCATCATCTCGAACCGCGTTGCTTTTCATTTTTTTATTATTCTCTTTCGAAACCTTCTGCCACTCCACCACTTTTCATTTAACCATCGTCTTCTTCTTCTTAGTTTCCTCCGTGGTCGTTTGTTGACGTTGTTTTGTCGCCACTGTCTTCTCGTCTTTTTTTCACAATTCGAGTTGTTTTTGTTGCTACCGCAGATCTTTCGTCCATTCCCTTTCCTTCGAGCAAATGGCCTATGCATTCATCTTTTTTTATGTATTTGACACCTTTCAATTTCAATGACTGACGTACTATAGCTTGTAATTTCACCAGTGATAGATCACAAGTCTCCTTGCGCATGGCTTCGATCAATCGTTCTTTAATTTTGTAATGGTTATAATTTTTAATTCCTAAATTTCTACAGTACTTTTTCAACTGGGGTTTGGTAGACAAATATAATTTTTTTTCCACACTATACATTTTTGTGTTTGGCATTCTTTTGTATGTTAAATTTCTTATTTAATATGTATATATTATATCAGAAAATGCTGGAAAAATAACCACAAAATAATACAGACTATTTTTAATTTTCCTTTTGATGTTTTACAACCCATGTGGCGAAACATTCTGACCACGACCTTATCTACATATATAAACATAAAGCATCAAACAAGCATTTATGGAACATTGGACCCTGTGAAAATCAGCGGCCCAAATAATAGTCATTTAGTACGTGTTCGCCTAGTCCGCCTGTAGATGAAGGTCGCGTCGGTAGTCGTCTCTGATATCAACATGACACTTCACATGCACATCATACTGTGAGAAGAAAGACACATCAAATCACAAACATCATTAGTCTGGCACGTGCTGAAAAACAAACAAAAAACCCGCAGCAGAAAAAGTCTAAACAGGGAGAGGGGGTGGGAAATGATGATTTAAATTCACTGTCATTGCCCTGTAAAACAACATGTTGATGAATTGTTTCAGCAAAACAAATTCCCACCGTTCCGAAATTCTATGAAAATTAGGAATGAAAGCGTTGCATGTAAAGGGAAGTAACCTAAAATTGTTACCCGCTAATGGAACTGCCAATCAGATACACAAAGTTCGCATTCCGTGATATAACGTGGGTTTATGGTTTAATACATAAACCCTATTATATCAGAAAATGCTGGAAAAATAACCACAAAATAATACAGACTATTTTTAATTTTCCTTTTGATGTTTTACAACCCATGTGGCGAAACATTTTGACCACGACCTTATCCATATATATAAACATGAAGCATTAAACAAGCGTTTATGGAACATTGAACCCTGTGAAAATCAGCGGCCCAAATAATAATCATTTAGTACGTGTTCGCCTAATCCACCACAAGGTCAGTCAGACTGATCTCCGCCACAAAAGTGGAGGGGCGAGCACCAACCACTAAGGCCGCAGTCAAAATGAACAAAATAACCACTAACGCAACGCTATCACCTACCCCCACCAAGACAAGGTACCCGAAATTCAGTAACAATGTTCACAAAAATACTCGGGCCAAAAAGTTGGCAATGTCTGATAAAAATAAGGCGTTATCCCGTTCCGACAGATGTACCCCGTCCGCACAAAAATACATGTGATCCAAAGTTATGCCAGGATGCTTCAAATACGCCCCGCCCGAAGCAATTACAAATTTGGCAACAGCTGAGTTAACGCGGACACGAGCCTGATTCAATTTCCGAGAAGCCCTGCCAGACATATCCGACCGCCACGAAAACCTCGGTAACATTTGCGACCAAACCAACACGGTCGAAGGCAAAATAGTTTGCAACTCGAACACAATATATTGCAATAGCTTTCTCAGATCCCAGGCAGGAATGTAACCAATGTCGGTGGCACCTACATGAATTACGAGAAAGTTTGGTGCATTTTCATAACGAAGAAGTTGCCGAATTTTAGGCACCAGTTGCCTGCTAGCCATAACACGTTGCCCCTGCCACCATATGGACACCCCCTTTGTGCGCAAGTTCAAATGTATACCTGATGGATTACTTCTGGCCGAAATGAAGGCGTACTTGATAATGGAGGAGCCAACAATCCAAACGTGTGTCTTGACATCTGTAATGGGATAACATATTTTAGGAATTAAAACGATTTAACGTCGTGCCAATAAACTTGAAGGTATTCGAATGTACTGTTTTGACACGTTAGATGACCACCGGCCAAGGTTTTTAATTTCCTCATCAGATGTGCCTACCAAACTAGCAGTGGTCGCCGCTCAAATCCTGAAGGAATGAGATTTGAAAACCTTTTTATTTAAACCAATATGCCCAACTGCCTTACTTAAAACTGCTGAAAATTGAAAGCGAGTCAGTGGTTTGCCGCCAAAATGACAGAACAATGGTCCCGGCAGTTGTGGACGCACATAGAGATACGATTTCATCGTTTTGAACGGACAAATCGGCGAAGAAGTTGCCTGAATAACAAGAAGTTGACCCTTGCAACACTGATCCATTTTAGAATGTGTCAAACGTAAACTGAATTTGGATCCGTCATCGTGCAGTACGATATCGTTGATGGTCAGAACATGACCACCTGGCACCGTGGGGTTTGTCGCTACTTCACCAACCCTCAAAAAACCAAAAAATGCAATAGAAAAGGCTGCTGCAAATAATTTGTTTTCAAACGTAGAATTGCAAATAAAAGGCAACGCGGAAATCAGTTTCTGTAAAATATCAAATGTAATGGGTAAACGACTATCTTTAGTACTTTTCAATCTATTTAACCCTTCCAACATTTTTGTGACTACGAAGCATTTTGTCGTATCATGAACATTAAGTATTTTACACTGGTAAGCCACGGAAGCAACGTAAAGACGAATCGTTTGTGCTGCTTTGCCTTCCAAAGACATGTGAGCAATAAACTTTGTTAGTTGATCAACTGGAGGTGGCCAGATAATACCAATCTTGTAAGCCTGCAGAAATGTTTGGAACGCCGTAAGACCTCTATTGTATGCAATATGCGTGTTCGCTGCCATCGAAGCCTGGACTAATCTCTCTCGCTCACCTTCAAGAGTAGCTGCTCGAAAGACTGTGGTACGGGCGTGGATATCTGGTCCGCGTCTGGTGCAAGGAGTCGAAATCGGTACCCAATCCTTCCTCGAAATAGAATCAGAAATCTGATTATGAAAACCAGGAATATGCTTAGATTTAAAACTGATATGCTTTTGCATGCAAATGAGGACTAAATGACGAACAAGGACCATAACAGACTGAGGTTTACAGGTTTTCTTATTCAAAACTGTCACTAATGCTTTATTGTCGGTATAAAACAATATCTTTTTATTTTTCATTTGATCACCCCAAATGGTTATCCATAAAACTATGGGAACAAGCTCCAAAAAAGTAATGTCTCTTAAAAGTGGCGAATCAGCCCAAGTTGGTGGCCATCCCCAAAATGCCCAATGTTTTCCAAAGCAACACCCACAACCAAGGGACGCACTGCCCGCGCTGTCGGTAAATAATTCAAGTACTGCATTGATCGACCAAGTGCTGTCAGGAAAATAGCAAGTGCCATTAAATGTTTCTAAAAAATAAAGCCACATATGTAAGTCCTCGCGCATACCGCGATTAATGCGAACAAAATGATGAGGTCGTTTTGCCCCTTTCATGGCATCATAAAATCTCCTATTAAAAGCACGGCCGATCAGTATCACACGGGTACAAAAATTCAGAAGCCCTACTAACGACTGTAGTCGCTTCAAAGTGACGGATTTTCGAGCCAAAACATCAGCTAACAACTCACGTAATTCGTTGATTTTAGAGCAGGGAAGACGGATCTCCATTGACAAAGTATCAATTTCCAAACCTAAATATGTTAGCTTACACGAGGGGCCCGAAGTTTTTTCAGATGCAAGCGGAACACCGAGCCGAGAACACACAGTTTCAAAAGATCATATCCCGGTAACACAATCATTTGTATCAACCGCACCGACAAAAAGAAAATCATCAAGATAATGTTTTACCCAGTCCAACCTACTCTCGCGCTTCACAGCCCATTCTAAAAAGCAGGCAAAAGATTCAAACAAAGAGCAAGAAATTTTACACCCCATTGGCAAGCATTTATCAACGAAATAACTATCGTCCACCTTGTAACCCAGTAAATTAAAATCCTGAGGGTGAATCGGCAGAAGTCTAAAGGCTGATTTGACGTCCATTTTTCCAAGAAGGGTTCCCCTCCCCAGACGAGAGATCATACTGGTCACAGAATCAAACGTTGAATATTGCACAGAGCAAATGTCATCATCCATAAAATCATTTACACTGGAGTTCTCAGGGTAGGAAAGATGTGTGATTAATCGGAAACTTCCATTTGATTTTGGGACTAGGCCCAATGGCGATATTCGCAAATTATCAAAAGGTAGAGCAGAGAAAGGCCCAGAAATTCGTCCCAATTCAATTTCTTTGAACAATTTGCTTAGTAGGTCATTTTTATGATCGGAAGCAGATTTAAGATTCCGACTGGAGAAAAATACTCGGGTGCCCTTGTAATGTAATTTAAATCCCCCCGAAAATCCAGCAAGGAGCTGATCAGCTGCACTTTTATTTGGATAATCCACCAACAATTCTCGCAAAACATTAACGTCTACCGGACACGAACCGGGGTGAAGCAAATCGAGACTGGCCTGACTGGCGAAAAGCAGGCACCGAAGGCCTCTGAGGGCGTACTGAACTCTGAAAATTCCCACCTCCTCTCAACTGGTTGGTGCAATGCTGGGCAGCTGGCGCACGAGACTTTACACAAGACAAGAAGGGGTGGCCAGAATTACAATTCAGACAGGTATGCCTGTACTGACAAGGGTTGCGAGCACAGACCCCTTTATAATTAAAATCAAAACATTTTCTACTTGTCAGGGACTCATTCTGGGGGGCAACAGGAGTATTCATATAAAGCAGCCATAACTCTGTGTCAACACTACTCCATGATAAATCTAAGCATCGTGAACGCTTTAATCTGAATTGCTCATCATAAGACTTCCAACCCAGACCTTGCATCCTACTTGCCCCAAGACGAACCATGGAAATATACTTTATCAGACCCTGTGTTTCATTGGGGTGAGCAGTCAAACAGACGGACGCGAAAACCAACATTGCATCTGTCCATTTATTGATATCTGTTAATGTTGGCCGCCTTTTACTCGAGCCAACTACGATTTTCCCATCTATAAGACGTAAACACTGCTCTTCGTGGTCAGCCTCAGCTGTCACGTTTAATAAATTGGACAATTCAATGTACTCTCCATTACAGATTTTCGTGCGTTGGTGGGCAGAAAGGTGAACCCCCAGCGAATCTGAAACAGAAGGTATCGCCAGATTATCATTTATGAAGTCAAACTCACCCAACCCGCCTCTTTCATCAAACTGAGAATCTTGGTGAAGTGAAGATCCTGCGGACAAAACATCTGTTTGAATGGCTACTGTGCTGGTGTCAACATCCTGCCGATGGATCGTATCCTGATCATGATCAGTTGTGGACGTACCACCTGAAACTACCCTACGGCCTCTCGCATACTGGCTGGTGCTCTTCCTCTTACTTCGTCGATCTTTAGGCATACTCAGTGATAAAACTGAAATGAAAACGTAATACAGATGAATGACGAGCCCCCCGCCCCCCCCCCCCCACCCACCTCCTAAAATACATAGACAGACGTGTCGTTAAATGACAGTCTAAATTCGAACTTGAATCATCATGTTATTTATGCTTTATAATCCAAAATCTTCCCATTGCAATTTTAGGCTGCGGCATTTACCAAGGCATTGTCCATTGCTATAGCTACCTCAACCCCACATCAGCAACAGGCAATGTCTTAGCATACGGGGCCACGGTTGTTATCATTGGCCAGAGGTTGCAGGCTCGAAACACAAATTAAAATTAAAACATAAATAAAATAAAACAACGAGCCGCCGACCATTACAATAGGTTAAAAATGGCAAGCTCAAAAATGTTGCGTCAACAACGAAATACACTAGGCACACGGACACAACAAAATAAATTTATTCACAAGACAACACACCGCCGACCATTACAATAGGCAAATTGGCGGACCAAAATTGACGAGACAGAGACAACACACCGAGCCGCCGGCCATTACAATAAGCCACAATGGCGAGCCCACATCAACACAGACAATGAAACAATGTACAATGAAAGCCAATGCAATTTCAAAATGTGTTGAGCCGCCGGCCCTTACAATAAGCAGAATGGCAGGCCCAAATTAATTAACGAAGAAAAATTAAACAAACTAAAAGAAACATTTATACTGCTGAGCCGCCGCCCATTATACGAGGCAAACCGGCAAGCCCCAAATCAAACAATAAACACAATGAAATTAAATAAACAGTGCTGCAATAACGGCCAGATAACAGAAAATGAGTCGTTGAACTGAGTGTGCAAGCGCACAAAATCAAACGATTAGGTCGCCAAACCGGAATGCAACACAAATCCGGAAAGTGCTTCACAATTATTCCCGTTCCCGATTCCATTTTTTTAAAATGGCCTGAACCGAACGCGGCATGCATGCTTGCCGAATCAAATCCATCCCAAATTAGAAACATCATAAAACATGTGAAAATATCAACCCCCACCTAGTCGAAATTAACACCCCATAAAATAAAATGATGATTTAAATTCACTGTCATTGCCCTGTAAAACAACATGTTGATGAATTGTTTCAGCAAAACAAATTCTCACCGTTCCGAAATTCTATGAAAATTAGGAATGAAAGCGTTGCATGTAAAGGGAAGTAACCTAAAATTGTTACCCGCTAACGGAACTGCCAATCAGATACACAAAGTTCGCATTTCGTGATATAACGTGGGTTTATGGTTTAATACATAAACCCTATTATATTTTTTTTAGTTTTTTTTTTTAATAAAAATTTTTTTTAAATTGTTAAACTTCTTGTTATTATATATATAGTAAAAAAAACCCAGAAAGACAGGAACAAAAATGCGTACTAACTCATGATAAATACTTTGAAATGAGCTTCTGAGTCGAGATTTAAAATCTATCTATAAATGAACTAACTCTCTCTTTTAATTTTCGCGTCCGTTACGAGCCTGTTAACTTTAAAGCTATCATCTCCCCGTTGATAAATCCATCTGAAAACTAGATTCACACTCTCGAACATTTGTTCTTCCCCCTTGTTCAGTTTCAATTCGTCGACCACTTCTTCAGAAATGATCGGATATATATTACTCCCGTAGATGAATGACAGATCGTCTGGATCGAAATTTTCTATCTTCTCCGAGAGAATGCTACTAGATCGTCTTGGCATATTTGTACATTAAATCCAGAGCAGTCTCGTTCAGTCTCAAAGGTAATGTATATTTCTCGTATTCGTCTCTCAATCCACTCGTCTCCACTTCCTCCAATTCGATGGCATCGTGCGATTGTAATCTATAAATTTTACTATCGAACTTCGAATATCTATTCGACTCTCTTCAATGTGAATTGTTTAGGTACTGACGATTCCATGGTCGATTATTTTTTTTTTTTTTGTTATCGTTTTGTTGAAAAAACATTTTTATAAAATATCAAAATTTTGTGTTTGTGTTTTTTTTTTTTTTTAAATGATAAATAATTGTTAATTGTAAAAAAAAATTTATTTATTTTTTTTTTTTCTTATATGTAAAAAATAAAATAACTTTTTTTCACAGTTTTTTTTTTATTTAATGAGAAAAACAGTTGTGAAACGAAATTACACCGGTTCTTTTCTACACAAGACCGACACGAAAAAAATGAAGTACTTAGAAAGCATATTATTTGAAGATCAAGTACATTCGAGACACAGGAACAAGATTCAATCTGGAAAAAGTTCAATTCAGAAAAAGATGTTTTTCCGGAAAATTGTTTCAAGCTCAAAACATAATCAACCGAGAAATATTTCAGGATTTTCATTCCAGATACGTAAAACAAAATTACACAAGTTCTTTTCTACACAAGACCGACACGGAAAAAATGAAGTACTCAGAAAGCATATTATTTGAAGATCAAGTACATTCGAGACACAGGAACAAGATTCATTCGAATCTGGAAAAAGTTCAAGTCGGAAAACGATGTCTGTTCTGGAAAATTGTTTCAAACTCAAAAAATAATCGACCAAGAAATATTTCTGGATTTTGATTCGTGATACGTAAAACAAAATTACACAAGTTCTTTTCTACACAAGACCGCGACGGAAAAAATGAAGTACTTAGGAAGCATATTATTTGAAGATCAAGTACATTCGAGACACAGGAACAAGATTCATTTGAATCTGGAAAAAGTTCATTTCGGAAAACGAAGTCTGTTCTGGAAAATTGTTTCACGCAAAGGACCTGTCCTGCACCCGAATGTTCTTCCTGTTCCGTATCAATTCGCAAAACTGCTCGTCCCTTCGCTTAGAATCTCTCATGTGTAGAAACATTGTTTTTTATTTTATTTTATTTTATTTTATTTCTTTTCTTTAATGAAAAACGGTTATATTTTTTCTGTATTCTTTTTTTTTTTTATTTTTTAAACAATCAATTTATTTTTTTTAAATGTTGTTATATATATATATATTTATTTTTTTATCTTTTTAAACAGTCAATTTTTTTTTATCTTTTTAAACAATCAATTTCTTCTTTTTTCACCGCTCGTCTCGCAACTCGTCGTAACATGTGTATCACGCACATTTTTTTTTCAACAGGGCGGCGGGAGCGAGCGCACCTCACACTGTTTTTTTAGACTCGGACGAGCGATCTCTCTCCTCGTCCAAAAACAACCTCGTGCGTCATCGCAGACGGGTTCGGGCGCACCTGATAAAATTCACAGCTCGATTCGGAATCCGTTTTTTCCGCGGAAATCCGCGTTGCATCACTCGTCAACGACTGTGCCGTTTTGGAATTTTTGTCAATGGAAATCTCAGTGCTAATCGCGCATCCGTCGCAATTGTGCAAAACACGCAATATCCAAGTCGAAAAAATTCACCTAAAAATGCGATTCCGTGTCACCTCTGAGAAAAGGCGAGCGTTTTCCCAAGAACGGTCATTGTCAAAACCTGCTGCCGCACCCAAAGGTGAATTTTTAAGAGAGTGATTTTTTTAGGGTTTTTAATAAATTCACTTGAAATTTTAGTTGCGCCAGAGTTGACCGTTAGAGAAATGGAACGTTGAACCCACGACGCAACGTCTACCGCAACCACTGTAAAAACCGGGAGAAAGTGACGATGCGAACGCACACGTGTCGCATCGCATATGGCGATGTATTTCGATCGTGACGCACGCAATCTATCCTAAAAAATTAAGTTTTTGATGAGGTACGATCTGAGCTGCGCTAGAATCCCCCGTTATACTCTACTATTTCCTACTGAAATCAGAAATTCGAACTTCAGAAGTCTTTAATCCGACACCATATTATTTGATACCCTTTGGCCACACTCTTGGACGATAGGGATGCACAATAGTACTTCTCGTTTCCAGTTTTGTGGAATGCCGCTCTTTTGTATCAAAATATGTTTGATAGATACTATGAATGATATCGAAATACAACGTTCAACCACTGCGTGTTTCTTTAATATGAAGACAGCCTTTCAGGCTATGCCATTTCCATGCTGTGTACTGGCTTATGTTCTTGTTTGTTGAAATGTTATATTGCAATCAATGTCCTGGTGTACTACAAAATAAAGGTCTATCTGTCTTAGGTATTCCACTCAAATCACAGAAAAGTTTCGTCTGACTGTGTAAAATTGTCTTCTCTTTACCGAAGTATTTTTTCAACATTTTTGTGAAGCACACAGAAACCTAATGGCGTAGTCTACTCACCCACGATGTCATACTTCAGGTGTTCAAACAACCGAGACACTGTTAATAGTGAGAATAAAGATATCATGTAACCTGAGCTGTTGTTTGTAGTTGAGTGGCGTCTTTTTGTAAAGAGATACAGCATTTGACTGGAAACAACTGTAAGACAAAGGCCCTAATTATTATACCCCTCGCAGCAAGTTGTGAGGGAGGGGGTGTACTGGAATCATCTTGTCTGTCCGTCCGTTCGTCTGTCGCTTGTCCGGAGATAAATTTTCTGCGATGTTTTGAGACCTACCCTTTGAAATATTCACAATGATGAGAACCTGTACACTCGCGACTAGAGTTCCGGTCGGACTATTTTTGTCATAGTTATGCCCCTTTTCGACAGAACCGTGGTGCCCATTTTATAACTATTGCTTTAGCAGTATGCCAATCATTGCGGTGGGGTTATTGGTAGGCCACATCCCGGGACAGCCACATCTCTATTTTTTTTTTATTTTCAATAAATTCATTCTTTTTCCAATGCTTGTCTGAGTTAATGAATTTGTAGAAGTTAGAACAGATAAGTTCCACAACGGTTGATCATCCCTGTAACCAGCTTACCGTGAACTAAACCCGTATACTGTCTTTTTTACGTTGACTGAGATCGAAGCAAAGAGCATTCACGAAAGGCATTCACTGCTTGATGCGTACACATTCGGTTCCTCTCGGTTTATTCCAATTTTCACTCTGATACCTCGGGCGGGTGAAAGGCGATACGCTCAGTTGAAAAACTGACCGCTCAGTGTGGATAAGCTGCTTAAAAGATAAATACGCTCCTTGGGAAGTATTTGTGCCAGAATGGGGAGAAGAGATTTTTGGCATCATTGAAAAGAAGAATAAAAGAAAAATGAGAGAGGTTTTAATTTTATTTTCACTCCCTCATAATAGATATATGTTCGCCACCAGTTGTAAAGAAGCATACTTACTGTTTATTTTTGTTGCTAAAAACTAAATATTGAAATTTAGAACTATTTGACAAAATGATGACATCGGCCATACCAGCGAGAGAATAACGGAGGAACGAAATCACCCGAGTTGTGTCGAGGAGGTGTGGGTGCGTGTGCAAACGAACATTGTCGAATAGGTTGTTTGCGAATATACTTTGGAATGGTTTTTGCGACTACTTTGCACTCAATGACATCGCACAGGGCGTCAAAGAAAGCAAGGACGTCCGAATTCTTCCATAAAGAGCCGCTATAGTGGACATGTTCCAAACGACTCCAAATTACGCCTCTATTCTTTATACGTCCCAAAGTGCACGCCTTAATTCACCATATTTTTAGTGGGCTGGGTTGACGGTTAAAAACTCGTTGTCCACTAAAACGTGCTATATTCTACAAATGAAATGCCAAACCTTACTAATATTTTGGATAGCATGTCGACAGCTTTTCTAGGTCTGGAAACCGGCTGTGAGGCAGTTATCTTGAAACCTTTTCAGCACCAGAAGTTCAACATTCAAGTTACAGTACAAGTCAAAATAAGTTGTAGCATAATCGCAATAAACTAAGTATACTGCTGCTCCTGCATTGATAAGATCAGAATCTGACATCATTTTCTGGAAAGCTCTCAGTGAGAGCTTTCCAGAAAATGATATTAGCTTCTGGTCTTATCAGTGTAGGAAGAGAAAGATACATACTTTATAGTGGTTATCCTACAACTTATTTTGACTTGTACTGTATTGGAGTGACTTTGGTGATCACAATATATGTTGACTTCCCACGATTTTTTTTTATTTCCAGGCTGAATTTATTCCAGATTCTTTTTACATTATTTACGCTGACCTTTTCTGCCGTCGTCGCTACGGGAACAGATGACCCAATGGTGTATAATGACGCTTTACAGGTATTTCGAGGAATATTTGAAGTGTGGACACTTCTTGTTGTGATTGTTACGTTTGTCTTGGAGCTCAATCAATTCAGAAAGTACGTATCAAATTCCATAACATTAATTATTGAAATCATTTGCGACTATCCAATGATGCGAGATTTTGGGGAAGGGGGTGTATTATTTATTTCATTTATTGGTGTTTAAGCTCACATATTTCTGCACAATGGCTAATCATGACCACGCCAGTTTTACGGGTAGAAGAAGCCGGTGTTCCCGAAGAGAACCACCGAACAACGGCGAGCAACTGTCAGCTCCACAACACACTAATTCCACACAAGCAGGGTTAGCATTCGTTGAAGACAGGTACACCATCGACGTGCAGTACGCCTTAGTACGCAGCGTCACCGTTCACCCACGTGGGCAATGGTGGTGAAGTGTCTTGCCCAAGGACACAACGCGGTTGCCACAGGACACAACGCGGTTTGAAAAATAAATTTCAAACAAGGGTATCAACGTGGAAAAACAGATATCATAAAGCAACTTTTTTCATCTTGTGTTTTGAATGATAGGCATTTCAAATTGAGGAAGTCGACGGTATAAGACAAAACACAACGAGGGTGAAGTACCGGGGAACTGGAATCAACGGCCCAAGTTACATTTATTTATTTATTTATTTATTTATTTATTTATTTATTTATTTATTTATTTATTTATTTATTTATTTATTAAAATCACATATTCCGCACAATGTTCAATCATGACCATGACAGTCATATGGGTGGAGGAATATGGAGTACCCGGAGAGAACCACCGAGCAACGGCGAGCAACTGTCAGCTCCCCCACATACTAACTCCACACAAGCATGGTTAGCATTGGTTGAAGCATTGGTTGAAGACAGGTGCACCATCGACTTGCAAGTACGCCTTAGTGCACAACGCTACCGTGCCCCCACGTGGGAAATTTGGCTGAAGTGTCCAAGGACACAACGCGGTTGCCGCAGGTGAGATTCGAACCGAGGACCTCTCAGATTGCAGCCTGTATCTCTAACTACTGAGCCACCCTCCCCCCCCCCCCCCACCCCCAACGGCCCAAGTTGGAGTTTTTCCTGTAGTTCACGGGCGGTTGTTGATTCGTGTCACCCCTGTACTCTACCAGAGTTGTGTTCTGTATTGATATGTCCATTCAACTTGAATTACCTGAATGGGGCTGATATTTTCAAAAGAAAAATGTCACCTTCGACGATCTGTTTACAGTCATTGTTTTGTTTCGAAGAATTTCATTGACTTCGCAACGTCACTCAGATGCGTAACGACCAATCGTATACATTCTTACATGGCGTTTTTTCACTCAGGCCGGATTTCATACATTGAAGGCACAGAAGATTTCTCGATATCTATATTTCATCTGACAATAAACTTAATTTGCGCCCCAAAACTCGGAGAAAACGTGTGCATTAGCCTTCTCCCTGTTCCAAATATAAATTATTGGAAACAGCGATGTGTACATTTTGTAATGAAACAAAGGAAACAATACTGCACTTGTTTTTCGAATGCTCTTATTCAAAACCAGTTTTGTTCAGAGAACAATTCCAATCCAAATGCTGAGGAATATGAAGACTCTTCAAATTCTTCGGAATGTTAATAGACTCGTCACCTAGCATATGGCAGCGAGCATCATCCATCATTATCGGTTTCTAAAGAAACATTATAAAGCTGATCAGCGTGGAATGCCAATGAGGGCGAGATAATCGGAGTGAGGCATATAATCAGTCTATATGTTAGTTATAACTATACCCGAAAGATATAAAGGAAACTAGACCAAAACATTATACAGGTTTTAGCCAACTGAATGAAAGAATCTCGGCAATAGAGCCAGTTTCTACATAAGATGTTACATGATAGACGAACCACTGAGTTGATTACGGATGTCCACCAGCCGAAGTTATGCTTGCGCTAATTGTTTTTCTCACATACTGACCCCTTGAACCCCGATGGTGTCTTCCAGGTCGGTTCAAAAACAGCAATTGAAAGAGTCTATATTCATTATTGTTAGTGCTGCACGTTGGAAATATTGATTGGTCAACCCCACACATGCTCTGAGCAGCCAGCCTAATTAATAAAATTATCACGTATAAGGTCCTTGCGTCTTTGAGAAAAAAGAAATAAAGAGACATGAGAGAGAGAAAACCCATAAAATTAATATAAAGAGGCATATTCACAAGTGGCCTCGCGGGTCCAAAGGGTTAAGGGCATTTATGTAGATTGACGTTGCATTTCCCTAATTTTTTAGTGATAGTCTCTTTTTGTACTTTATGTTTTCTTTCCAGACATAAGATAGATTACTGGAAGGACAAGTTCAATTGGTTAGACATGTCCTCTACATCCCTTCTCATCGCAGTACTGCCACTGAGAATTGCAGAACAGAATGCTCAGTGGTATGTGTACTCGATCGGCTATCTCCTGTGGACCCTCCGTATCTTCAAATATTCAACAGTTTTCAGGTAAGTATTTCTTACATTTAAGTATCGTATATTTAAGGACACACCTACTTTCTCCCTGAAGTCATTTACTGGTGAGGCGCGCGAGTGCTGTTGCGGCTGGCACTGCTCGCTAGTGGTAATTCGCAAGCGCAAAACAGCACGCTCGGTAACAAACTGGCGCGTACAATTCTTAAGAGTACACATAGGCCCGAAAAATAGAGCACAAATGTCATGGATTAATTTGTTTTATTTTTCTTTTGTGGTAGGTGTTTCGCCAACGATCCAATATATCTTTCATTCGGCTTTGATATAAAATAACATCTTTGGTTGGTTTGGCATAGCCTTGATAGAAAAAACGTACACATTGATTGTTTTTTATTATTAAACTCTAACGAAGAACTGTTGCTGTCGTTTTTATTTTCATTTCTTAGTGAACGCCAAACTTTTTGAGACAATGCTCTCTCAAGGAGATGCATATTTCACAAACAGATTACAGAGTTCCCATTCAAATGAAAAGTCCTTGAATTTTGGCCCCTTCCTTGAAAAGTGCTTGAAATTGTTTCTAGCTTTGAAAAGTACTTCATATTCCACCAATCCCCTTGAAAAGTACTTACATTCAGTTTACCTAAACCTCAGAAAAAATAAGTCTTAGGATAAGACCACTTTGGTCTTATCTAGCGAGTTTGGTTTCACGTTACGAACCAGAGAGACCATTGCGTTCGGGATCGTCAAACAATCTTGTTCATGTACCGTGAACCTCATAATAGCTGGTGATCGAGCCTTTTCGCTAGCTGCCCCATTTCTTTGGAATCAGCTTCCATGTGGGCTGAAATCATCCCCGAGTTTTCAATCTTTCAGATCGGCTCTCAAAACACATTTGTTCCTGCGGGTATACAATCTCCCAATGAAGGTCGCTGACCGGTGATTCGTCTGCTTGAGACCCAGTCAACGAAATGGAAATGCAGAATTTAATTTTGTTTTTGTAAAGCCCACGAGCTCTATGAGGATATTCTCAGCTTTAACCCTTTACCTAACATGAAAAGAAGACGACACTTGCAAAACAAATTCTTGAATAACAAATTTGTTTCATTTTTGTCTCAAAAACATAGGTTATGACCCCTCGTTGGAACGAGCTCGACGAGCTCGTTCCAACGACGGGTCATAACCTATATTTTTGAAACAAAAATGAAAAAATAATCAACATTTATTGGCGATTTTTGAGAACAGCGCTTGCCGGTTTTGGTCGTTACGTTTGGTAAAGGGTTAAACTACATTCATATATTCTAAAAGCCTAACCCTTACCATAATGCTTTACCTGGCAAAATCATCCCAGAGTTTTCTAGCTTTCAGATCCACTCTCAAAACACAATTGTTCCAGCGGGTATATAATCTTCGAATGAAGGCCGCTGACCAGTGATTTGTCTGCTTGAGATCCAGTCAATGAAATTGAACTGCAGAATTTAATATTTTTTTTCTGCTTTAAAGTACAATTATTATTATTATTATTATTATTATTATTATTATTATTATTATTATTATTATTATTATTATATCCCCCCATACATACAATGCCACAAAATCGGTCAGGAATCGCATTTATTTTCTCTCTGTATTGTCCCTTGAGTGTCACAAGGCATCATATAGAATCATTTAGCATTGCAGATGGCTCCTTGTTGAAAAGGAACGATATATATCTAGCCAGTTGGGTTTTCAAGAGATCAGGTCCTCGGGACTGAAAATCTTTGTATTGCTATAGTGGTGTCAGTTCATCTCAAAATTATAAGTCCTTGAAAATCATGACCAGAGTCCTTGAAAAGTGCTTAAGTGGTGCTTAAACAGTGCTTAAATTTGATTTTCTGATATCATTGGGAACTCTGAATTAGTCAGTGCTGAAACAATTTCTACGATGCCCACTACTTGTTTTGGGTAAAAAGTAAAAGAAGATAAATCGTCGCCTGAGTGCTAGAATGTCCTATGTCCCATAGGGGACATAGGACATTCTAGCACTCACGCGACGAAATGTTGAGGTATCTATTTTCGAATTCAGCGTATCACAGTTACCCCATCTCTGATAAATTGTTTGATATATCTTTGAATTTTAATGGCTAAGAAAGACACGTGCATCCCGCGGTAAATTCTGTACACGTGGGGGGAGGGGGGCACTTTAATACACGGTGACCTTGAGTTATCTTTTCTATATACCATTCCAACTTCGTTTAGTGCTGTACACAGTGCGGCCGCCACGGACTGGTCACTTTCCACGGGTCAACAATATTTCCACGGATGCAATAATATTAGATTCCAAACACTAATTATCGGAATTATCATCAAAAATTTAATTAATGAATAACCGGGTAGAAGCTGGTGCTTCATTAATTACAATTTTGTAGATGATGATTTTTATTATCTTGTGAACTCATGCGTGGACATCACAGCCCACGCGTGGATTACGACCAGTCCACGGCGGATGTACTGTAGAATAACTTTAACTTAACAATTTGTCCCATCAAAATTAAAATTGATGGAAGTTTTGTTTCACTTTGGGCGTTGAACTTGAAGTCGTTCACAAAAGTATCTACTTTACATCATGGAAGAATTAGACATAAGACTGTTTCTACAATGTAAGCTGAAAAGACACAGTTAGACATAATTAGATTGTTTTGACGTTCAAAGAATGATATACATTGAGTTCTGGGTCGATATTTGGGGCAGACGCACGGCCTGGCTGCTGGTTATGATTACGTGTTTTTAATGCATGCAGAAAAAGTAAACAATTCGCCGGTTTCGGTAAGGTTAGTCGCTTTTGAATAGATTTTTTTTCTCGACACAGAAATAAAATTAACATGAAATTTCAAAAATAAAAATACTTTTATATTTTTGAATATTTTTCCCTTGGATCGTTCTTTTTGGACATTTCGCAAGATATAAAGCTGTTTAACATTCCTCGTAAATTAGAGTAGGGCAGAGGGGTGCGCGGTGGATCAGTAGGTAGAGATTCAGGCTGCAAGCCGAGTGGTCCTCGGTTCGAATCCCACCTGCGGCAACCGCGTTGCGTCCTTGGGCAATATACTTAATCCCAATTGTCCACTTGGGGGCACGGTGACGTTGTGTACTACGTCGGTGGTGCTCTTGTCTTCAACCAATGATCAACTAACTTGTGTGGTGTTAGTACATTGGGTAGTCTGACAGTTGCTCGCCGTTGCTCGGTGGTTCTGTCTGGGTACTCCGACTTCCTCCCCCCGTAAAACTGTCTGACGCGAGGAGACCTTGGCTGCCGAAAGTGTCGTTAAACCCCAATAAATAAATAATAGAGATGGAGAATAACGTCGAGTAAAGTTCTGCATGATATTCGAAAATATTTTACACAGAAGGCGATGTTCAAGATCCAAACTGATTTATTTGGTGTGTTTCTAAGTTTTTAAATTAATTTATTCATTCATTCTTTCACTCATTAATTTGTTAATTAATTCATTCATTCAATCAGTCAGTCAGTCAGTCAGTCAGTCAGTCAGTCTTTCAATCAGTCATTCATTCATTCTGTCGGACATTCGGTCATTTCTTTGTTTATTTGCGTTACTGATACTTTCAGGAACATTGGTGCATATTCGCTCGTACTCTGGAAGATCTTGGAGCAGGATATTACACAGTTTACAGTACTTTTCTTCGTGTTCCTATTGACATTTAGTGGGGCAATGGTCCTTTCTTTAAGAGGTGAAAACAGTTTACAACTACACAACGAAACAGGGTAATTATTATATGAATTATTTAGAACCCACGTGTTTGTTTCTTTATGAAAAGTAACATTTGATGTCTATATCACACTACATATAAAGTCAATGTCCCGAACAACCATCTGCCCTTTGACTGTCCGTCGTATATTGTCTGTCCGTCGCCCGTCCGTGGATATAGTTACGTCTTCTAGTAACTCGAATATATTTTCCTGATTTTTTGTTATACCAGCGTTACAAAGTAAAGTTTATCAAACAACCTAGAGTGTTTCTAGTACCTCCTTCTCTTTATCTGTAAACATGCTGTCAACTTCATCTAAATTATTAACACAAACTCGTGGTTTGAATGTACTGCACTAAAATCAAATATTGTGTCCGCTTAATTGCCTGCTGATGATTTCATTTTACTGCAAATGACGAAACAATTTCGGTGTTTGTCTCGCACCCAACGGTGCTTTTGACTGTTGCAGTGGCTTTTCTTCACAGGCGTGCGACAATTTTTGCTGCCAAATGTTTATCCAGTCGTGGATTTTTAGTGTCAGCTCAATCGATTTTTACAAGTGGCTTAACTCTTAAATGGCTGTGTATTTTCAAGATATTCAAGATATGGTTCATCAAATGTATTCATGGCTTTTGTGAAGCAACCATGATTAGATGTGATGAAAAATGCATCAAAATTGAACACAAGGAATTATTGGTGAAAAAGTCCATTTAGTTTACAGGGAGGAAATTACATTAAATGTTCCCAAATAAAATTTATTTCAGTGGTAAGAAGAAATTGTGCTGGGCAGGAATATCCGCCAGCAGCATGCAAGGAGTTACGCGGCACTCAAAAGAGTGAACACTGCCAGTGTATATACATATGGGGGATCAAGGCTGTGTAGTTTTCTTTCAGCTCTATCCGCAAAATCAGTCACGAGTTACCCTCATTTGGATTACAATTTTAAACCACTTTATGTTATGAGGTCGATTAACTCAAACACCTGCAATCTCATTAATTTTTGGAACACATGTGAATGAAATGACCAGAGCTGCGAAATTTGTTATGAGTTATTGCCCTTTGAATTGTAATTTTAGCCTATTTTGAAGATAACCTTATAACACCCCAAGTGTCCCTCGACCAATAATATCGCTGGAATCATACACCTATATTTTACATACAGATCTTTCAGTAGACTCTTTTTCCACTTACAGTATTATTGCATTTATCTGGATGCTTGGGGTGTTATAAATATGTTAGTACTCCAAGCTCCCACCGAAAGGAACTCAGAAAACTATAAAAACTACTGTAGACTCTTCAACAAGGTAAAAAAACAATGTAAAGCTACCTATTATAGAGATATTCTAAACGAAAACAAAAACAATATGCGAAGAACGTGGCAGATTTTAAACGAAGCCATCAATAAAGGAAAACGTGAAGCCAGATTACCCTCGTTCTTCATCCAGGACAACATCGAGTTAAGCGAGCCCCATGCCATCGCAGAAGAAATCAACAATTTCTTTATCAACATTGGAAAAAAACACATCCGAACAGATTCAGAAAACTAATAAGTCCTATACAGATTACATGGACAACAATGTCTCCAATAATCTTTATTTAATACCCACAAATCCCACAGAAGTCAACCGAGTAGTAAATAAAATGAAGCCAAAATTATCTAAAGACTGCGATGACATCACAATCTGTCTTCTTAAGCATACGATAACCGAAGTATTGGATCCTCTAACACATGTAATTAACAACTCTTTCCTAAACGGCAAAGTACCAGACAGGATGAAGATCGCGAAGGCGATACCCATATTTAAAGCGGGTGACGAGCACAGCTTTACAAATTATAGACCTGTCAGTATACTTCCAGTAGTCTCAAAAGTAATGGAAAAACTCATGGAAGTGAGGCTAGCTAGTTTCCTCAATAGGTTTAATATTTTATACCCTCACCAATATGGGTTCCGAAAGCGACATAGTACTATTCATCCAGTTCTTCAGCTCGTTAAAAGCATCGCAATAGAAAATAATAAACAAGAAAAAAACAGCACCTTAGCACTGTTCCTGGATTTGTCAAAGGCCTTTGACACCATAAATCACGAAAGACTATTAGGTAAACTGGAAAAATATGGCATCCGAGGTGTCACCAACAATTGGTTTAGAAGTTACTTGTCCAACAGGTCTCAATATGTCACGCACGGAGAACACAAATCGAACTTAGCCAAACAGAGTTGCGGTGTACCACAGGGCTCGATTTTAGGCCCTATTCTTTTTCTTTTATATATAAATGATATAAGTAACTCAACATCACTCAATCTTTTATCATTTGCCGATGACACCACTGCACACTGCCCGGGCTCCGATAATAATCCCATTACACCGTATTTCAATGACGAGCTCCAGAAACTATTCGAATGGTGCTCTGTGAACCAGTTAATGCTGAATGCTAAGAAAACCTCGTACATCATACTTAATCCAAATAAAGGTAGGAACAATAATCTTTGTCAAGAGGTAAAAATAAATAACCAAAACATTAACAAGGCTGGGGCCACCGAAACAGAAAAATCTGTGAAATTCTTTGGAATTAGCATTGATGAATATTTATCCTACAAGGCTCACATATCCCGATTATGCTCGAAAATAGCACGCGCAAACTATAGTCTAAACAAAGTTAAAAATATCCTCCCCCACAGAGCTCTGAAAACATTGTATTACGCCCTCATACATAGCCATTTGGTACACGGAATCCAGGCATGGGGCAACTCAAGAGCTATCAAAAAACTAGCTGTCCTGCAAAAACGTTTAATACGAATAATTAATAACAAAAAGTACAATTCTCATACAGATCCCCTGTTTAAAGAAAACCAAATACTCAAGGTTGATGATTTGTTTAGACTACATGCACTACTGTTCGTGTTTGACTGGCAGAACGGCAGATTACCGGTGTCTTTCAATGATATATTTAAAATTACTGATAATCCATCTGGTAGGAAAACTAGACCGTCGGGCCTCCTATAGATAGAAAAAGCACGGACCCAAACTCTGGATGAATTTCCTTTATACTCCTTCCCGAAACTATGGAATGCTCTGGACGACACAGCTCGTAATATTAGCGACAGAAGCATGCTTAAGAACAAGTTAACTTCCACATTCATTTCCTCATATTCCAGTTATGTCAGCTGCAACAATACCTACTGCCCTGATTGCACTTCGTAAACTTCGTAAATTGTCAAAGTCGTGGTCCGTGTCTAAATCTGGAATCCTCGTCTTGTGCAACATGTCGCGCTTCCTCCTTACAGTGGTGCTATGTAAAATACTATATGGATACAATTAAGAACTTGCAAATAAAAGTCTAAACAAATAAATCATGACATTCGTCATCCTACGATGATGATGCAGCTAACGTAGACACCACGTCCAAACATCATGACCAACCTCTTTGTCGCAGTCTAAACGATACGAACTTCACGATGGGACTTGTTGCCGCCCTCGGGTGTCATGATAAGTAGTAGAGGGAGTCCTATAGGCAGGTTGCTTATTGCCTACCTTGAATCACCGTCTTTCCGCTGGCGAAAATGAAACACTAATACTCTAATTTCAGAAAAGTAATGATTCGATCGTCATTCTCCATCATGTGTCACATAATTGGCTCTCAGTTCATTCTTTCAGTCACAGTATGTTTGCAATCACCCCATCTTCTTCCAGGGGGTGGCAGGTAGACAGCCAATCTGGCTATGCCACTTCCCACGGTATACTACTCATTACATTTGTGCAATATATTTATTTGTAACCATTTTACATGTATGTGTACCGCGAATATAGAATCTGAATCTGAATCTTAGAAACCTTGTAACAATCTGTAAGTGAATTAAAGTCACTCGTGCTTCGCACTCGGTACTTTAGTTCACTTCCAGATAGTCACTCGGTTTATAAACTATATTTCTAACTCACAAGGATTATACTATGATTTTCTCGATGTTTAGTGTACAGATGTCAATATATGAGGGCCAGAGCTTTATATTTTTCATCTCTGTTCTCATAGATTATTGAGATTTATTTCCCGCTGAATTTTCATTTTTAGCTATTTCTTCGTTTGACATACCATAATTCAAACAGTAATCGTTTGATTCTCCCGATTTTTGATGAGTGTGTATACATAGAATATACCCATAGTAGCATGGTGTACCAAATGTTCACCACGAGTGGTGAACATTTGGTACACCAAGCAACTTTGGGTATTTTTTATTTATACCATGATCGTCAGATTATTAAGAGTCAATATATTTTTTTCTCGATTTTGCTGAGCAGCAGACGAAGATACGTGCGAATTTGTTTGTGTACATGAGCATCGGTGGGCGGTACGCGTGCGTGCGTGCGTGCGTGCGTGCGTGCGTGCGTGCGTGCGTGCGTGCGTGCGTGCGTGCGTGCGTGCGTGCGTGCGTGCGTGCGTGCGTGCGTGCGTGCGTGCGTGCGTGCGTGCGTGCGTGCGTGCGTGCGTGCGTGCGTGCGTGCGTGCGTGCGTGCGTGCGTGCGTGCGTGCGTGCGTGCGTGCGTGCGTGCGTGCGTGCGTGCGTGCGTGCGTGCGTGCGTGCGTGCGTGCGTGCGTGCGTGCGTGCGTGCGTGCGTGCGTGCAAATACTTAGGATGGGATGGAAACCGATGAATACACTATATCTTTGAAACAGCTGACGTTATTCTTTCTTATCGTGCACCGTATGCAAGCAAGTGCACGAACACCTATTTGTTCATAGTGGTCATGGCTAGGTCTATTTCATCTACCTCCAATATTTTCCAATCCGATACTAAAAAGGGACAAACCCGTCTGTTACCACCGTAAGTGTAATAAACGGTCATAAATGTAAAAACCTACAACCTGTCGTAAATGTAATAAAAAAGTGGTCATAAATGTAATAAACTGTCGTAAATGTAATAAAGACTTTTCCTTTTGTAATCAATATCTTCGAAGACTTATAATATGAACTTCCAGTGTCGAAGTAGTCTCAGTATAATCTAACTTGATGCTGAGGTATAAAAAACCCGCCCTAAATATGTTTAGAACTGTTCCATACATCTTCGGAGACTAAACTTCACCTGTCGTAAATGTAATAAAAATGTGGCCATAAATGTAATAAACGGTCATAAGTGCAATAACCTTGTATAAATGTAATAAACTGCCGTAAATGTACTAAATTATTTTTTCATTTCCATTCTAGGACTTTGACGGAAAACAATATGAACTGTGTATTCTAAATGTCACCTCACTGGATCTCAAAGTATCTGCCCTAAATTGGTTCAAATGTGCTTTTACGACCGGTGCTGGTTTTCCAAAAACATTGTTCATAACGAGACATCCACGTGGGAACCCAAGAAAATGTATTGGTCATTGTTTTTGGGGTTTTTTTTGCGGTTAACAAGACTTAAGGCACAATGATACATAGTAAATAACTCCTGGGTACTTCTTTTTACAGAATCATCTGGTTGGTCACCTCCAGATAGTGAAGTAGACCCCGAAATTATCGAGGCTAACAAACGAATCCTCCAAAAGGTGTTCGGCATGAACATACTCTCCGATAAAGACAATTTAACAGCTGGTGAACGGAGAGTCCTCACGAAACTTCGGAAAAAGGCCCACAAGGACCCTTTTTCATGGACGGATGACGTAACTCATCCCGGGAGGCCAATTGTATCAGATTGTAATTCGGAATCTTATGCGATGTCGGAACCAATTGATTATCATCTGAAACCTATAGCAAATAGACATCCGAGCTATCTAAAAAATATACAAGATTTCCTGTCAAAAATTTCGAAATTGAAAATATTGAAAAATGCAATCCTGGATACTTTGGATATCGACAGTATGTATACGAACATTGATATTGATAAAGGTGTTAAATCGGTTAAAAATGCATTTGAAAAATATCCGGATGCAAAACGCCCGGATGAACAAATTTTGGATCTTTTAGAGCTGAGCTTAAAAGGTAATGACTTTCAATTCAATGCAGAATATTTTTTACAAATAATGCGCTGTCCTATGGGCAAAAGATTCAGTCCTAATTTTGAAAGCATTTATGTAGCGTAATTGGAGGAAAATGCCTTAAGCAAATGTGCATCCTCTCGTATATCTCAGATATTTAGATAACATTTTAATTATTTTGGAACATTCAAAAGAAGATTTTGATGAATTTTTAGAAATTTTGAACAATCATGATCCAAACATTAAATTAAAAGCTACTATCAGTGAAACTTCTGTTGATTTTCTCGATGTGACCGTGTAGAAAGGGAAGCAATTTCAGGCATCCGGTCATTTAGATTATAAAGTATATTTTAAAACAACTGATTCACATCAATTGTTGCACACAAAGCCATTTCATCCTCAACATATATTTAAAGGTATCATCAAATCACAGCTCATTCGTTTCCACTGCAATTCAAGTGATAAGGTAAATTTCAATGAGGCTTGTTCTACTCTATTTCGCTTCCTCTGATCGAGGGCGTACTCACTGCGCTTTTTGCGTAGCCTGAAATCCCAAACTCTGAAAAAGCTCGAAAGTCCAGCGGAAACTACTGCTTTCGAGGCACTGAAAATTGAACACAACAGACCGTTGCAGAATGGTAGTGGCGCGTTATTTAATTGCAAAAAGCATCGTTGTAGATTGCATACTTTTATGCCTGATCAGAAAGAGGAATTTTCCTCCGCACAAACGAAAAATCATTATCAGATCCGTAACCTCCTCCATTGTGATTCACCAAATATTATTTACCTTATCACTTGTAAACCTTATCAGAAGCAGTATGTTGGTCAAAGTCAAAATCCTTTCCACGAACGTGCTACCAGACACTAACAGGATATAAAACATAATGCTGATGCCCCAGTAGCACAATATTTTAACCTTCCTGGCCATTCTTTGGACGATTTCGAAATCCATCCTATTGAACAACCACCAATTAAAGACACATTAGGAGAAACGGATAAATTTAGAAAAAAAACGTGAAGCTTTTTGGATCAATACGTTTCAAATCCTCTGGCCATTTGGTATGGACATATCAGAAGGAGAATGCGAAAGGAGGGCCATCATTCCTTTCACGTTAACATACTACAGAATGAATATCGAAATAGCAAAAATATTAAAAGATGAATTCAATTTAAACAATGCTAAATTAAATGAACCTTCGAATCGTCGACCTGTCATAGCCTGTAAGAAAAATAAAAGCTTGTGTAACATCCTTGTAAGGACTAAATTAGAGCCCATCAACGAATAACATCAATTATTGTCAGTCAGTTTAACCAGTTCCTAAGCTCATCACTTAGTTTAAATCAATTTTATGTATTTTTTGTCATGTTTGAAACCCATCAGGGTTCAGTAAATGAAAACAATTTTTTGATGGCATATTAAAAGATAATCCTACAACCCTACTGGGCTGTGCATTAAATTATTACTGGCCCTCCACGAGCGCAAGAGAGACCTGAGGAAATGCCATTTAGGATGTCGGGGTTGAAAGGTGTTCTACCAACAAAAAAAACGAAGGACACAACAAGCGGTTTCTAGTGAACAGTTTATACTTTCAAACTAGAGAAACAGAATTTACTGCACCCAGTAAATTCAGGTCTGTGTGAAAAGGGTTAAAGTATCAGGAATAAACTATACAGAAAGAGAATTTATGGAGGCTTATTTTCAGGAGTAAAATATTTTTAAACAAATCAGAAATGGGTTTTCGTTAACAGTATTTACAGATATTCACACTGGAATCAGAACAATTATTTATAAGTAACCAGAAAAGGCATATATGTAACCAGCATTCAAAGGGTTCGATACTCGAATCAGAAATGGACATTGTTGGCTCTGCCCACTAATATGAGTGAGGAAATACGTTCATAAACTTTTGAAAAGCATTAAGGTGTAATAAAATTCATTTCCTAGTATTTCTGAATAATACGCACTTGATGACTTTGGTGACCTCTTTCAGGCGGACCCCTAGGTGACCTCCGTGACCTTGACCCATATTTTGAATTTCCAGCAAGTGTCGACTCATTTGGTGTTAGTTCCAGGTCCATTCATCATACCACGATTGAGATATGAGCATGACCCACTTTCAAAAATTTTGGCTACGCCCACTTTTTTAACATAAAAATGCATGCATGGACCTCAGGAATGCTTAGGGGGGGGGGTCAAAAATGTGATTTCCAGCAACTATGAAAAATGCACTTAAAGACGCCTAGGTGACCTCCTTGACCCTGACCCATATTTTGAATCTCCATCAAGTATCGATTCATTTGGTGTTAGTCCCAGGTCCATTCATCATACCATGCTTGAGATATGAGCGTGACCCACTTTCAAATTTTTTGGCCACGCCCACTTTTTTAACGTAAAAATGCATGTATGAATCTCAGGGATGCTTTGGGGGGCAAAAATGTGATTTCCAGCAATTCTGAAAAATGCACTCAATGACCCCTAGGAGACCTCCTTGACCTTGACCCACATTTTGAACCTCCATCAAGTGTCAACTCATTTGGTGTTGGTCCCAGGTCCATTCGTCATACCACACCTGAGATACATGTGTGACCCACTTTCAAAAATTTTGGTCACGCCCACTTTTTTACGTCAAAATGCATGTGGGTACGTCAGGAATACTTTAGGAGGTCAAAAAATGTGATTTCCAGCAATTCTGAAAAATGCACTCAATAAGCCCTAGGTGGCCTCCGTGACCTTGACCGATATTTTGAATCTCCATCAAGTGTCGACTCATTTGGTGTTGGTCCCAGGTCCATACGTCATACCACGCCTGTGGTATGGGCGTGACCCAATTTCAAAAAAAAATTTGCCACGCCCACTTTTTTATGTCAAAATGCATGTGTGTACGTCACGAATACTTTGGGGGGGGGGTCACAAAATGTGATTTCAGCAATTCTGAAAAAATGCACTCAATGACCCTTAGGTGACCTCTGTGACCTTGAACCATATTTTGAACCTCCACCGAGTGTCGACTCATTTGGTGTTGGTCCCAGGTCCGTAGGTCATACCACGCTTGAGATATGGGTGTGACCCACTTTTCAAAATTTTTGGCCAGGCCCACTTTTTTACGTTAAAATGCATGTGTGTACGTCAGGAATACTTTAGGGGGTCAAAAAATGTGATTTCCAGCAATTCTGAAAAATGCACTCAATGACCCCTAGATGACCTCTGTGACCTTGACCCATATTTTGAACCTCCATCGAGTGTCGACTCATTTTGGTGTTGGTCCCAGGTCCGTAGGTCAAACCACGCTTGAGATATGGGCGTGACCCACTTTCAAAAAATTTGGCCATGCCCACTTTTTTTACGTCAAAATGCATGTGTGCACGTCAGGAATACTTTAGGGGGTCAAAAAATGTGATTTCCAGCAATTCTGAAAAAATGCACTCAATGACCCCAAAGTGACCTCTGTGACCTTGACCCATATTTTTGAATCTCCATCAAGTGTCGCCTCATTTGGTGTTGATCCCAGGTCCATACGCCATACCACATCTATGATATGTGCGTGGCCCACTTTCAAAAAATTTGGCCACGCCCACTTTTTTTACGTCAAAATGCATGTATGCCGTCAGGAATACTTTGGGGGTCAAAAAATGTGGTTTCCAGCAATTCTGAAAAAATGCACTCAATGACCCTCAAGTGACCTCTGTTACCTTGACCCATATTTTGAATCTCCATCAAGTGTCACCTCATTTGGTGTCGATCAAGGGTCCATATGCCATACCACACCTGAGATATGGGCATGACCCACTTTCAAAGATTTTGGCCACACCCACTTTTATACGTCAAAATGCATGTGTGTATGTCAGGAATACTTTAGGGGATCAAAAAATGTGACTTCCAGCAATTCTGAAAAATGCGCTCAATGACCCCTAGGTGACCTCCGTGACCTTGATCCATATTTTGAATCTCCATCAAGTGTCGACTCATTTGGTGTTGGTCCCAGACCCATACGACATACCACACCTGAGATATGGGCGTGACCCACTTTCAAAAATTTTGGCCACGCCCACATTTTTTTTTACGTCAAAATGCATGTGTGTACGTCAGGAATACTTTAGGGGGTCAAAAAATGTGATTTCCAGCAATTCTGAAAAATGCACTCAATGACCTCTAGGTGACCTCCGTCACCTTCACCCATATTTTGAATCTCCATCAAGTGTCGACTCATTTGGTGTTGGTCCCAGGTCCATATGTCATACCACGCCTGTGGTATGGGCGTGACCCACTTTCAAAAAATGTTTGGCATGCCCTCTTTTTACGTCAAAATGCAATTGTGTACAACAGGAATACTTTGTGGGGTCAAAAAATGTAATTTCCAGCAATTCTGAAAAAATTCACTCAATGATCCATAGGTGACCTCTGTGATCTTGACCCATATTTTGAGTCTCCATCAAGAGTCGACTCATTTGGTGTTGGTCCCAGGTCCATACGTCATACCACGCCTGAGATATGGGCGTGACCCACTTTAAAAACATTTGGCCACGCCAACTTTTTTTTACGTCAAAATGCATGTGTGTACGTCAGAAATAGTTTAGGGGGTCAAAAATGTGATTTCCAGCAGATCTGAAAAATGCACTCAATGACCCCTAGTTGACCTACGTGACCTTGACCCATATTTTGAATCTACATCAAGTGTCGACTCATTTGGTGTTGGTCCCAGGTCCATACGTCATACCATGCCTGAGATATGGGCGTGACCCACTTTCAAAAATTTTTACCACGCCCACTTTTTTACGTTAAAATGCATGTGTGCACGTCAGGAATACTTTAGAGGGTCAAAAAATGTGATTTCCAGGAATTCTGAAAAAATGCACTCAATGACCCCTAAGTGACCTCTGTGACCTTGACCCATATTTTTGAATCTCCATCAAGTGTCGCCTCATTTGGTGTTGATCCCAGGTCCATACGCCATACCACATCTATGATATGGGCGTGGCCCACTTTCAAAAAAATGGCCACGCCCACTTTTTTACGTCAAAATGCATGTGTGCCGTCAGGAATACTTTGGGGGGTCAAAAAATGTGATTTCCAGCAATTCTGAAAAAATGCACTCAATGACCCTCAAGTGTCCTCTGTGACCTTGACCCATATTTTGAATCTCCATCAAGTGTCACCTCATTTGGTGTCTATCAAGGGTCCATATGCCATACCACACCTGAGATATGTGCATGACCCACTTTCAAAATTTTTGGCCACGCCCACTTTTATACGTCAAAATGCATGTGTGTATGTCAGGAATACTTTAGGGGATCAAAAAATGTGACTTCCAGCAATTCTGAAAAATGCGCTCAATGACCCCTAGGTGACCTTCGTGACCTTGACCCATATTTTGAATCTCCATCAAGTGTCGACTCATTTGGTGTTGGTCCCAGACCCATACGTCATACCACGTTGAGATATGGGCGTGACCCACTTTCAAAAATTTTGGACACGCCCACACTTTTTTTTACGTCAAAATGCATGTGTGTACGTGAGGAATACTTTAGGGGGTCAAAAAATGTGATTTCCAGCAATTCTGAAAAATGCACTCAATGACCTCAAGGTGACCTCCGTCACCTTCACCCATATTTTGAATCTCCATCAAGTGTCGACTCATTTGGTGTTGGTCCCAGGTCTATACGTCATACCACGCCTGTGGTATGGGCGTGACCCACTTTCAAAAAATGTTTGACCACGCCCACTTTTTTACGTCAAAATGCATGTGTGTACATCAGGAATACTTTGTGGGGTCAAAAAATGTAATTTCCTGCAATTCTGAAAAAATTCACTCAAGGACCCCTATATGACCTCTGTGATCTTGACCCCTATTTTGAGTCTCCATCAAGAGTCGACTCATCTGGTGTTGGTCCCAGGTCCATACGTCATACCACGCCTGAGATATGGGCGTGACCCACTTTAAAAACATTTGGCCACGCCAACTTTTTTTACGTCAAAATGCATGTGTGTACGTCAGAAATAGTTTAGGGGGTCAAAAATGTGATTTCCAGCAAATCTGAAAAATGCACTCAATGACCCCTAGTTGACCTCCGTGACCTTGACCGATATTTTGAATCTACATCAAGTGTCGACTCATTTGGTGTTGGTCCCAGGTCCATACGTCATACCATGCCTGAGATATGGGCGTGACCCACTTTCAAAAATTATGACCATGCCCACTTTTTTACGTCAAAATGCATGTGTGTACGTCAGGAATACTTTACGGGGTCAAAAAATGTGATTTCCAGCAATTCTGAAAAATGCACTCAATGACCCCTAGGAGACCTCCGTGACCTTCACCCACACTTTGAGCCTCCATCAAGTGTCAAATCATTTGGTGTTGGTCCCAGGTCCATACGTCATACCACCCCTGAGATACATGCATGACCCACTTTCAAACATTTTGGCCACGCACACTTTTTTTACGTCAAAATGCATGTGTGTACGTCAGGAATACTTTAGGGGGGTCAAAAAATATGATTTCCAGCAACTCTGAAAAATGCACTCAATGACCCCTAGATGACCTCCGTGACCTTGACCCATATTTTGAACCTCCATCCAGTGTCGACTCATTTGGTGTTGGTCCCAGGTCTGTAGGTCATACCACGCCTCAGATATGGGCGTCACACACTTTCAAAACACCTCCACAGACACCCCTGATACCCCAGAAATCTGAAAAACATAGATGGCCGAGAACTTGTGGCTGCATATCAGCATGCCAATCAACGAGATAGGGCAATTCGTTTTCGAGTTATCTTGCGGACAAAAAGTGATGAGAAGAAGAAGAAGAAGAAGAAGAAGAAGAAGAAGAAGAAGAAGAAGAAGAAGAAAAAGAAGAAGAAGAAGAAGAAGAAGAAGAAGAAGAAAAGAAAAAAAAAGAAAAAGAAACTGTGCAAAAACAATAGTCTGTGTGTTTCACACAGACTAAAAAGGAAACTTCACAGGCGTTTATTTTATTTTATTTATATTTTTTTCACACACACAACGCAGCTACCTCTGGTCACGATCAAACCGTGGACCTCTAGGTTTGATGTCCAATGTTCTAAGCACTGAGCTCCCACCCCACAAAACGTTGATAATGAATTTCTCCACGCGAATGGAAACCGAATGTGATATATCACTCGTTTCGCGTCAGTGTCTATTCGTAATGGTGAAAAGAAGGGTGCAAATCTCCAAGCACTGATCTCTTTGCAACTGGATTGCCCGAATGTCAACGAAAAACGTCCCCACTCAAACTACCACCCCTGCTACACACCCCAAGGTCGCGTGAAGTCAATCAACGCGGTAACTCCTCCGAATCTATTACCTTTCTCTCTATCAAACGTCATGTCGTTTACCTTGCACGAAAATTTATTTATTTATTTATTTATTTATTTATTTATTTATTTATTTATTTATTTATTTATTTATTTATTAGGGTTTAACGACACCTTAACAGCCAAGGTCATATCGTGTCGGTGACAGTTTTACGGGTGGACGAAGCCTGAGTACCCGGAGAGAACCACCGAGCAACGAGGAGCAGCTGCCAGCTCCCCAATATCGTAGCACCACACTGCATCACAGGCAGGGTTAGATTGGTTGAAGACATGCGCACCAGAGACGTGCAGTACGCCTTAGTACAGGGCGTCATCGTGCCTCAATGTGGACAATCGGGGTGAAGAACGAAAACTATTAACTCTATATCAGTTTTCCAATCTCGGCACTAATTGTTTGTCATTAATAACTAAAACATGTTGCAAATATTGAATTTGTATTGCCACGGAAAGTGTGACATCACCAATAAATTCAATCAAAGTAGACATCAAAGAATATTCTTCAACTGACAAAGTGCTAAATTATTTTTGGTCAGCAAAATTGTTCACTTGTTACAATTTAAGAGATAGTGCCGGCAGGCAATCTCCCACGAATTGCAACAACTCAAATCCTTACTGACCAGATTATTTCACCTCAAAGATGATATGAAGAACATCCATAGAATAAGAAGCTTTTAACTTGTGGTACCCACACTTCAGAGTAAAGCCCAAATTTGGGCTTCCAATACTCAACCAGTTAGCCCTTCACCTAACATGAAAAGCAGACGACACTTGCAAACAAAATTCTTGAATAACTATTTTTTTTCATTTTTTTTTTTTTTTGTCTCAAAAACATAGGTTATGACCCCTCACGACGAGCTCGTTCCAAAGAGGGGTCATAACCTATGTTTTGAGACAAAAAATGAAAATATAATGAAAATAAAATTTTGATGTTTTAGAATAGCGCTGGCCGTTTTTGGCCATACGTTGGGTAAAGGGTTAAAGGCGATCGGAGATTGCGAGGCGTCTCGAAACTGAAAAGCTTCGAGAAAATTATGTTCAGCCTTGTTTATTTATATCAACTCCCTCCCCCACCCCCAAAACAAGATGGCGGTGGTGGTGACACTTTTCTGTGCGTGACCAATGAGCGTTCCAGTAATCCAGCTGTATAGAGATCAGTGTTTCGAAGTGTTAAATAATTTTCATGTATTGAGAGCTAGTCGATTACGTTTCTCTTGTTATTTTTAGAGATTTCTGGAATACAATGTTTACTGGTTTGAGAATACTGATTGAAGCGGATCCAGTTGTTGAGGAATATGTGCAATATAAGTAAGTACTTTTAAATTACAATAAAGTTTTGCAAACGGAATGACGAAAATACGCCAACATGGACATGCAATTTATGGAAGGTAGTCCGAAACTCAACAACAATAACTAGACTGGAACGAAGAAGAAAGAGGCGCTTATTGCTATCTTTTTCTGAACAATCACGATGTTCGGAAGCCACTGAATGTTTGTCGAAAACAAAAATATTACCCTTTAAATCCCTTTTCGTGAGAAATCCACGATCATAAAAACCCAAACACAAGAAAAAAGGGTCCGAAAAAACCAAAAGGGGGTGGGATCACAAAACCATTATTCATGGAACGACGACCGAAAGTGTCGGAAGGATTATTTATTTATTTATTTATTTATTTATTTATTTATTTATTTATTTATTTATTTATTTATTGGGGTTTAAGGTCACATACTTATGCACAATGGCTAATTGTGACCGTGACAGTTTTACAGGTGGAGGAAGCCGGAGTACTCGGAGAGAACCACCGAGCAACGACGAGCAACTGTCAGCTCCACAGCATTCTAACTCTGTTCAAGCTCCGCTCTAGCAGTGTTACAGCGGTTGAAGACATGTGCACCCTCAACGTGCAGTACGCCTTAGTGCACGGCGTCATCGTGCCCCCATGTAGGCAACCGGGATAAAGTGCCTTGCCCAAGGACACAACGCGGGTCGTCCCGGTCGGGGATCGAACTCGGGACTGTCGGAAAGATTAAAAGGAAGGCTGTATGTTTGCTCGTGGGTACATTACGTAATCAAGATTGTGTCGTTAATTATGCTTGGAGTATGTTCATGAACACGTTACCCAACATTACTAGCAGAGGATATTAATGACGGATAAAGGCATACAGCCGAGTGGGTTACCCGTATGAGTTTCTAAAGTTGAGAAATTAGTATATTTTGCATGATCTTCCAAAACAAAAAAAAACATGATCTCCACATTTATCAAGCTAGTGTATCTGCATGATGTTGTGAGGGGTTTTACATTGGGGTCTTGACTACCGGATAGCCCACAATAAGCTGTTTTATTAGAAATTGTATACTTTGCGTACCATTGTGAAAAGAAGACAAGAAACACACTCGAATGTACTTGGCTATTTGAAAAGAGATTGTGCGATATTCAACACGGAAATTTCCTTTGGAAAAAGGTGAAGCCAAGCGTGTGTACACCACATTTTAGACAGAGAAGAAACTTTCAAAAGCGATCTAAGCGAGGAGTTCGTTCAGCATAATTCACATTAACCCTTTACCCAACGTAACGGCCAAAACCGTCCAGCGCTATTCTCAAAAATCGCCAATTAACTTTCATTATTTTTTTTCATTTTTTTGTCTCAGAAACATAGGTTATGACTCCTCATTGGAACGAGCTCGTCGAGCGCGTTCCAATGATTGGTCATAACCTATGTTTTGAGACAAAAAATTCCCCGCGGGAACCCCGGGAAGTGATGCAGTGCCTGTTCACTGCGGTAAGCAGACCCTGTTTTACTGGTAAAATAAGACCCTGTCACCAATGCTTGGGAGGTGCAAACCCTCTCTAAAATGGCCAACATGACTTATTAACGCTCAACCCTGGTCTTGAGTTGATACTCATGTTGTGGTCATGATTAGCCATTGTGCAAAAATGTGTGACCTTAAACACCAATAAATAAATAAATGAGACAATAAATAAAATAAATTAGTTATTCCAGATTTTGTTTGTAAGTGTCGTCTGCTTTTCATGTAAGGTAACGGCTTAAAGGTTTAAAAAGTGTATTTGATAGAGTATCCCTTGTTGATAAAATTTAGGTTTGCGTAACCCTGTCTAGCGCATAGCTCGAATTTACCTGGTTTAAAATTAGCGTCTTTTCATTTCCATTAAAGTTATATTGATCATCGGAAAATCAAATAGTTTAACACATGTGTATACAAAGAGACCTGAAAGACAGACGGCTTCATGAATATAACATCAACCCTATTGACGCTACGTTTCTGATTGGCACTGGCCTATGAAACATAATTTACAACAATAAGGCCGAATCTGTTCCGTCTTTGAAGCGAGGATCAGTAATAATTTAATTTAACAACCCTATAGGGCTGAATGACTAAATTATTACAGAAACTCACTACGATTTATTATTCGTTGTTTTGTCTTGTCGTCGATCGGTTGATTATCATTTGCGCAACATTTACAGCACTGTGGTCACAAAAGCTGTCAGAAAATTTCGATCGGATCGCGACTGGGGCATTCTGTCATCAGCAGACTTGTCCGAAAGCACCAACAAACCAACGATGTTAAGGACTGGCCAATGGCACAGACGACCCCCAAAAGACCTCTCCTCGGGAAGATCTGAGTCTGGCACGCCTCGTTAGGTGTGAACCCTTTGCTCCAAGTGATGTTTTGAAACGCGTCTGGCTCCCCAAAAGGAGTTTGTGCAACAGACACCTGTTAAGGACGGACCAAGGCCTAGACGACCCCCAAAATACCTCTCCTTGGGAAGATCGGAGTCAGCATCGAAGACGACGTTTGGAGTGGTATGTGGCACGGTAACATTGGAATCTCGGGTCGTGGGGGGAGAGTGGATTGGTCAGACGAGGGTAGGTTCCTGCTTCACGTAACAGATGGTCGCATGAGAGTGTGGAGGTATAGAAATACTGCTTACGTACTCGGGAACATCAGACTTACTGTTTCTTGTGGTGGAGGATCAGTAATGATCTGGGGATGCCTCTCTCATGATTGTAAACTTGACATATTGACTGTACGTGGGAATTCCAATGGTCATCAGTACATCCTGGACATTCTCATACCTCTTGTCGTGACTCATTTTGGCAATCACCCGTTGGCTACTCATCCTGTATTCACGGACAATAATGCAAGGCCACATCGTTCCCATGCTGTGAGAGTATTCCTTCAGAACAACACTACCGTGGCCTGCGATAAGCCGCGATTTGAATCCCTTAAAAAACATCTGGGACTTTCTTGGACGTCGTGTGCAAGCAAGGGATTCGCCTGTACAGAATTTGGCCGATTTTGAAGCTGCATGGCACGAAGAGTGGCAGCAGTTGCCTCTGGACCGTATCAGAAGGCTCACTGGTAGCATTAAGAGGAGTGTTCAGGCTACCATCCGGGCACGTGGTGGGTACACTCGCTACTGACGTCAGACACTGCTATTGTGTTCAGGAGATCACAAGTTGCATTTTGTGTCAGTAATTACCGGCATTATTTCATCATGGACCCTTCCAGCACCATACTTGTCGAGAGAACAATTTTCCATCAATAACATTAGTGACAGATATGTGTAATTTTAGCCCCATTAAAATACTCCATATTTTCGTCATTGTGTTGTCTTTAATTTGTCCATTCTTTCCGCAAACAACCACTTTTGGACAGCTGAAAGATGGCATGAAAGTAATGACAGTTTCTATTAACACCACAAGGGGTGCTTAATTAAGTTTCAGTTGTATATAAAGGAAAGATGTACAAAACTGATGATGACTTTTCATTTCATTCTGATGATGACAAAATGATCACCAATTGACAAATGGGGTTTTCTTGGTTGACTGAAAGTTGTTAATTCGAGATTTGTTGACCTTATACACATAGTATTGCGGTCTCAAAAGCAGCGTTTGTCTCTATTGGACGCGTACACCAGTAGAACGAGATAAACTAAATATTGCGGAGTAAAGAACGAATCTAGAAAAAAAGAACACAAACGTCCGTGGCATCAGAAATTCATTCTTATCGCATTTCATTTTCGCCAAGAGAGATTTTCATACGCGTGTTTGAAAAACGGTCGAATTATGTAATCAGTGTGTATGTCCGTCTGTCCGACTGCCCGTCCATTAACATTTTTAATTTCCGTCCGACAACTCCAGTTTGGATTATTTGATCTCCACCAAAGTCGGTACGTGCATTACCCCACCAGTAATACAGGTTAGGTTCGAATATAGGTTCCGTACAATTATTTTTGCATGACTTACGGCCCTTTTTTTTACTCAGAATTCGACCGTCTATTAACATTTTTGGTTTCCGACCGATAACTCCAGTTTGAATTATTTGATCTCAGCCAAAGGTGGTACGTGTATTACCCAGATAGGAATACGGGCCAAGTTTAAAATAAGGGTTTCGTCTAATTATTTTTACATGAGTTACGGCCCTTTCCCGACTTATAATTCGACCGTCTATTAACATTTTTGGTTTCCGAACGATAACTCTAGTTTGGATCATTTGATCTCAACCAAAGCTGGTACAATTCAAAATGGCTAATGGGAGTATTTAGCCACACCTGGCAGTGATCTTGTTCAGTGTTGTGCGAAGTAAAACGGACGAAATTGAATCGTCCGGGGAAAACGAATAGAAATTCTATGTCTGTATTTTAAATCACAGCAATGTTTATGCTACGAGTCATATGTTGTTCCTTTTCAGCTGACTTATAATTATGATATCACGAGGCAGACAGAAAAAATCTTCTTGAAAGTGCGAGGGAGTAAAACTAGCACTTCGTCGGCTGAGTGCTAGTATGTTCTATTTCCCATAGGGAACATAGAACATTCTAGCACTCAGGCGACGACTTGTCTAGGATTTTTTCATCTGAATCCGTTATACCAGTTGCTCTTATTACTAATGGAATGGCTTCAATTCCAGTTGGATGGGAGAACCGTTTTTAGTACAATAAGTAAAATATATTACGATTTCATGGCATTCGGGCTAATGGGATGCAGCAGCATTGATCTTGAGTTTGGCCGTTAAGGAGAGATACAGATGATTGTTTGTAGGGTATGGATCACAAAATTTCTAGAATAGCCGACAGGCTAGGTCACCAGCGAATGTTTTATGAAAGATTACGGCATCATGGACAACCGATTCTTTACCCTTGTAACCCTGGTGGTATCTTCCATGCCAGTTCAATGGCAGGAATTGGAAGAGTCCATATTTATTATATGGGATTAGACCAATTAATATTTTCAGCGTGCATCCTTAGGGATGCACGTTGAAAATATTGATTGGTCAACCTACACATTTATCTTGTAGCCATCCCTCTTAATGACATTGCCACGTTGCTTGTGATAAGGTCGGAAAAACGGCCTCTGAGGTTCAAAGGGTTAAGGTGTATCGTTGACCCTTCCCTCAACATAAAATAGATGTGCACGTTTGTAGTATAACATATTATATAGGACGGGACATTCTCCAGAAAAACGAGGCTAAAAGAGTCATTGTTGTCTAGACTGGCGCAGGAGGTCACCATTCTTAACCTTGTATTGTATTGTTTTAAATTATACTGGTATACCAGGGTATGTTCAGACAATGCATGGTGTACTGTGGTATTACCTGGCCCTTGCGAATCACAAACTGTAGATCGAATCGAATCGAGTCTCGCACAATTAGTCAGATGATTACGAATAGAATCGAATCTCGAATCGAACCTAAACGCTCTTCAGTTTGTAGATATTACACCCTCTTTAACTCTTAATTCGCTGAGTATTTTTAAGATATTTTTCAAGGAATCATTGGTGAAAAAATCCTTTTAATTTAAAAGGAGATAATTAGATTAAATGTGTCCATATTATACTTGGTCAGTGACAAGAGAAATCCTGTTCTGGGCAGGAATATCCGTCAGCAGCATGCAAAGAGTTAACCCTTTACCCAACGCAGACGATATCAAAATTTATTATTTGAAAAACCATTTTTTTCAAATTTTTCAAAACTTTCAACAAAACCATATCAAGTAACCCCTCCCTCATTGGAACGAGCTAGATGAGCTCGTTCCAAAGAGGGGTCACATGATATGGTTTTGTTGACATTTTTTTAAAAATAGTATTTTTTTAGCTGCTCAATTTGCATATTACGCGGGCGGTTGTGTCCGATTCGTTGGGTAAAGGATTAATCCGTAAATGTTGTCAGGCTCCACTAAAGTGTTATATGAAATGACGCCTCGTCTGTTTGGGCAAATCATTCAAAACAAGCGGAATTTTCCAGAACGGAATCGAAGTACTTTCTGAGTCGGACTCTCCATTGAACTCCTCTATCATTAGATCTTCTTTTCAACAAATCACATGATAGAAGGAAACATCAAGGACTGACACTTGTGAGGATTTCAGGAACATCTCACTATTTGAAAGTTTTCGAATCGGCGCGAATCGAATCGACCCATTGCGATGATTTTGATTCGAATCAGATTTCGCAGAGCACCAAGTACCACTTTATAAAATATCTCAGTAGAATTTGCAGCCATTGTCATGCACAGGAAGTTTCTGCAACAACTGTGAGGTGTTTTGAGAAACAATGTTGGTAAAAATAATTACCAATATTATAACGAGATTAGACTGTTTTCTGAAAAAAGATGATGAAAATACCAAATAATGCCGACTGGTGTACTCTTATTAGGTATTTTGGCAATTTTCCGTGAAAGCGCGTACCGGGTCCGCTTCCGCCTGAATCCACAACTAGGACGTATCTACTAAAGATGCAGGACGGTTTAAAAGGGGGTTCTTGTACCCCCATAAAATTATTAAAACTATCAGTTCATGCACACCTCCATCCCAATGGGGGAATTAAGAGTACACCAATATGAAGAAGTTCATTTCCATTGTTGGGTGTTTTAGCGACACTCAAACGAACAGCGCCAAGAAAAATACGAAATGTACAAGAATTGTTTCCTGCTGCGTGTAAATTATCTGTAGATGAAACGTCGCTGTTCGCTGGTAGATCGAAAATATACTATTAGACACCTAAAGTCTTAAAACAAACCCGATGCATATCTTTGGTCCGTATTAATCAGAATGCTTATAATAAAACTGTTTGCTGGAGTTTTGATGCCAAGAAGACTTATTGAACTGCGTAAAACCAAGTGGTCAAATCTGAATTTTCGAATAGTTTTGTCCAGTTTAGGTTAGCTATATTTATATTTATTTATTGGTGTTTAACCCTTTACCCAACGCAGACGATATCAAAATTTATTATTTTAAATATAATTTTTTTAAATTTTTCAAAAAATTTCAACAAAACCATATGAGCTCGTTCCAATGAGGGGTCATATGATATGGTTTTGTTGAATTATTTTGAAAAATTTAATTTTTTCAACTGCTGAATGTGCATATTACGCGGGCGGATGCGGGCGATTCGTTAGATAAAGGGTCAATGAAGGTCGCATACTTATGCACAATGGCTAATCGTGACCGTGACACTTTTGCGGGCGGCGGAAGCCGGAGTGCCCGGAGAGAACCACCGAGCATCGACGAGCAACTGTCAGCCCCTCAATATTCTAACTCTGTTCAAGCTCCGTTCAAGCAGGGTTACGGCGGTTGAAGGCATGTTCACCATCGACGTGCAGTACGCCTTAGTACACGGCGTCATCGTGCCCTCCATGTTGGCAACCGGGATAAAGTGCCCTGCCCAAGGACACAATGCGGGTCGTCTCGGACGGGGATCGAACTCGGACCTAGAATAGCTATACGATCAAGTGTAAAAAGTTCCATGATCGTTAAATGTTTTTAGTTAACAATATGATTATACAATTAACAGGAGTTTGTTAAATGTCGACCTCTAACCTCCGGAATACTTTGTGGTGTTATTTTTCACCAGAGAAACGGAAATTGGCGCTTATCCTTTACCTAACACGAAAAGCAGACGGCACTTGAAAACAAAATTTTTGATTAACTATTTTTTTTCATTTGTTGAGTCAAAAATACAGCTTATGGCCCATCACTGGAACGAGCTCAAAGTTTTTGAGATAAGAAATTAAACAAATAATCAAAATTGAATGGTGAGTGTTGTGAATAGCGCTTGTCGGTTTTGGCAGTTACGTTGGGTAAAGGGTTAAACTCGATTGTATTGAACCCAGAACGCTCATAAAAATTGAAAAACAACATGCTCAGCACTTTTCTTAATTGCTATGCTAAAAGAATCCAGCCCCTCTTAAATTACTGCAATGGAAAGTGTTATTATGTTTAAAAGGAGTTGTCCTGAGCAGTGTATAGAAATGCTGACCAGTGACGGGTGTAGCCACCACAGGCAGAGCCAGTGCACGCGCCACTCACATCGTGTGACTTTATCTGCCAGGACACACTTCGGTGGTTTATTGTGGATTCTCACACCCCTCTTAAACAATATTCCTGAATCAACCAGGGGCATAGAATAGACAACTTTCCCGGTTGCATGTGGGGAGGATCTCGACATTTTCCAATAGACAGTAACATTGTTGACCGGATTTCAGATTGGGCAACCAAATTATATCCTTTTGGTACACAAAACGAGTTAGTTATTGAACATTCAGTTTAGAAACATAGATTTTAGACGAAATATTAATAATTTGCCTAGCATTTTGCGACATTTTACCAAGAAAAGCCATAAAACCTTTCCCAATTTACCGAAAATGTTGCGACAAATTCTATGGGTTGTTATCCTCCACACCTCACCCACTTGTATCTACATTGTTGTATCCACCCCTGGTGACTGCCAATCCAAATAAAAAACTGGGCAGTTCCCAAAGTTTTCAAAATCAGTTTACTTGCTCAAATCGATGTTGAAACTATGCAAGTTAAAAGTATTGGTCGTTTGTCGGTGGTCGACCAGGATATTAAGGATGGTCATTCCTCCAATAGTCAAATTAACCCATCATCAAACTAGAGACAAAACCCAGCTTTGTGCCTGCTCAGAGAAGTATAGCATTCACAATTATCAGAAAATATGTTAGCTTTCGAGTTGATGTGCACAGTTTTTTCAGAATCTCAAGATAGCTATCTGAGAGAGAGATATATGTAGCGCAGAACAATTTTGAAAGAGTATGTCATAGTTTACCAATCACTGTACTGGAATCTCATACTTGTAATACTTTTTTTATATTGCAGAACACTAAGTGTTATTTTGATGGTACTCTTTCTTTTCATCTCTTGCGTTGTATTGCTGAATCTCCTAATTGCTCAGCTGTCTGATACCTATAAAAATGTACAGCAAGACGCTCAGCGAGGATTGGAACTGAACAGAGCTTGGATCATCACACGTTTCGAACTAAACAGTCTCTTTGTTTGGAAGGTATGTTCGATTATTCATCGTTAGGCAAACATATTTAACTGTAATAATGTAGGGACCGCGGCACGATTTTGAATAAAAGAAAAAAGCACAGAACAACAAAACAAAAACTGAACGAAAAAGAAAGAAAGAAATCAAAGAAGAAGATAATAAATAAAATAAAAACCTAAAAAACAAACCAAAGGATCTCTACAATATTCCCTCTGAATAGCATGACTTCCACATCAACAGGTAGTGAAGTGTGTTTTATCACACACCTATTAATGTAAAACACAGGATTTCCACAGTTCTATCCTGTACAATAAAAATAAAATTGTATCGCACATGTGGTGTTACAAAAACACGTTCGATTTCGTTTCCAACACAAACAGAGAAGGAACCCGTCTAAATAAATCACGTCATCGCTGGTCGAATGCACCGGAGTCGAGATCGTTCCCCATTTAGATTTGTTTACCCGGGATATTTAAACAATCAGATTCGAGACAAAAATCTAAAAAATAAAAATAGCATTCTGATTGCTTGTTCATTGACAAATACTTTTTACAACTGGTCATATAATGATGGAGTATGCTAAACAAATTAGTTATTTAAAAAGTTTTTGTTGTGATATATTATTCCCTGCAGTTTAGTCACTATTTGAAGTTCGATCATCGTGACCGTGACACTGATCGGCATCAATTGGTTTCGACCAATTGAATTAAAAAGCAAATCAGGGTTGATACCCCACCACCTAACAGTGATGTCTCCTTGGCAACGAAGGAAAAACAGCAATTATCCAGTTGAAAAGTGTTTTAGTTCAATTTTCGTGTAGACTGGTTGTTACATGGGAGGTGTGTGATAAATACAGAACCGCACATACGTTTGAATGGGTTAAGAATGATCGCACTCGATTGCTTTGGCCCAGCCCTCACCTAGTTAAATTTTAATGTGTGTTCGTTTGATGAAAAATACTCATGTGCAAATTTTGCAAATATGCATTTGGTCCCCATTAGGTGCAAAGGTAAAAAAATTGCATATGTGAGTAAGTTTTACTCACTTGAGTAAATGGTTCACATACGCTGATTTGCATACGTATGTAATTTTGCGTATATGTAAATAAATACTCACGTATGCAAGCGGCGCATGTGAACCGGGCTTAATTAGAAGATTGTTTTTGAGAAGTTTTTAATGTGTTATCCATACCCCGCGCTGTTAAAATCTGAGGCCCTATGTAGGGCCTGCGAATATTTGGTATTCGAAAATGTATTCTACTGTCGAATATTGAATTATTGAATTGACAGACGTGGAGACTAGTGGCTTAACACAGGAATATGAGAAAAGTGTCCTACCTCTAAAACTGAACGAAATTGCTCTGGATTTTATGTACAAATATCACGATGCTTTGTTGACGATTCTATCGGATAAGATAGAAAATTTTGATCCAGACGATTTATCATTGTTCCGTGGAAGTAACATATATCCGAATATTTCTGAACAACTGATTCGCGAATTCAATTTGATCCCTGGAGAAAGACGAACTTTTGATAAAGTCAATCTGATATTCCGCTTTGTATATCAAGGTGGACAGAATACGTTCAAAACAAATATTTTAGGCACGGATTTGAGATGATGAAGTCCATTATAAGATAGATGTTTAGATCACGACTCGAAAAAAATATCATTAAAATTGCATTTCATTTTTTCTTATCTCGAGTGTAGTGTACTCGCTCGATTGAAATATTAATGGAGCGTGATTGCTTTCAGAACTTAGACTGTTCATTTTTTTTATAAAATAACCGGATGTTTTTCCTTACTTTCATGTACTGTGTACTATAAAATATAACCACGTTTAAAACGTCTATATTCATTACTGAATGAAGTGAAATGCGAAGTAGATATTTTAATATTTTCAAATTTAGAGTGAGTGTGTGTGTTCTCATGCATGTAACTTTATTCACCTTTGATTGGAATGAATTGATAAAAGCGAGGTAGTACTGGTTTCTAGGGTGTACAATTATTATTTTTTTTTACTGATAGGATTCAGTCATCAAATGTTTTCTTTTTTTTTAGGTGAAGGTATAAACGATTAGTTAGGATGCTATGTACCTAAATCGTCTTAATTTATTTTTGTGTGTTAAAAGTTTTTTGTGTTAAAAAAAATTGAATTTCACTTTAAAAAAATTGGTGTTTTGTGTTAAAAAAAATTGAATTTCAAAAATTGTCATTAAAAAAAATAATACATATATATATATATATATATATATATATATATATACTTCATCAAATATTTTATCTAACTTCGTCAAATTGCCGTCATGCTCGGAAGTTTACTTCCTTCTAAGCGGCTTTCATTTTTGACTAATTCTTATTCCGTTACGTTAAGTGCCGTACCAATCTGTATCGCGTCATGGGAACGTAAAACAAAATTTGCGCATAAAAACGCGGAATATATCTCCACTTGTTACCACCTAAGGAAGATCTGATACGGTATTGTTTGTCCATAATTTACAATTAAAAACAGTGAACAACATGTAATGCGGAACATATCTTTACTTGTTGCCACCCAAGGAAGATATGTATCGGCGATTTTATAGACGGGTCCGTGATTAGGAGCTAGGCGGCCACTTGCCAAATAATAAATCGATCTGTAAGACGTATGCGTATCTCGATCAATTTTATAATTCCCATTCAACAATTAGGATCTGTGTGACGCTAAATTTTACGTTCCCATGATGCGATACACATTGGTACGGCACTTAACATAACGGAATAAGAATTAATCAAAAATGAAAGCCGCTTAGAAGGAAGTAAACTTCCGAGCATGACGGCAATTTGACGAAGTTATATATATATATATATATATTAAAATATATATATATAATTTTTAAACTTCTTATTTTAATATATATATATATTAAAATATATATTAAAATAAGAAGTTTAAAAATTCGCAAAATTTTTTTTTTTTTTTTTTAAAAACTAAAATAATATATATATTAAATAAGAAGTTTTAACATAAAAATGCCAAAAACAAAAACATCTAATGTGGAAAAGTTATATTCGTCTATCATACCCAGATTGAAAAAGTACTGCAGCAATCTAAGAATTAAAAATTACAGCTGTTACAGAACCAAAGGACAATTGATTGAACTCGTGCGTGGGGAGACCTATTATCAAAAACTGGCGAAATTACAAGCAAAAGTACGTCAGTTATTGAAATTGAAAGGTGTTAAACACATGAAAAAAGAGGAATACATCATTTATCCTATGGAAAGGGAGTGTACGAAAGATCTTCGACAGCAGCAAAAACTCGAATCGTGAAAAAAATGAGAAGGCAGCAGTGACGAAACAACGTCAACAAACGACTGTGGAAACTAAGAAGAAGACTGTTAAACGAAAAGTGGACCGGCAGGTTTCGAAAGAGAATAATAAAAAAATGAAAAGCGATGCCGTTCGAGATGACGATTCGTTAGAAAAAAAAACGGTGGATGAAGTCTTGAGAGCGCTGAAAGAAAACAAGGGACTCGATGCGATAGAGGGAATCTTAATCAAAGCATTAGAGAAATCGTTGATTCCGATAGAACGAGACGCTTCCATTAGAGGATATTTTAAAACTTTCGACGCGATTCCCGGTCTCGCAAATCTCGATCGTTCATGGGACGGACAAAGAGTGGAGTGTTGGATGTATTTCCAGAACATCTAGATAAGGGTTTAAAAATAAAAATGATTTTCCATTGTCTGCTCAAACGGGTCAACACGAACACGGGTGAGAGCGTGGTGGAAGATGCCTATTTCCAATCTAAAAACGAGACTGTGCTTAGAGACGACGAATTATCCAATATTTACAAAGTGATGAAAGACAAGATGTTGGAATCTATGGCTCATAACCATCTCAACGGAAGTGGTTGGACGCTCGAAAAGGTATTGAATCTCGAGATTCGCGTGGACAGACACGATCCTTTGAGAACGTCTTCCTATATAAAATTACCTTATTTCGTATCTAATAAAAATGCCGTGATTAACGTGATGAATAAAGATGATAGCGAGTGTTTCAAATGGGCGATCACATCGACCTTGTATCCCATAGAAAAGGATGCCCAGAGAGTTTCCAAGTATGTGGAGACTTGGAAAAATTTCGATTGGACTAGAGTGCCTTTCCCGACACGGTTGAAAGCCATCGAGTGTTTCGAAAAGCTAAATCCCAGCATGGCTGTGAACGCCTTGGGATATGACAATGAAAAACAAATAGTCTGTCCTCTCAGACTGACTTCGAACAAAGAGAGAGAAAAGATTGTTAATTTCTTATTAATTTCCGAGCGTGACAATCAACATTATTGCTGGATTGAAAATATGAGTCGATTGCTGTCGCAGCAGATTACTAAACATAATGGCGAGAGATTGTTCTGTCTCAACTGCATGAATTCGTTCCGTCGACAAGAATCGTGGACGCATCATCAGGAATATTGCAACGGAAAGCCAAGCATTGCCATCAAAATGCCTGAACCTAACACTTATATGAACTTTTACAACAAAAGAAGATTAGAGCCGCCATTCGTCGTCTATGCCGATTTTGAAAGTTTCACAACGAAAATGAATTCTTGCCAGCCCAATGAGCGTAGGAGTTACGCCGAAAAAAACGTCAGTCAGAAGGACGTACCTTCGGGCTATTGTTATTACGTAAAATGTTATTTCGACGATCGAGAATCGTCAGGTTCTTTGGTCTACACTAAACGTTCAGATGACGATGACGTGGCTAAAAAAATCCGTGGAAGAGTTAGTATCGAAAATTCAAGAATTATACGACAAATTTAAAAAATCCAAAGGCTTGATCATCACGTCAGAGCAACGGCGAGAATACAAGGAAACCACTGAATGTCACATCTGTAGACAACCATTCGATGATGAGTCTAAAAATAATGAAAAAGTTAGAGATCACGATCACTACACGTGTCTGTTTCATGGCGCAGCTCACTTCAAATGTAATTTAAGATTTTGAGACGCTCAGTTCTCTCCAGTGATATTTCACAATCTCTCGGGCTACGACAGTCACATGTTTGTAAAAAATATGGGTCTCAGTGAGGAGGAGTTGAGCTGCATCGCGCAAGGCGACGAAAAATACATTTCCTTCACTAAATGGAAGGTCGTTGATAAAAAGAGAGTCGTTAAAAAGATGGACGATGGATCGAGTGAGGAAACAACGAGTCTCATCCATCAAGAGATACGTTTCATCGACAGTTATAAATTTATGTCGGCTAGTCTGGAAAAATTAGTCGACAGTTTGAAGAGGGACAAATTTAAGATCACAAGTAAGCATTTTGATGATCGACGATAATTGGTTGACGTCATGTTGAGAAAAGGCGTCTACCCTTACAATTACATGAGTGATCTCGAGAAATTCGACAACGTCGCTCTACCTCCTAAAGGAGATTTTTTATTCGAAATTATACCAATCTCACATTTCCGACGATGATTACGAACACACACAAAAAGTGTGGAGATTATTCGACATGAAATCCATGACAGATTATCACGACCTCTATCTGAAAACCGATGTGTTTCTCTTGGCTGATGTGTTCGAAAAGTTTCGACGAGTGTGTCGTCGACATTACGAACTAGATCCGACTTGATATTTAACGGCACCTGGACTTGCTAGGGATGCTCTTTTAGAGACGACCGAAGTTCGATTGGAATTATTAATGGACGTCGACATGTTGCTCATGTTTGAAAAGGCTGTGAGGGGTAGCGTCTCTGTGATTTCCACCAGATACGCTAAAGCTAATAATTCTCACATGGGAAAAGATTTCCATTCGGAAAAACCGAGTAAATACATAGAGTATTTTGATGCTAATGATTTGTACAGTTGGGCCATGAGTCATCCTTTAGTGATCAGGAATTTCAAATGGGTCGAAACGTTGGAAGAAAACAAAAATGGAGACACTATCCTTGTATTCTAGACGTCGATTTGGACTATCCGGAAACGTTACACGATCTACACAACGATTATCCGCTGGCTCCTGAATGAATGGAAGTGAACGGCGTCGAAAAACTCGTTCCTAATTTAAATCACAAACTCAAGTATGTGGTCTGTTGCGAAAATCTGAAATGTTACATCGATCGCAGGATGAGATTAATCGATGTGCATCAAATCATTCGATTCGAAGAGGAGCCTTGGATGAAAAAGTACATCGATCTTAACACGAATTTAAGAATGCAGACTGAGAGCGGCTTCAAAAAAGATTTCTTCAAACTCATGAACAATTGAGTGTACGGGAAATCTATGGAAAACATTAGGAATAGAACCAACGTTCAACTTGTCACGTCTGAAGAGAGGTCTAGAGAATTAATCGCGAAACCCAATTATCAACATAGAATCATATTCGACGAAAATCTAGTGGCTGTACTCATGCAAAAGACTCATCTAAAGTTCGACAAACCCTGTTATCTTGGAGCGATCATCTTGGACATCAGCAATCAGTTGATGTACGAGTTTCACTACGATTATGACAAATCCAAATTTGATTCGAAAGCCAAACTATTGTTCACCGACACGGGCAGTCTAGATTACGGGATAGAGACTAGAGGCGTCTATGAGGACATAGCACTAGACGTGAATGAATGGTTCGACAAGAGTAATTATCCCGATGATCACTCATCTAAGATTCCAAAGGGTGTCAATAAAAAGGTGTTAGGTAAATTCAAAGACAAGAGTGGTGGAAGACAGATCACCGAATTCGTGGGTTTGACACCCAAATTGTACGCTTATCTCCTCGACGGTGAACAGATATAAAGGCGTTCAAGCAAGTGTGATGAATAAAAACATCGCTTTCGACGAGTATAAAGAGTGTCTTTTCGAAGGTTCGACGGTGTATAAAAAGATGACTGCAATTCAAAGCGAAAAGCATGAAATGTGCACCAAAGAACAAAATAAGATTGCATTGACGGCTGACGGTGATAAGAGAATTATATGTGAGGATAAAATACACACTTTCACACTCGGACATTATTCCGCGATATTTCAACAACAAAATCGAGAGGATGAATGCAGTATGACTGAGGACATCGAAATGTTGTAAGTTTAAAAAAAAACTCGCGAGTTATAAATTAAAAAAAAGAATAGAAAAAAATAATAAATAAAAAAAAATATATTTATGAATAAGAAGAAAATAACACACATATCTGTAGAAGATGTCGTCTTACCCAACGAACCCCTATCCAACATTGATCTGTTGAAAGTGGCAAAAGATTTAAAAGTTAAACATTTTCGAGGTGTGTTTTCTAGAGATGCCTTACCGTGAGAAAAAGACGATGATTCGGAATGTGGAATTTTAAATCTGGACGATATCGGAGGTTAGGGTACGCATTGGGTCACGTGGTTTTTGAATCGGAATAACAATTATTATTTTGATAGCTATGGACTCTGACCACCGATAGAAATAAGGAACTATTTAACGCCAGTTATTTGCAATACCAAATGAGTGCAAGCGCCGGATCAAGTGTTTTGGAGTCACCTGTGCCTCTACATTCTCAAGAGATGGTCGGAAGGAGATCACTTTCAGGATATTCCCAACGAATTACATTAAAGGAGGAGAAAGAAAAAAAATGATATAGATAGATATATAAATAACGAATATAAAAAATAACGTTATAATTAAAATGAAAACCAAAAAAAATTAAATAATAATAACAAAACAAAACAAACATGACAGTCGATAAATTTGGTTGCGCTGACGATAATGAAGGTTCCTTCAGAAAAAGAAAAGAAGAATGGTTGGTGGTGGTGACATTGCCAACTGGGACGAACGATATCGTCGCGTGAGAACCACAAGGTTCTATCTTCCTGTGGAAGATAGAACCTTATGGTTCTCACACGACGATATGTCCTGAGATACGAACCTCGAGAAGAACCTTTAAACTTAAACAATAAGACAATCTACAACCTTCCCAAACCGATCAATTTGTCAGATGACGCAACTAAAAAATGCATCGATAGAGGAGACGAAAATTTCCGGCAGATGATGAGAGATAATTACGTGAATAAAGACATGACGGACGATCTCGACTTCAAATCTAAACGAGTGGTGAATGTAGCGGATCCTAGAGATTCGACCGACGTCGCCACTAAAAGATATGCGGACGACGCTCATGGGCGATTCAGTAAACATCTGAGAGATCGCCACGTTCTTAAAGTGATGCAGTCCGAATTGAACGCGAATTCTAACAAGATAACCAACGTGCCCATTCCCACAAATCCTCACGATGCAGCGTCCAAACAATACGTAAACTTGGAACTGAGAAAGAATAACGTCGGCGAGCTAGAAATGAAATCGGATCTGGAAGCGGTATTCAACAAGATATTGAATCTGTCCCAAATCAACGATGCGGACAAAAACTCGACGACGGTCAACAAAGGTTATGTGGATTCTGCCCTACAGAATTCCCAATCCTATCTGAAACCTCAAATCGACAAATTGTATCTGAATAAAAAATCCAGAGGAACCATGGAGGCCGGCATCGACATGGCTGGTCACAATATATTCGGTCTCGACGACGAACCGGAATTCGCTTCCAGTGCGTTCAGCAGAAAGTACTTGATTGAAAATACGGTCTGGAGAAATGGTGATATCATGGAAGGCAAACTGGACATGGGAGAACACGCACTCATGAATCTACCAGATCCCACGCACATGTCGGATGCCTGCACTCTGATCTCCATCGTGGAAAAGATAAAATATGCCAGACGATTGATCACTGTTTGGGCCGAGGAGACCGGTGCATTAGAAATGGAAAAAGTCGAATGGTCCTTCGCAAACGGAGGTAACGGACCGCTGCATGGTCTGATAGGATATCCCATGCCGGTGGGAGGTGAGATTAATCGAATGAGTCTGACTTCTACGGACTTGGGCAATAGAGCAGTTGTCAGTCTTGTGGTGAACGGTGTGGAAACCGATAAGATGTACAGCATTGAAAAGATGAAGGATCAACACTCGAACACTAGAGTCTTCAGTACACCTTTCAAGGTGCTGATGGGGGATAGGATCAATTTCAAGACGAAAACCAATAATCCCGAAGCCGTCACTTCCGTGGTGTCTCTGTTGATCGAACTCGATCCTCTGAACAAACAGTGAGAACAAAACAAAATTTAAATAATCACTTTTTGTGATGTAGGGGAGACAACTCAAAATAAAAAAAATATATATCATTGGATTTTAAGAGATTAAATATTCAATTTCTCAAAATCCATTTTTTTTTTTTTGTATTTTATTTATTACTTTTTTTTGGTATTTTAATTTTTTTTTTTAAATATTAATTTTTTCATTGAACGATGGACATTTGTTGTCCGTCCAATTCGAATTCAAAATCTCTATCCGACAGGACTAGGGCAAAAGCCTCGGTTCTCTTTGGCACATTCCAATCGAATTGCATCTTGATCTGAATGTCTAAGACGCTACTCTTAAGTCGCTCACTCTGTTTACTCCAGTCGATGATATTTCTTTCTGAAATCCGCGGCATCACCGAATAGCCTGCAGAAATCGTTCTTATCGAAAGAGGCATTATAATCGATGGCTGGATATCTCGTGGCGTTTAGAAATACTTGCATGTTTCTCAAGTGACAATGATCGAACAGGAAAGGATTTTTCTCTTGAGACCCATCCCTATCAGTCTGAAATGCCATTACGATGAACAGTGGTCTTTCCAAAGCAGATTTCATGGTCAATCTCCAATCAAAGTGATTGGTGGACGATGGAATACTAGCCATGTCGCACTGTCTCGTTCTAACTCCCACCGGTAATTTACTCTTCGATTCTATGGTCTTGTAGAGATGTACTTTCTCTGTGGCCAAAGGCAACACGAACCAAGATATCTTGTTCAGATGTATCTTACCCGCATCGGTTGTGGCTGGTCTCATGATAGCTTCATCATTTCCTTTTCGAATCAATGTCAGATTGTGTTTGAATCCATAGAGAATCTTATCGTAATCTTCCACGAATCCGAATATGTGTTTCAGAGGTATCCTGAATGGAAACGTTCTTCTGGGTCTCGACGTCTTGATGACGTAGTCGAATCTTGTGGCGGCACTCGTATTAGCTGCACTCATGTCGGCGACGGTGTCTTTCACCCACAATTGACTGAGTCCTTTAGATTTCGAAAAATCGTCCGGATACGTCAAGAGTCCATAGATCGTGGTGGCTTGTCTGGGATGAAACACGGAATCTATATCTTGTCCCGAGAGCATGTATTTTATATTACTAAACAGATGCATCATGTCATTATTGGCTAGAATGACTACGTCGTCGTCAGTGTAATCGCTTCTGTCTTCCTTGGTGAGATGTCCCTGTATCACTATGTAACTTTTGCTGGGATCGACGAACAGATCTTGAGTCTCGACGTTGATTCTTATCTCATGGAATTGTTCAGACTGGTTCCAGTCACAGGTTCGTACTTGTGAACTTCATATTCTTGAATGCTGTCGTCTTTCAATAGACCTTCGGATATATCTAATATATTTGTCATGTTTTGGGGTTTTTTTTGTGTTAATTCATTTGCTTCTTTTTTATTATAAATTGTTTTTTTTTTAAATTATTATTTTATTTAATTTTTTTTCTCCTTACTATATATGTGTAAAAAAAGTGAAGGGTTGGTTTTCAAAATGCTGTTTTCTGCAATTCTTGTTCGTAAAATGTTTTAATGATTTCTCTGCTGCCATCTTCGTCATCCTCTAATGCTTTCATTTTGTAAGTCACTGGTTCTGCATAAAATATTCTAACAATTTTAAAGATTTTCTCAGTCCATCGAGGAGTGTTACCTTTCGCGAAGAGTGACTTATAAGAAGTGATTCTCACTCAATTGCTGACTGCAACTTTCGGTGGTCTAGATACCTTCTTGATCTTAATCCTTTCGGGATAGAGATTCGTGAAGACGCGTTTTTCGTTTCGAGGATCGCTAGCTTCTTCAGGCATCATCTTGATTGATCTATGTCGCGTGTTGTTGTATTCTTTGACCAGATCGTCTAGTGGTCAATATATTTCTTGGTCTTATTGGCCTTGAAATACTTGGACAATTTTTCCGTCATGGTTCTATTCCAACGTTCTATCACGTTAGCTTTCTCTTCATATTCAACAGAATAGAGGTCGACCAATGGATGAACGTGACTGTTGTAAAATTCCTTCCCCTTGTCCACCCACAATTTATCCGTTTTTGGGGAAGACGATGTGAATATATGCTCTTCAGAGCTTCAAACACGCAAGCTCCTGATCTATTCTTCAGTGGTCTCATTTATCCGTATTTTGAAAACATGTCGATGACCGTCAGTATGTATTTAATTCACTCGTTCCGTCTTGAAACTGATTTCATGTCGATCAGATCGGGCGACCAGATCTGGTCCAGACCCTTCATGAACACCCTACTCCTTCAAAATTAAAGCGTGACGGCCTTGTGTAGTTCGTTCCCCAATGCATTTGTTAATAATATTTTCTGGACACCTTTTTTTATCACCCCATCTGAATCGACGTTTGATACCAATCACTTTACCGACCAGCAAACGTTCGAGTCTCTTTCTCCAAGTGGGATTCGGTATTTTTTCATTTGCATCAACATGTTTTTATTGCAGATTCGATTACGAGTCTCAACGTTGGGATGTTTGGCATAGCACAGATCGTGAGCGTAAGTGGCTGAATCCACCCTCTTGATGTGTTTGCTCCAAGATTTAGGAGTGAGATCTCGATTCAATCTCTTATTTAATTTCATGCTGGGTCCCGTGAATTAATGTCCTGGCAGATGCATTTCGAAGGGTAGATTATTAATCAATTTATTCGTCAGGCCGGCACCGCGTTTGACGAATTGCATGTTGGTCGAAAAGCACACTTTACACATTCTGCGAAGCATGGGACTTTTATTTTTTGTCAGTACTTTTTTAATGTTAACCTTATCGTTAACACTCTTGCATTTGACACAATACATTTGTTGTTTTTCGTATATATTTAATTATTTATTTTTTCGTCTTTTTTTTAAATATATATATAATTATTTTTTTCTTTTATATATATTTTTTTTTTCAATCGATTGCTTCTGCAATCTTTTTGGGATCTAAAAAGTTATGAAATGATCATCTCGCTTCTTTCCTACCTTTTTCCACGAGAGAATCCTTCATTTGTTCCTTGATGATCTGATGACTCTTGACTCTTATATTCGCTTTCATGACTTTGTATTTTTGTTTTTTGTTCAATATGTTGAGGAATCTTACCGTCTTTCAACGCCAGGGAGATCTTATCCGACACGGTGTCAATCTTTGCATTGGCTAAAACGCTGATGTTTTTGTGCTTCCTAGCCTTTACAGATAATTTCTTAGTGATTAAATTTCCGATCGTACTAATGAATCCGACAGTCAAAGCCAATCATTCTACAGCCAACTCGACCGGAAGAGCAATGACGGCGGCCGATAATAGACTGATTCCGGCAACATTAAACAAATAGAGGTTGCAATGAGAGTCAAATCCACATAATTCACAAATTTCTCTAATCTCGAATATTTCTTATTGAGCGAACGACGAGAATCTCTCTCTCTCTATCTCTCTCTCTCTCTCTCTCTCTCTCTCTCTCTCTCTCTCTCTCTCTCTCTCTCTCTCATTAGATACGATTGAATTTTATTGATTTGTTCGATTCGATACCTCTGCCCCATGTCATTACTTTCTTCTCATTTTAGCGGTGATGGTGGTAGAAAAGGTGCCGAAGGCTCAATGTCTGACTTCCCTAATGATGGATAGATTTTTTTACTTCGAGTTTCCATTTTCATTTTTTTTTTTATTTATTTATTTATTTATATGTTTTATTTTTTATGTATTTTATTTTCATTCCTTATCATTTAATGGAAAATGTTTTAGTGGTCTCCCCTTTTTCAACAAGAAATCCAAAATGCATCCCCTGACTTCGGTGGTGAGACATCAATGCGCTAACTTCAACTCTTCCAATTTAGTGGGCTTGGGTTCTCTTCCGATTTAATGGGCTTGGGTTCTCCAATGCAAAACACGAATTGATTCCAACATTCGATCACGTCGTTGCGTCAGATGTATTCCAATGCACGCATGAAATACATAGTGACAATGTCTTCCCATTCCATCATAAGACATGAATGATTAATGTGGTTAAATTCTCTCTCCTTCCGACAGACGAGACATCTTTCATGCAAGACGTGAGGAAGCTGTTAATTCACGCAGATCGTGTAAGGTATTCGCAGCATCCTTCGCAGAAGCCAAGCTCTCGATTCCATGGAATCGTTCGTTTTACTCATAATTATTATTATATAAAAAAAATTTTTTGATATTCTTATTATTTTTTTTTTCTATTATTTGTTCTCGTATTATTTTTTTTTATTTTTCTTTTTATATATTACGTTTTTTTATAATAACACATTCTATTAATCACATCATCAACTAAAGGAACTAATACTTCTCATCTATTACGATTGCGCATATTATAGGAAAGAGATGACATTTTTTTAAAAGAAGTATTTTATTCTTTTCATATTTCGATAAAACCATCATTTTTTTATAGTCATTGTCGTCGTTAGAATGATATAGAAAATAATTCATAATGATTTCTAACCTTTTAGCAAATTCCATCCATGATCTATTTGACGTGAACGAGTGTAATCTGCAAATAAATTCGAAACACGCACGAATGGATGTTTCAATATTTTCATTGCCACCACCACAATTGAATAGATTAACTACGTTTTTCGTGCAATAAATACTGTAATGATATTTCGCGTAATTGTAATGTTCTACAAGTTTCACTTCGTATTTTAACCAATCTAGGTTATCTATAATCATGTGATAATCTTGGTAAGACACTTTTTTTTCATTCGAATACTTCATCATTTCGATATTTTCGAAATAGCTTCGATTTAAGAATATGTATAAGAATATTAACAAAAACGATGTTCTGTACCTGTTTAAACATGTGTCGTGTACAATTTGTTCCAATTGAATTCTTTCTAATGCATACTCATGTAAATGTTTAGAAAAAGCTAAAAGTTTATGTTTCTCTCCTTTTGTTTCATTTTTTTTTTATTGTTATCTTTTTTTTATAATAACATACCCAAAAGGGGTATATTCTTAAATGGTGAATTCTGACCGAACAACAAACCTTCACCAATCGGTTCCACATTTTCTCCAGTCTTCAGATAGAGACCGTCTCCATGGAAAGTATCGCCACTAACCTTTTTCTTTTTCATTTTTTTTTTATTGTTATCTTTTTTTAATTGTTATTTTTTTATAATAACATACCCAAAAGGGGTATATTCTTAAATGGTGAATTCTGACCGAACAACAAACCTTCACCAATCAGTTCCACATTTTCTCCAGTCTTCAGATAGAGACCGTCTCCATGGAAAGCATCGCCACTACCCTTTCACACGGGTCTTAGATACAATCCTTTACCTTTGACATCTACGCGACCCACGGCTCCTCCCTTCTTCAAAAACAGTCCATTCCCCCTCTTCTTCAAAAACAATTCTCTGCCCAATCACTACTGCCACTCACCAGATCTTGATAACTGAATTTAAATCTAACGGCCTCACCTCGATTACTCAATGCTCTGTGAAGTTTAGCTTTCTGTCCTTCGGATATGTTTACATTTTTAATTACGCATCGAGTCATAATTTTTTTTAATTTTTTTTTTTATTTCATTTGATTTGATATAATTTGATTTGATTATATATGTTTTTTAATTATTAATATTATAAGTTTCTTTTTTTTATTTCTTATATAATATATAAATAAAACCTAAAACTTCTTTAAATTAAAAAAATACATATTTTTTTTAAGGTATTATTTTTTTCTCATATCTGATGTGAAATCGTATAGTCACTCTCTCTCCTTGAACATCTAACAGATCACCATTCTGATCCATCCTCGTGGTTCGATGCTATACAACAGGTCCAGAATCATGGTTAGATAGACAAGATTTCGAGGTCGCTCCACTATCTTGTAACCTGGTGAAACGTTCGGAAAGAACGAGTAAATAGTAGGCTGAGTGATACTGTCGACGTAACTTCCGGCGATCACATTGACATTCACTAAAATACTATTGACCACAAGAATGTCGACCATATTTTCGGACGTGGCGTGACCTCGATACATCTTTCGATCGAATCCCAACATCCTGCCGATCAAATCTTCTGCACTAAAATCCACTCGAAAATTATCTTCCAAATCTAATATCATCTGTAGAATACTCGTATTGGGGGCGATTCTTATCATCTTGCTTCCATGACCGTCGGTTTTCAGTCTCATCTGGATGTGATGGTTCAGATTGTCTATGTCGTAACTCACTTTGGGAAATCGAATCTTGAACCAATCCACACCGTTGGAATACTTGAATGCGTTATTCTTTTCGGTGACGCTGAGGAACGAATAGTAAGTCTCGAGATTAACCAACGCCATCTCGTATCTCTTTTCCTTTTTCAATTCGACTGAAGGTTCGAATTTCGTAGTGAATCGAGTCGTGTCGTGACTCACTACGATTTGAAAGTTTTTGCAGCCGTATTCTCGACTATCTGTTCTAATAGATATTCTGACATTTTTTTGTTATTATTTATTATTTATTATTTATATATTTTTATATTTTATCGATATTTTTTTTTATTATTTTTTTCTCTATTATTATTGGAAATATAAAAAAAAAATCATCGAATCCGCTTTGATATTTTCCGTTGTTAAATTCGCTAGTCAAATCGATCATCACGAACTTGTGATGTCCTTTGTCCCACACCTTCTTACAGAATCTCCTGAGTTCTTCCCTGCTCATGTCGTTGGCAATGTGAGATTGAGATTCTTGAGATCCTGATGAAAGAGACACAGAAAATTAGCATTCTCACTTATCGTCTGTCTGGGAAGTCGAAAATAATTGTGAGACAGATAGAAACAATCCACGTTGCCGTGACGTCCACGAACGTAGTACGGTTCGCATTGATTCTGTCTCTCCAACAGCAGATTGTTGAAGATCATGAGATTCATATTCTCCGACTTCATCTGTCAGGGATCGGGAACGTCGTCGGCGTTCTCGTAAAACAGACATTCCACAAACGAAAACTCGGCGTTTCTCCTAGTCAATTCTCTCGCCGCCCCTTCCAATATATTCCAAGTCTCATGTCCTTTGAATTCGTCTTGATTGTCGAAGATTCTCTCCATGACGTCCTTGGGTAAGTTACGATTCATGCACTCTCGAAGCAGTCGGTATTCCGGTTGAAAGAAACTCTTGCCGAAAATAAATAATCTGTCGTAATCCAACCAGCTGGGTCGCAACAATAGATTCATCAAGAGATTGGTCTTTCCGCAATTCGATTTTCCCACTATCAGACCTCTTATGCTCTTTGGAAAGAACTCGTCTCGACCTCTTGGTCATCGCGTGATTCCAAGACATGTCTTTGATATCCATTTTTTCCATTTTTTTTAAACTATGTTTTTGAACTATGTATTTTTTTTTATTTTAATTCCTATTTTTTATATATACTATTTACAAAAAAAGTTTGTTTTTTTATAAATCACTTTCAATCCCGATCCTTTCATCATTTTAGCTAAGTCTTGTATCGGTACATTTTGTTTTTGAAATTCGTTTTTTTATTACTATTATTTGAATATATATATATATATATATATATATATATATATTGTTTTTTTCATTTACTTATTTTTTTTCTTTTCTCTTACTATTTTTATTATTTCAAACGACTCATCAACTCTTTATAATCCTTCCTAGTCAAGACCTTTTGCCTCAAGAATTCGTCGCACACGCTCACTATCTCATTATCCACTCCAGTGTTACCGGCCTTTCTGCTAGCCATTAACAATCTCAATCTATCCGACAAGGCATGGGGATCATGCGGAAGAAATATCGTATAGGTTATTCCCTTTCCAGTCATCGATCTCACGAATCGGTCAGTATGGGTTCCACCACGTGCTTCCACTTGTCACCTTTCCTATCCTTTGGTCTCTTCTCTTTGGGATCGTTGTTCTTCTTCATTGCATGGGTCTGAACCAGAATGTGTCTGTAATTTTAGTAATCCTCATCGGTGTAATCTCTAGGTTTCTTGAAAGCGAGCAGATCATACAGTTCGTTGGTCGTTTAGTACCTGTTTGGACCGACGATCAATTGGTCGTCTTCGCGTGATATTTCCGTGTCACCCACGAAAATTTTATCGCCTTCACGACGAAATCCATACATTAGATCTTTTTCACTTCTACTATCATCGTCAAATCTGACGCTGCTAACAATGCTCGAAACGTCGCTACTATCGACCTTACTTGGATCGGTCTCGATTCCCATCGGAGTAGCGTCTGTAACGTCGCTATAGACGCTACTTCGACGAGAAGCGGTCTTGATTCCCGTCGGAATGTAATCGGAGAATGTTCTCGGTGCCAAACTACCGGGGAGCGAAGCCAGCATCTGAGAACCTTCTTTTATGGGTCTCAGTTCCTCGACGATCTCTTTCCGAGCTCGTTCCTGAACCTCGGTAATGGGTCTGAACAACTTGGTCGTCTCTCGTCTCAACACCGTCTCTCCCAATCGCCTGGCCCTATCCTGCATGTGAATATTCTCCTTACTCCGTATTAATTCGCGAACCTGCTCGTCCCTTCGGTTTGAATCTCCGATGTGTAGAAACATTGTTTTATTTATTTATTATTATTTTTTTTCTTTAAAGAAAAACCGTTATTTTTTCGTATTCTTATTTTTTCTTTTTTTGAATGTTGTCTTAAGTATATATATATTTTTTAAACGATCAATATTTTTTTCATCACTCATCTCGCAACTCGTAATAATAATAATATATTACATACATGTGTTTGTTTGTTGTTTTCAATCGGACTCGCGCGCTCGATCTCGAACAGTCGAGTTTTACTGAACCAATTAACCTCGATCGAACCGTCGTCTGGTCCCGTGGGAAATCCGTTTCCCGGATCGAGTTTTTCACCGTCGCAATTTTCGAATTCGCCGGTCAAGAGGGAATTATTTTCTTCTGCGAGAATCATGGGAATCGATGTTCGATCACATGTTCTTTTTCCAACACGAACCGCAAAGGCACGTGCTGATCGTGTCTCCTCGGAATTTTTGCCAACGGGAAATCTCGATGGAAATCTCAATGCCAATCATATCTCCGGTCAAAAGTCGCTTCAGGGAGATTCGAAAAATTCACCTCGATTGCGAGTCGATGTTACATTGTGGAAAAGTGAATTTTTCACCGAGGTTTACGTCAAATTTTAAAAAAGGGGTGAATTTGTGAAACCCCTGATTTGCGCCATAAAATTAGGCGAATTCGAGAAATTCCGTCGAAAGTGCGCCAGAAATGCTCGAATTTTAAACATTTTCCAGGAAAAACCCAGGGTTTTTGGCAAAATTGCGTTAATTTTGGAAAAAATCGACATTTTTACCAGGACAATTTGGGTTTTTCCAAAAATAACTCAACTTTTCTGGCGCACCAATGTTTCTGGCGCAACACGATGGAAGCGCACCAGCACAATCCAGATACCCCTACTGGTGATATTATCGAACGCTTTCATTCGACCAATTTTTTCCCCACGTTGATTTAAAATGCTACTGTTATTTCTTGTATAATTCAATGTAAAATGATTGAAAATTGCATTTTCGTCAACTTTTAGCGGTTAATTTATTTTTTTGATTCATATTAGCAATGCTGTGCGCATATCGGCATATAATATAGGTATTGTCCTATCTAACCATATAAAAATATACAAGCTGACATTTGCCCATTTTTTTCCTTTGCTGTTAAAACCAAGAAAATTGTTATTGTAGTAAAAACAGTTAAAACGGTAGTCCACAATATCAGCTAGGTTTCCGCTTGAGTACAAATGAAAAGGTGCAATAACCCCTAAGCGTCTTAATTAATTTCTGGTCAACCAGTAAAAAATAATCCTCGTATAACTAAAAATTCATTTTTTGGCTACAAAACATAGGTTATGACCCTTCATTGGAACGAGCGTCACGCGCTCGTTCCAATGAGGGGTCATGACCTATGTTTTGGAAGCAAAAAATGAAAATATAAAAAATTGAATGCCGATTTTCGTGTACAGCGCTGGCCGGTTCATTCTCAGCTGCTTTCTCCACTTCCGGCAACTATTCCCTGGCGATCAAGATTCCATTCACACATTTCAGAGGTTCAATGTTAATTGGATTACAGCTAGACTCCAATATTTACAAGGGGAGATGACTTTCCCAAGAGTCAATGTCTATGACTACAAAAGTTGAGGATGTCACCATGGTCCAATTTCAAAATAAAAACCCAACCGCTATATAACAGAAAGCTCCCACAATCGCATCACTACCAGTACGTGATTACAAAAAGAAACATTAAAAAAGTCCGTTTCCTACTTCATGTGACAATCTAAAAATAATTGGGAATTCCGCTGAAGTAATTCTTCGTCACCCGGTTTTAAGATTGTTGCCTTCAGGTTGAAAATTCCTACCGATGTGGTAAATTCTATCGGGGAAAGGTGTTCAATTATTCGATTCGATATTCGATTCGCGAATAACGGTCTCTATTCGATTCGATAGTGTACGAATATGCGCAGGGCCCTAGTCCCATGACAATTCTCAAAAGAGCACAAGGAGCTTGTTTTACGCAAACTTTCAAATCATCCTTACAAATTTAAAGTGTCTAATGAATCACGCTTTGATATGAAATTTCAGAACCGAGTTTATTAAAACCGACCTGACCTGAGGTTCACCGAGGTTTACCGAGAAACCGAGGTTAACCGAGGCTCAGATCGATTTTATTAAACGAGATTGAGAAATTTCATTTCAAATCGTGACGAATTAGAAATTCTTCTCATCACATAATGTGTAATTTAACCCTTATCTTACGTAACGACTGCAACCGACCAGTGCTGTTCATAAAAATCGCCCACCAAATTCTATTATATTTTTCAATTTTGGCCTTATGACCCTTCATTGAAACGAGCTCGCCGACTGAGGGTCATAAGCAAAACTTTCGAGGCAAACAGTTTTGTAGTAATTCAGGAAATGCGAATGTCGTCTGCTACTTGTATTGGGTAAACAGTTAATTACAAAATTTATAGAAGATGATCCATTCTCCTTACAATGATACGATGTCGACGTTCACTTCTGACGTCACGCGTTTATTAGACGTTTTGTGAACAATATTTCCGTAAAGAGGTATTTGACGGTGATTATGTAATAAATATGTTGAAATTTTTCGGGCGTTGGTTTGGGAGAAGATGTGATTTTTATTGTTTCTCTATTACACAGAGTGCTAAAATCTTAAAGTAACCATGTTACAGTGAAGGGGCTTGATTTCACTGTTCTTGTAAATCATCCACACAGAGCTGTAGAAGCGTTTTAACCCACAGGCTTGTGATTATTATATCTCATTGAAGATGCAGGTATCACACTTTTTCTACCATTTACCAAAAAACGCAATCATTCCACGTTGCATGGAATTGCGCGATCCATTGCATAAACAATCCACCATACAAAACACCAAAACAAAAAAGATGGGGGTGAATCACAAAATTTGAAAGTTATAACGAGAAAAGTCTGAAACGTAAGGAAGTGACGTCATGTATTTAAAGCCATTCTTGCGCACTACAAAAAATAATTCCCATGATCTTTTCGCAAACAGGCTATATGTGCCTTGGGAGATCTCTTGAAATTCATTTGGATCGAAATATCATTGCTCGACGGAAAAAGCATATTTGGGCTGAGCTTAATTTTTTTTCACAATGTACAATTTCATCAATTTCATTCATTTGTTAACAGTTATTTTGAGAAGCTACGTTTATCGGGGGCGGGGGGGGGGGGGGGGGGTGAGGGTTGACTGAAAAGTAGGTGAGACTCGTTTTTGGGGAGGTACGGCTACTCGGCGCGCAAGAGCGACTCGTTGCTTTAAGTCCACAAAAACGAATCTCATCGCAATAAAAGATTCTGTACAAGCACAATATGCACATAACGCGTATGTACCGACAAAATCGAGAAGAAGAAATATGAATTAACACTTCACCCCATCGCATTGCATCCTATCGCATCGCATCACATAGTATCGAATCGCGCCCGGTGTGTAACAGACTCTGTACCTCGATAACTGTGTGTATTAAACGTTACCCGATACAATACGGATATTGAGAATTATTCAAGGTACACCACTGGTGGAATCCGGTCTATGTGTAAGAACATCACGAAAGAACGTACCTCATTGCTTGTTGCGCATCTCTGGGGCGTTATGACGTGATGAAATGTTTCGACAAAAAACAGTGCCAAGCAAGAATGTAAACGCACCGCCGAAGATCATCTTTTTCTTTGGAAATATCAGCTTCATCCACTCAATTCACGTTTAATCGTGGTATGGGGGGCGCGGTGGCGCGGTGGCGTTGCGGTAGTCATTTCTCGTCAGATAAACGAAGTTAAGCAACGTCGAGCCCGGTTAATCCTTAGATGGGTGACCGTCTGAGCGATCGATTCAGATTCTCGCGTTGTGTTCTTGGGCAAGGCACTTAACCCCGATTGTCCACATGGTGGCACGATGATGCCGTGTACTAAGGCGTTCTGCACGTCGATGATACGCATGTCTTCAGCCAATCTAACCCTGCCTGTGCTGCAGTACGAAGTTACGATGTTGGGGAGCTGGCAGTTGCTCGTCGTTGCTCGGTGGTGCTCTCCGGGTACTCCGGCTTCCTCCGCCCGTAAAACTGTCACCGACACGATATGACCTTGGCTGTTAAAGTTTTGTTAACCCTAATAAATAACTCGTGCGGCCTTTCGTGCACACGCGTGTGTCGTTCTGTGTTTATTACACGCCTTCCCGTTTAGGAAAACAATTATTAGAAGGACCTCAGCAATTCATTTGACAACTATCGACACAAAGAACACATTTTATCGCCAACCAAATTTGCAAGGGGAACCATCGTTACTATTTCGTCCTCTGAGTTCCAATGTTTTCTATGTGCCTACTGGTACATAGAACACATTGAAAATAAGGGGACGATTTTTAGCCATCGCTTGGAATTCAAACTGCAATTGCGGTGCACGATTTGTAAAAAATTCCAGTGAAATTTCGCTTCTATTTAAAAACAGTGCGTCAACAATTTCCGTTCCACACATTGATTTTCATTTTCCGCATGGTTTAGTGTTGCTGTAGATGGGGATTTCATTGAATAGGCGTGTAATAAAAACACTGGGCACAACGGGCGTACAGTACGGGGACAGGAATCAACGATATTGTTGGAATTTGTCATGTATGAGCGCAAGTAAAATACATAAAAAAAACTTCCACTCGGGTCGTTCCAGTCCCTCTTACTCCATTCTCGTGTTCAGTCTTGTAAGTAAACACTGGGTTGTACCATTTGGATTCACTATGACTGAAAACGTTCTGCTTCTATTCAACTTCATGTGTTTCACGCATTTTAGGATCCAAAATCAAGTTATGTACCATGGGAAGACATTCCAGATTTATTTGACACCTTAGAAAAGTGGGATTCACCTCCAATTAATGAGCTTAGCGCAACGATACGTACATAGACACAAATCTCGAGTCCCAGAAACACAGTATTAAGACCATACAAACCAGACAGCTCAAACTGGAGACAAATTTGCACCACATCAAGTAAGTCACCCCAGTGTCCATGCTCGAAACTAGTAGGGAGAGGGACCTCACCCACGACTTTTCTGTTGTTCGTCAGAAAAACCGTTGGTCGCTCGAACACCAGCATTTTCTCTGAAAGCCTCCAATTTGAAAAAATGTTGTGAATAGTAAGATGAGTCCTTCAGACAGTATATTACTGGTGAAAAACATGAAACATGTACATGATCATGACATCAGAATAAATAGCGAGGCAATGATGAATAATGATACCAAAAGCTGAACGTATACCGTATACATCAACCCACTGATAGGAATATTTCGAATATGGGATGCAGTAAAAAGATGAAAAATAAAACCCTTTGAACTCGCAGGACCGAGTTTTCGGTCCAAGGAATAATTTCGACCTATTTTTGTCTTTTTATAAGAGGTCTATACTATACACGGGGCATTGATGACAAAAAAATAAATGCTGTCTGTATATTGACATTGGACTGACCCATCTCATTGTAAGTGTACACAAATTCCAGGATACGAAGGTCCAAGCGGTTAAAAAGGTTGATTTATTTGTGAAACGAGAGAATCTGTTGAGAAGTGATTGTGTAAAATAGTTTAAGAGACAGTGCACTTATACTATCGCCCTCTGGTGTCATTAAAATCAGTACAATCTAATAAAATGTGTTTCATTGTCAACGGACATGATCGCATATTACCATCTGACAGAAAGGAATGTGTATTTATTATATGACTACGATATTTCTACCCTAAATACCAATACTGTTTGACGATTTTATCCAGACTGTCGAATCACACCAGGTGAGATTTTCCCGGATAAAAAATCCATATCACACTCCAACGGAAATTGCTCAGAATTTCCGTATGAATAACGTCGGACTATTTATCCGTTAAAAATAGACTTCGTAACTTGGGAAGCCGTTGCCGTTGTTTACAAAGTTTCGTCTGCTATTTTTAGGTTATGAACCACTAAAAAAATCCCATTGAACACAGTGCTAACCTTTGACTCTCTGTACAACTCACCAAGTTGTTTTGCAAAAAAATAAATATAGATCCACAAAGTACATCATCTCTTGAAAAAAAAAAACTGGAAAAAAATATATGTTGCCACACTGAATTTCAATTTAAAATTCGAATTTTCACTACTACCCTATGGTCCTGCACTGAATGGCCTTGACACTTTTTTTTTCATGCCTCATGTTTTTGAGAGATTCTCACACATTCCGGCAAAAAATTGCAAACAAACTTTTTAAACCTTCCTAAAGAGGACAAATTTTTTTTTTAATTAATGGTTTCAAATCCCACTGATATTGAACCAATCAGCCAGTCGGGCCTATTTAATCCTACTCACAACTTTGGGTGTTAAATTTTCCAAGTCACGTGTTCACCAATTTAGTGGTTCATAACCTAAAGTGATCACAAAATTTCTCAAAATGTCTGTGTTTATTGGTTTAAATCAAAGGAAAATGAGTGTTTGAATGAATAAAATTTGTCATTTCAAATGTAATTGCTTTTACCTGAATTATTTGTGATTTCTTTAACCCACCCTGTTTTCTTGACCAAATGTATGAAAAAGTGCCTTTGCAAATTGTTTTTTCATCATTTTAAATGATAACTTTGTGAATGTTGAATAAATTACATCCAAATGACCCTGGTTCCGTAAAAAAACCTCTTGACATTAGGTCAGTGGATAGCTTCGAAATCTGTGCATTTTCAAAACATGTAGCTTACTGAATATTTTAACCCCCTCAGTCACTCAGAATTTGGGGCAGTAGATAGGTTGATTTCAGCACATTAAAATCAAATTCTAGTAGTGTGGGTTTCATTTTATTTGCTGATATTGAAGAAAGAGTCATTCTGATAATGTTCAGCAAATGTCCTTGTTACGAGCTGGTACAAGGGGAATGTATGGGGTAGATGATCTACCCCACCCATCCAACTTGGTATGAACACCAAAAAATGGTCATCTGCAAAACATGTGCTCGTTGTTAAATTTAATTGGCAGTCTGTGCACGTGAATATTTCATTTTGAATGTACTGGGACTTCAACCCTTCCCAGTGGTAATAAATTAGTTGAGTGTACACCCTATCCTTGTCAGGTGGAGATAAGACTTGAGAAAAGAGGCTTAAATTTCTTGATCACATGCATCAGTCTTGGCATTTTAGAAGTTTTCTCAAATTATTCATTTTCAAATTTGAGCAAGCAAACTTGGCTTCTTTTGTGTGAAATACATAAATGTTGGAAAAACTAAAAAAGCTTACTGAAATTATTGAATTTGTTACCAAAGGGTCATTTTATGTGAATAGCCTCCGTGTTGAAAAGTAGTGCCAAAAAACTTTCTTCTCTCTGCTCTTAAACAATGGGAAAATTCAAGAAAGGACATGGACATAGATTTTTGTCGAAGCATCCATGGTACCCACGTGCCAAGAGGATTTCTTACAGTCCAGAAAAATCTATAAACTTACGCTCAAGGAAAGTTATGGTCTCATCTGGTGAGCTGGAAAGACCATCAATGGTTCTTGAGCCTGAGCCACAGCCATCTACTTCAAAATCTGGGCCACTGAATGATTCGGAGAATGTTTCTGTAGATGAAAACACCTGCAGGTAAATAAAAAAAACATAATAAGCTTTCAACTAATTGCATACTATTGTCCATTGTTTTGTATAGCCAAGGCGTCCATTGGAAGAGGGTTGGGGGGTGTAGCCTGTATCAATTTTGCTGAGAAGTATGTCCATGAATTCATCAAATTTGGACAACAGCACCAAATATATAGTAATTATTTTACCTTCTCATTAATATCTAACATCAGAGTGCCCATCCAGCTCATTTTATTGCCTAGGGACCAAAAAAAAAAAAGGTTGTTGAAACTGGCTTGAATGAGCTCAAAGAGCTCACTCCAGCAAGTTTCAACAACCTTTTTTTTGTCCTTTTGTGTGAATATTCTCTCCAAAATATGCAAATCATGTACGGTCAGCATATAAAGATTAAAATGTCAGGACAAAAGTTAGAATTATCCTTATTCAGTACTAGAGAATATACATTTTGTTTTTTGGGGAAAACCCTCTTTTCACAAACAGTGACATCCGATCATAGACTGTTGAAAATAAAGTAGAAAAGCATAATTCAACACTGATTTTTTTGTAACTCACCGGAAAGAGCACACAGATGCGTACAAAAGGACAAGAAAATGAATTTCCACTAAAAAGTTGCCACGTCAAGTTCACTGATTACTGTGCCATCAGTATTGGGCAGTTTTCATCTGTGTACTGACATGGATTCACCCCCCACCCCCATTTATCAAGCCCTCTTCCTTATCATATTAGCTTATCTGTACTCAACATTTTACAAAAGTATGCAAAAACTCAAATTTTTATTATATATAAGGCTGGTATGGGAGAGAGGGGGACCTGGGGGGGGGGGTGGTGGTATCCAGTTCTCAACAGAATGCTCCTTCTTTTTATGTACACATTGAAGATAATTAACGCAATTAAAGTCGATCTCTGAATATATCAGACTCTTAGGGTTAAATTTTCTCCCTTCCAGGGATTCAGATTACCATGATAGGACAAGTGCTGTCTGGAAACGTGAGTCACAGTCATACAGATTTGTCCATGTTCAAAAGAATGCTGTTATGTGGAACTCTGCTTTCAAAGAACATAGAAAATCCTCTCCACTGTGTGAAGGGTTTTTGTATTGGGATTTGGCTGCTGAACAGCCCAGAGGCTTTTGCTGTAGAGAGCGAATTGTTTGTACAAACTGTCGCTATCAATCAAAAATGTTTAATTTGTTCGAAGAAGTTGAAACTGGCAAAAGGGGGCGTAGACCAGCAAAACCGAATATTGGATTGGCAGTTGGTCTGAGTAAGACCCCAATAGCAGCAACCTCATTTAGGCGGCTTTGCTTAAGTTCTAACATGCCAGCTCCTTCCAGTTCTGGATTACAGAAAACAACAAATAAAATTTTACCCAAAATCGAGCAATTAAATAGGGAAGATATGAAGCAGCGCCATACAAAATTAATTGAAAAACAAACATCAGCTGGGATCGAAACACCAAATGTTCTCGATGTCCAGGCAGATGCACTCTATAATAATAGTATTTATTCTGGGATTGGAAAGACGCCTTTCCAGCCCGCCACTCAAGTAATTTACAGTATTGCAGAAAATGTTACAGAAGATCATGATATCATTGGCTTAGTTGTGCACAATAAGCTGTGTAGCAGAGGAAAGCATTTAAACACACGACACAAGTGTCGTGTGGGTAAATGCTTTCAAACAATCCCTTTTGAAAAAAATATAGGAGATGAAAGGACCTGGGCAAAAGAGGGACTTCTCCAATTAAAAAATGAGAGTGACATAGAAGTTCGTAAACTGGTTACTGACCCTAGCAGTGGTGCCTTTCTGGCCGCTGAAGATATGTACGATGAAAATATCACTAAAACTCAGCCTGTTCATATACTTGATACAGCCCATGTTTCACGCAACCACAGAAAGTATTTGAAGAGACATAAGAAACTCCCAGGGATTATTGAAGGTCGTACAGCCACAATTCGAAAAAAAATTCTAAACAATTTAGCATTAGATATGGCTGAAAGATGCCAAAGTGAAATGAAAAAAGCATCAGGAAAATATAAAGGTGACTTGGCAAAAATAAAAAACAAATTGTCGTTTGCAATAGATGCTATTGTAGAATGCTACCAGGGCTCTCATTTACTGTGTAAAAAACACTCTCTTTCATGTAAAGGCACGGAAGAAAAAAATTGGCTAAAAAAATCTGTATTTTTAGATGCAGATTTCTCATTAAAGCAAACCGAAGACACCTCAGACATTTTGAGAGATTGTGTGAATTACAGATTGGGCCCAGCTATGCTTAATAAAACGCAGATCAACCTCAATACTCAGAAAGTTGAGGCATTTAATAGGGCACTTAGGACCTCTCTTCCCAAAAATATTACGTATTCTAGGAATGTGTCAGGCAGAGCTCATTCCGCCTGCCATTCCATCAATCAAGGGGGAGGTAACTCCATCAGGAACCTCTGTAATGAATTGGGATCTACAATCCCTTCAAAAAGCAAAGTTGATCAGGCTTTAAATCAGGTCCAAAACGTTGAAACTAAGAATCGGTCTTACAAAAAGGCAAAAAAGGCAAGGAGAAAGCGCTGTAAAAAGAGGAGAAAGGTGTATGCTCTACATGAAAAACATAAGGAGGAGATAGAAAGTCAGAAAGATATCCTCCTCCCACCCCCTTTGAGTAAAATGAGTAAAAAAATTATGCACCACGGTTACAGCAATACAGCGCGTGGGAAAAGGGTTAAAGCTAGAAAATAATATCTCACCTGTCTGCACAAGGGGGGGAATCAGTGTATTTTGCAAGGAGGCATATGGCAATTGCTACAAATTCCTTGCAAAGCACAGTGAATCCTCTCCTGGTTTATACAATGTTTTTCAAAGACAAGGTGGCCTGGATTGATACACGTCTTCTGCCCACACAGATGGCTGCACTCAACTCCATTTGGGCCCTGGTATGGAGGAAGCGTTTCCCTTGTCAACTTGTTATGGGCTAAGTATGCCATCCGGTGCACCTTCTCCCTATGCTGGCAGCCATTCGGCCATTTAACCATCATAACACCATAGCCTGACTTCGTGCACCCCCCTGTCCATAAAACACACCCATCCCCACCCCCACTGGTGCTACAAATACTCTTTTTATCTAGTTTGGATAGGATCAGCTCCCAAAATTCTTCCATGATGAAAAATTGTCTTGGAAAACAAAAAAATCTGGAATTGTGGCATTATGAATCTGATGCTGTATATTTTCTGAAAATTTGCTTTAGGTTATGAACCACTAAAAAAATCCCATTGAACACAGTGCTAACCTTTGACTCTCTGTACAACTCACCAAGTTGTTTTGCAAAAAAATAAATATAGATCCACAAAGTACATCATCTCTTGAAAAAAAAAAACTGGAAAAAAATATATGTTGCCACACTGAATTTCAATTTAAAATTCGAATTTTCACTACTACCCTATGGTCCTGCACTGAATGGCCTTGACACTTTTTTTTTCATGCCTCATGTTTTTGAGAGATTCTCACACATTCCGGCAAAAAATTGCAAACAAACTTTTTAAACCTTCCTAAAGAGGACAAATTTTTTTTTTAATTAATGGTTTCAAATCCCACTGATATTGAACCAATCAGCCAGTCGGGCCTATTTAATCCTACTCACAACTTTGGGTGTTAAATTTTCCAAGTCACGTGTTCACCAATTTAGTGGTTCATAACCTTTATGTTCGTCTTTCAAGAGAATAAATAAATCGAGGTAAGCAAATTAAGTGACTGTCAGTGTGTCAGTCATATAATAAACCTATCATCATAACAGTGTGTTGATCCGTGTCGTCGTTGTACCACGTACGACACGGATCAACCCACACACTTTTATGATAATATGTATGTCTTTGTCTTGTATGACAAATATGACATCGTGTCAGAAAGACGTGATCTTTTCTCCAAAAGTTACCAAACGGATACTTGTCAGTAATGGTAGTTCGGAAGCGACGGAGCTTGTTATGTGTCGATCCATTCCGCCTATTTATTTATTTATTTATTTATTTATTTATTTATTTATTGTTGTTTTAAGGTCACATATTTCTGCACAACGGCTAATCATGACCACGACAGTTTTACGGGTGGAGGAAGCCGGAGTACCCGGAGAGAACCACCGAGCAACTGTCAGATCCCCAACATACTAACCCCACACAAGCACTGGTTGAAGACAGGTGCACCATCGACGTGCAGTACGCCTTAGTGCACAGCGTCACCGTGCCCCCACATGGGAAATGGGGTGAAGGACACAACGCGGTTGCCCCATGTGGGATTCGAACCGAGGACCTCTCGGATTGCAGCCTGCACCTCTACCTACTGAGCCACCGCGCCCCATCCATTCCGCTTACCACATATATTTGATGTAGGTACTGATATATGTGGTTTAAAATCACTGTAAGGATGTTGAAAATCAGTGATTGACTTGATTAAAATGAGAGAGAATAAACTATAGTTTGAGTTAAAAATGAGAACAATAATAAAATCGAGTGTCTTCGCTCTGGCGTTTTATTGTTTGTAAATTTTATATTAGTATTAATACATGTATTTTTGCTTATTCGTGTTTAACCACTCGTTTTTCAGCCCAGGTCTAATCGCATTGGATAGTTTAACGGACAAAAAGGCCAAAATATCGGAGGAGGTGGACCTATCAGTATAACCCTTTACCTAACACGAAAAGCAGACGACAATTGCAAATAAAATTCTTGAAGCACTAATTTTTTTTATTTTTTGCCTCAAAAACATAGCTTATGACCTCTCATAAAAATGAAAAAGTAATAAAAATCGAATGGTGAAGTTTGTGAATAACGCTGGCCGGTTTTGGTCGTTACGTTGGGTAAAGGGTTAAAGTATCCGTCAGACATTCCCCCCAACTAAATCATCACATCCGGACCTTCGGCTCGGTTTGCATTGTTTGAAAGTTTGTATTTCATTAAGAACGTTAAAACACTTTACGCATCGCCACCAAGATTTTACACAAACAACCTATTTTAGGTGTCTTGTTCAAGACTCAACACTTGTTGCCATGGCTACATTCGAACAGAAGGCATCCTTATCAGAAGTCATGCACGTCACCTATTGAACTACCACGCCCCTAGTAGTAGAAGTAATATAACTATAACATGATTTTGGAGGGCATTATGGTTCATTAGCGGCCCTGCAGCAATGATGAACAGTCCGAGGGTTTATTAAAGGCCCGAGACGAAGTCGAGGGCCGTTAATAAGCCCGAGAGCTGTTCATCATTGCTGCAGGGCAGCTAATGATTCGTGATGCCTGACAACAATCATGTTATTACTATTATTACCACTCTCTGTTACAGCTAACCGCACGTTTCGGATTTGGGTGTAAAACCACAGAAGAAAATTAGTATGTATTGAATTGGACAAGTGAAGATACTCAAAAACAAGATTTGTTTCGATCGTGCATTCGACTTCAGTTCAGAAATGCAAATTTATACCATTGTCGCCCGCGGCCCGGAGTAGGTATAAAAGGCCGATTCGGTATCACTTTGACCATGTACCGTACACGTACACGTACACGGTGCGTTTACCATCGTAGGATTCAGTGTTAAATCGCCGACATGTTCGCAAAAAATGTCATTTTTTCATAGTGATCCAGAATCGGCTATTATTTTGAGACTCCTAGATCGCACTTTTAACGTTCAAATACCCGTTGGCAAACGTGTCGAATGTACAAGTTTTCAAAAAAGTGAAAAATGTATGAAATTGTACATTTTTCACGTTTTTTTTTTTGTTTTTTTTTTTTAACTTAAAATTTTTGTCGACGTTCCCATCGCGGATTAGACCATCGATCCATCGCTGGTGAACGCGAGCAAAAAACCGTTTTGCCGATTCTGTATCAGCATCAAAAAGCGGTTTGCCGATTCTGTATCATCCGTGTCTCATCCGTGTCTGTACACGATTTTAACACTGAATCCCTATGGAGGCGTACACGGAAACCCATTTGTGGATTCTACATCAGAAATCGACTTATGTACGACACGTGGAAAGAGGTGATACCGAACCGGCAAACCCACTGCCATGATGCCCAAAAGCTCGAAGAGCTTGAAATAAGTAATCACCCAATCATTTCACGTTCCTAACGCTAATTAACCAATCAGATTGCTTGATTCTCATAAACTTAATCATACAAAGTTATCTCCCCTCGTCGTGGGGGTGGGGGTCACGCCCATCAGAAAAATCGAAAGTTTCGAGAAGGTGGTCACGTGACCTATCAAATTGAAGGTCTCGACGAGTGGATTAAGAAGATCGTAATTTTAACCCTCGTCGTGGGGTGACCAGAGCCGAAAAACGACTTCCTTTTTACAAATCCAGGCATGTGAGGTATTAATATGAAGGGCTCGATGAATACATTACGAAAATGACATTTTTCATTTTATGTGGGGGTGGGGGTCACGACCAGAGACGATAAACGTCTTCCTTTTTTACAAATCCAAGCATGTGAGGTACTGATATGAAGGGCTTGATGAATACATTACAAAAATGACATTTTCCACCATCGCCGTGGGGATGGGGTTAACACCGATTAGAAAATCAAAAGTTTCGAGAAGATAGTCGTGTGACCTATCAAATTAAAGCTATCAACAAGGCTATTATGAAAATCATAATCTTTCCATTCTTATAACGGTGGAGTTTGGACCATCTTGAAATCGAAAGTATTAAGAAAAGGTAGTTATGGAACATATTAAATTGAAAACACAACAAGTTGAATCTGATGCATCATTCATTTTTGATATCTGTGTTAAAAACGTGAAGTATGTTTTCAATATATGATTGTTATGCAAATTAGAGATGCACTCGCTTATTAACAAGTCACGCCTTAAGATGTTTCCTTCAATAATAACTCTGTTTACTGAACAATAGATTTGTCAATAAAAAAATTATAAGTTGATCTTCTAACGTTTCTACATATTGAGGATAGCCTATTTCACCATTTCCGAAAAAAGTGTCAATCCAAACTATTTTTTTAGGACAAAATGCCCACGTTGAGAAGACATTACAAAACTAAACTAGTATTAATCTTGACTAAATTCAAATAAAAACCATTTGTCACGTGTTAGAAAAGATTTGTAAACAGTCTAAACGCACGCGTGGAAAAGTTGTTTTGTTTTGTTTTTTACAACAGGAGTTAAAATATTTTAAGATAGGTGGCGTTATATAAATACAGCAACAACAAAAAGCAGTGTTTACAGTGTGTCAGCGTATGACTGAATGAAAATGAGAAAAAAGCTCTTTTTCTAACCACCTGATAGCGAAGAATTACATCAGTTGTCGCGATATTGATGTCATCCAACACCAGCCAAGACATTAAGCTTTTTACGTCGACATACCACTTGTCCAAAACAATTCTTTTTTAATGCTAAAACGGGTGAAATACATCTCGGTAACGACTCCCTTTTTTTCTTGATCAGACACAGCCTATTTCACCATTTCCGAAAAAAGTGTCAATCCAAACTATTTTTTTTTAGGAAACAATGCCCACGTCGAGAAGACATTACAAAACTAAACTAGTATTAATCTTGACTAAATTCAAATAAAAAAACATTTGTCACGTGTTAGAAAAGATTTGTAAACAGTCTAAACGCACGTGTGGAAAAGTTGTTTTGTTTTGTTTTTTACAACAGGAGTTAAAATATTTTAAGATAGGTGGCGTTATATAAATACAGCAACAACAAAAAAACAGTGTTTACAATGTGACAGCGTATGAGTGAATGAAAATGAGAAAAAGCTCTTTTTCTAACCACTTGATAGTGAAGCATTACATCAGTTGTTGCGATATTTGATGTCATCCAACAGCAGCCAAGACATTAAGCTTTTTACGTCGACGTACCACTTGTCCAAAACAATTCTCTTTTAACGCTAAAACGAGTGAAATACATCTCGGTAACGACTCCATTTTTTCTTGATCAGACACAGTTGTTGGTGGAAAGTTGACTGGAGGGTCGTTCAAAACAATTGATCAAATATATCGAACGAAAACGACTCATTTTTAACTACGATTGTCGCCGTATTCTAAACGTCATCGATTTACCGAAATGAGCACAATATCTCATTTTTTTTTTAAAGATTTTTTGATGACATAAAAAGGTTGCATGCGCAGCAAAAATAACCATGCGCGCAGGCCTGGAAAAATATAGAGGTTCTTCTTTCTCGTCTAATGTAATTGATAATACATCAATATTTTTTTTAAAAAGTCAGTTTTTAACTGATAGTAGTGTTGTTGTTATGACTGATAGGTTAGGGTTTTATTACGAGTACATCAAGGTGGACAGCTCTATTCCATTCCCTCACCCGAGTCCTTTTGCGTGAAGACTTCTTTTTTAATTCAATTTAAGGAAAATGTGGTAATAAATGTACTAAACGAACATAAATGTGATAGAAAAGGTATCATAAGTGTAAAAAACGACATCTCATGCAATAACCTGTTCTAAGCTGTTAAAAAATTGGAGACTTCACTTCAACTGGAGCAAATGTAAGGAAAATTGTTTTAATAAATGTACTAAACGACCATAAATATGGTAGAAAGGGTACAATATGTATAAACAACGACGTTTAATGCAATAAACTGTTCTAAGCTGTTAAAAAACTCTCTAAACATGATTCCATCCGTCTCCGTAGGTTAAACTAATTAAACGTAAGGAAAATGTGGCCAAAAATGCAATAAACTGTTCTAAGCTGTTAAAAAATGTCCTAAACATGATTCCATCCTTCCCAATAGATTAAACTAAGTAAATGTAAGGAAAATGTTGTAATGAATGCAATAAACTGTTCTAAGGAATCAAAACACCCGCCCTAAACTTGTTTTAATGTGTTTTTTGGAGACTTAGCTTCACCTGGTGAAAATGTTAGGAAAGTGTGGTAATAAATCTATTAAAAGACAATAAATGAGGTAGAAAAAGTACAATATGTGTAAACAACGACATTTAATGCAATGAACTGTTCTAAGCTGTTAAAACGCTCTAAACATGATTCCATCCTTCTCCGTAGACTAAACTGAGTAAATGTAATGAAACTGTGGTCAAAAATGCAATAAACTATTCTAAGGAATCAGAAAACCCGCTTCAATGCATTTTTCGGAGACTTAACTTCACCTGGTGAAAATGTAAGGAAAGTGTGGTAATAAATGTTTTAACCGACCATACATGTGGTAGAAAAGATATTTACATTTAATGCAATACACTGTTCTAAGCTGAAAGAAACGCCCTAAACATGATTCCATCCTTCTCCGTAGATGAAACTAAGTAATTGTAAGTAAAATGTGCTCAAAAATGTCTTAAACGGACATAAAAGTATTGAAATTTGAACATAAATGTAAACTACGACCTTAAAAATGCAATTACATCAGGTATCAAAGAACGCTTCCTAAACTTGCTTACGTATATCTTCGTAAACGAAACTTTACCTGCATTGATAAAAAGACAAGAAAATATCGTAATAAATGTATGAAACGACCAAAGATGTGATAGAAAAGATACCATATGTGTAAACAACGACATTTAATGCAATACACTGTTCTGAGCTGTAAGAAACGCCCTAAACATGATTCCATCCTCTTCGAAGATAAAACTAAGTAAATATAAGGAAAATGTGGTAAAAATTCAATAAACTGTTCTAATGAATCAGAAATCCCGCCCTAAACATGTTTCAATGCATTTTCGGAAACATAACTTCACCTGGTGTAAATGTAAGGAAAATGCGGTAATAAATCTATTAAAAGACAATAAATGAGGTAGAAAAAGTACAATATGTGTTAATAATGACATTTAATGCAATAAACTGTTCTGAGCTGTTAAAAAACGCCCTGAACATGATTCCATCCTTCTCCGTAGATTAAACTGAGTAAATGTAACGAAACTTGGTCAAAAATGCAAAAAACTATTCTACAGAATCAGAAAACCCGCTTCAATGCATTTTCGCAGACTTAACTTCACCTGGTGAAAATGTAAGGAAAGTGTGGTAAGAAATGTTTTAAACGACCATAAATGTGGTAGAAAAGACATTTAATGCAATAAACTGTTCTAAGCTGTTAAAAAACGCCCTAAACATGATTCCATCCTTCTACGAAGATTAAAGTAAGTAAATGTAAGGAAACTGTAGCCAAAAATGCAATAAAGTGTTCTTAGGAATCAGAAAAACCCGCCAGAAATTTGTTTCAATGCACTTTCGGAAACATAACTTCACCTGCTGTAAATGTAAGGAAAATGTGGTACTAAATGTACTAAACGAACATAAATGTGATAGAAAAGGTACCATAAGTGTAAAAACGACATCTCATGCAATAACCTGTTCTAAGCTGTTAAAAAAACGCCCTTAACATCATTCCATTCATCTCCGTACTATATAAATTTACTTTCGGAGACTTCACTTCAACTGGAGCAAATGTAAAGAAAATTGTTTTAATAAATGTACTAAACGACCATAAATATGGTAGAAAGGGTACAATATGTGTAAACAACGACGTTTAATGCAATAAACTGAATCAAAACACCCGCCCTAAACTTGTTTTAATGCATTTTCGGAGACTTAGCTTCATCTGCTGAAAATGTTAGGAAAGTGTGGTAATAACTGTTTTAAACGACCATAAATGTGGTAGAAAAGATACCATATGTGTAAACAACGACATTTAATGCAACACACTGTTCTGAGCTGTTAGAAACGCCCTAAACATTATTCCATCCTTCTTCGAAGATAAAACTAAGTAAATGCAAGGAAAATGTGCTAAGAAATGCAATAAACTGTCCTAAGGAAACAGAAATCTCGCTCTAAACATGTTTCAATGCATTTTCGGAAACATAACTTCACCTGGTGTAAATGTAAGGAAAATGCGGTAATAAATCTATTAAAAGACAATAAATGAGGTAGAAAAAGTACAATATGTGTTAATAATGACATTTAATGCAATAAACTGTTCTGAGCTGTTAAAAACGCCCTGAACATGATTCCATCCTTCTCCGTAGATTAAACTGAGTAAATGTAATGAAACTGTGGTCAAAAATGCAATAAACTATTCTAAAGAATCAGAAAACCCGCTTCAATGCATTTTCGCAGACTTAACTTCACCTGGTGAAAATGTAAGGAAAGTGTGGTAAGAAATGTTTTAAACGACCATAAATGTGGTAGAAAAGACATTTAATGCAATAAACTGTTCTAATCTGTTAAAAACGCCCTAAACATGATTCCATCCTTCTACGAAGATTAAGGTAAGTAAATGTAAGGAAACTGTAGCCAAAAATGCAATAAAGTGTTCTAAGGAATCAGAAAACCCGCCAGAAATTTGTTTCAATGCACTTTCGGAAACATAACTTCACCTGCTGTAAATGTAAGGAAAATGTGGTAATAAATGTACTAAACGAACATAAATGTGATAGAAAAGGTACCATAAGTGTAAAAACGACATCTCATGCAATAACCTGTTCTAAGCTGTTAAAAAAACGCCCTTAACATCATTCCATTCATCTCCGTACTATATAAATTTACTTTCGGAGACTTCACTTCAACTGGAGCAAATGTAAAGAAAATTGTTTTAATAAATGTACTAAACGACCATAAATAAGGTAGAAAGGGTACAATATGTGTAAACAACGACGTTTAATGCAATAAACTGAATCAAAACACCCGCCCTAAACTTGTTTTAATGCATTTTCGGAGACTTAGCTTCATCTGCTGAAACTGTTAGGAAAGTGTGGTAATAACTGTTTTAAACGACATAAATGTGGTAGAAAAGATACCATATGTGTAAACAACGACATTTAATGCAACACACTGTTCTGAGCTGTAAGAAACGCCCTAAACATTATTCCATCCTTCTTCGAAGATAAAACTAAGTAAATGCAAGGAAAATGTGCTAAGAAATGCAATAAACTGTTCTAAGGAAACAGAAATCTCACCCTAAACATGAACGGATCGAACGATTTTTTCATCTTTTTTTTTTTTACCCTCCAGAGGAACTTCGAATTCTCCTCTTTCGCTCACGAAAACCCATTGATCATTTCCAGGTCCGATCCAGGCGAGCAATATACTGTAATACATCGCGCTATCGTAAGGACAATGCTGCTTTTTGTAAGGATTTTATAACCTACATTAGGTAGGGGTAGGGGCCCCCTAGAATTTCAAATTCTCGACATTATCCCTATCTTTTTACACAGTAGAGTAATAAGACATAATCTCTGAGACTCTGACAGATTTTACCAGAGATAAAACGCTCACGTTGAGATACTGCCACTTCATGTTCTACTGATACTGAAACGGGAGTTCTCTCTCTGAATACTACTATGGAAAACTATGATTATAACCCTCATCTAAATTGTCCAGCACAAAAAATATATATTTCCTATACACCTCCCTAGCCGGCCCTCCACCCCTCCGCTCCCTTCTCTACCCCCTTTCCCTCCCCTCCCCTTCCCTAATTTCTCTCCCCTCCCTCCCCTCCCCTCCCTCCCCTCCCCTTCCTCCCCTCCCCTCCCTCCCTCCCCTACCCCGCCCCTCCCTAACCCCTCCCTAACACACTTCATCCCCTTCCCTAATCCCCCTCCCCTCCCCTCTCCTTCCCTACCTCCTCCTTCCCTATCCCCACCCCCTCCCATTCCCTAATCCCCTCCCTTCCCCTTCCCTAATCCCTCCACTCTCCTCTCCTCCCCCTCCCCTAATCCCCTTTCCCCTCCCCTCCCCTTCCCTAATCCCCCTCCCCTCCCTCCCCTAATCCCCTTCTACAATCCCCCTTTCCCCAATCCCCCTCCCTAATCCCCATCCCTAATCCATCTCCCCTCCCCAACCCCCCTCCCCCTCCCCTCCCCTTTCCCCCTCCCTGGGGGCCGGTGAACTGTCGAGAATTTGAAATTCTAGGGGGCCCCTACCCCTACCTAATGTAGGTTATAAAATTCTTACAAAAAGCAGCATTGTCCTTACGATAGCGCGATGTATTACAGTATATTGCTTTTTTTGTTGTTGCTGTTTTTATATAACGCCACCTATCTTAAAATATTTTAACTCCTGTTGTAAAAACACAAAACAAAACAACTTTTCCACACGTGCGTTTAGACTGTTTACAAATCTTTTCTAACACGTGACAAATGTTTTTTTTATTTGAATTTAGTCAAGATTAATACTAGTTTAGTTTTGTAATGTCTTCTCGACGTGGGCATTGTTTCCTAAAAAAAAATAGTTTGGATTGACACTTTTTTCGGAAATGGTGAAATAGGCTGTGTCTGATCAAGAAAAAAAGGGAGTCGTTACCGAGATGTATTTCACCCGTTTTAGCGTTAAAAAAGAATTGTTTGGGACAAGTGGTATGTCGACGTAAAAAGCTTAATGTCTTGGCTGGTGTTGGATGACATCAATATCGCGACAACTGATGTAATGCTTCGCTATCAGGTGGTTAGAAAAAGAGCTTTTTTCTCATTTTCATTCAGTCATACGCTGACACACTAACTAACTAACTAACTAACTAAACACTGCTTTTTGTTGTTGCTGTATTTATATAACGCCACCTATCTTAAAATATTTTAACTCCTGTTGTAAAAAACAAAACAAAACAACTTTTCCACACGTGCGTTTAGACTGTTTACAAATCTTTTCTAACACGTGACAAATGGTTTTTATTTGAATTTAGTCAAGATTAATACTAGTTTAGTTTTGTAATGTCTTCTCAACGTGGGCATTTTGTCCTAAAAAAATAGTTTGGATTGACACTTTTTTTCGGAAATGGTGAAATAGGCTATCCTCAATATGTAGAAACGTTAGAAGATCAACTTATAATTTTTTTATTGACAAATCTATGGTTCAGTAAACAGAGTTATTATTGAAGGAAACAACTTAAGGCGTGAATAAGCGAGTGCATCTCTAATTTGCATAACAATCATATATTGAAAACATACTTCACGTTTTTAACACAGATATCAAAAATGAATGATGCATCAGATTCAACTTGTTGTGTTTTCAATTTAATATGTTCCATAACTACCTTTTCTTAATACTTTCGATTTCAAGATGGTCCCAACTCCACCGTTATAAGAAGGGAAAGATTATGATATTCATAATATCCTTGTCGATAGCTTTAATTTGATAGGTCACACGACTATCTTCTCGAAACTTTTGATTTTCTGATCGGTGTTAACCCCATCCCCACGGCGATGGTGGAAAATGTCATTTTTGTAATGTATTTATCAAGGCCTTCATATCAGTACCTCACATGCTTGAATTTGTAAAAAAGGAAGACGTTTTTCGTCTCTGGTCGTGACCCCACCCCCACATAAAATGAAAAAATGCCATTTTCGTAATGTATTCATCGAGCCTTCATATCAGTACCTCACATGCCTGGCTTTGTATAAAGAACGACGTTTTCGGCTTCTGGTCGTGACCCCACCCCACGACGAGTGTTAAAATTACGATCTTCTTAATCCACTCGTCGAGACCTTCAGTTTGATAGGTCACGTGACCACCTTCTCGAAACTTTCGATTTTTATGATGGGCGTGATCCCCACCCCCCACATAAAATGAAAAACGTCATTTTTGTAATGTATTCATCGAGCCCTTCATATTAATACCTCACATGCCTGGATTTGTAAAAAGGAAGTCGTTTTTCGGTTCTGGTCGTGACCCCACCCCACGACGAGGGTTCAAATTACGATCTTCTTAATCCACTCGTCGAGACCTTCAATTTGATAGGTCACGTGACCACCTTCTCGAAACTTTCGATTTTTCTGATAGGCGTGACCCCCACGACGAGGGGAGATAACTTTGTATGATTAAGTTATGAGAATCAGGCAATCTGATTGGTTAATTAGCGTTAGGAACGTGAAATGATTGGGTGATTACTTATTTCAAGCTCTTCGAGCTTTTGGGCATCGTGGCAGTGGGTTTGCCAGTTCGGTATCATCTCTTTCCACGTGTCGTACATAAGTCGATTTCTGATGTAGAATCCACAAATGGGTTTCCGTGTACGCCTCCATAGGGATTCAGTGTTAAAATCGTGTACAGACACGGATGAGACACGGATGATACAGAATCGGCAAACCGCTTTTTGATGCTGATACAGAATCGGCAAAACGTTTTTTGCTCGCGTTCACCAACGATGGATCGATGGTCTAATCCGCGATGGGAACGTCGACAAAAATTTTAAGTAAAAAAAAAAACAATGAAAAATCTACTATTTCATACATTTTTCACTTTTTTGAAAACTTGTACATTCGACACGTTCGCCAACGGGTATTTGAACGTTAAAAGTGCGATCTAGGAGTCTCAAAATAATGGCCGATTCTGGATCACTATGAAAAAATGACATTTTTTGCGAACATGTCGGCGAATTTAACACTGAATCCTACGATGGTAAACGCACCGTGTACGGTGCATGGTCAAAGTGATACCGAATCGGCCTTTTATACCTACTGCCCGGCTCCGTCGAATGACGTCACCGAAATTATAGAGTTTTAATGGCCCTCCAAACTCATGTTAATCGACTAGTAACTTATAGATTGAGTGGTAATAATAGCAGTTATTGTACCTGTGTAGTAGTAGTAGTAGATGTTATTGTTGTGGTAGTAGCAGCTTTTTCAGCTCGGGCTAACCACCAGGCAATATCATTAAAATCGTGTCAAACGTTGCAAGGCAGGTGACAAGTACCACTCAAATATTTGTGGAAAAGTTACAAATTGATTATTTATATGTAACATGCGCGCAAATACCCTGTAGTTAATTCGTGACATCCAGAAAAACAAGACGCACTGTAAGTTCCATGATTCGGCATTTAATCAACGGTTCACAATTTATTGACGATTTTTAGTAATGAGAACAGTATTCAATGAGCGATTAACTCTTTTCCCGGTACGAGTTCCTACAGAGTACGGAACCAAATTGTGATGCTCTGTGCCATAAGTCCGTTTTGCGTATGGGAATACCACACCCAATTAATGGATACCACAGTATATTGTTTTTCTCAATATAAGGCTTACGTTGTAATAAATGTAAACGATAGTCGATATGACGTTATAAATTCGTTCCATCATTTTTCGCTTTTTATGGAAATACCGAAATACCTGAGGCAACCATGTGTTCAGTAGTCCAAACCTGGCTCCGCATGCCGCTATATATATACAACGGCCAGTGGGGACAAGTTTGAACTTCGTGCACAGCTAAGTCAGTTACCTTTTTGATATTCAGGAAACGCAAATATGACTCGAAAAAAGTTAGAGTTACCTTTCTTGATGTTCTTTGAACGAAAGTATGTCCCAAGAAAATTGAGTCAAATTTGTGCTAAATACACGTGGTAAGATACTTAGACCAGACCTCTTTCTATTGAGATTTTGGGAGTGTGGTGGGGGTAATTATATAAACAAGTAACGACATGGTTTGACCCGTTCAAAGTTGAGTTCCAGAAGAGATTAACGCATAATGTGTAAATATGTATTCGCTCGTCCCAAAGAGGGGTCATAATCTACGTTTTTGAGACAAATAATGAAAAAATAATGAAAATTAATTGGCAATTTTTGTGAACAGCGTTGGCCGGTTTTGGCCGTAACGTTGGGTAGAGGGTTAACAATAATAAAATTACAAATAATTCTAAGTACCTGTTTTTTTTTGTCCATTTTGATTCACTTCACCCCCATTTCACCAAATATATTTGAGCACAGGCTAAATTGTGCAGCAGGAGGAAGGGGAGTTAAGACAGCAGACAACTATTATCGACGCAATCAAATAAGCACCAGTAAAAGAGGCAATTATTCTTTTTGTTCTTTTTTGTTTGTTTTGTTTTGTTGTTTGTTTGTTTGTTTTTGGGTTTGTTTTTTTTTTTTGGGGGGGGGGGGGGGGGGGGGGTGTTGTTGTTAAACTCCCAAAGCCTTTAAATACTGTCCTGCGATACATCAATAAAACTCAACACCGAAAAAAACAAGACAACACACAACGAAGAATTTAAAAAACAGAGGCATTTTCTATCTGTCTCAATGCTAATTTTCAAGCATAAAAATCGGTTTCAAAGAGGGATTCGCCACAGTCACTAATCATACACACAGACAAAAAATACCCCAACATTCATATTTGCTCAACCTTGGGCGTGCATGAGTGTTCCGACACGTCGCCGAAAAATGGATTTGTAGGTGTATGCCAGATTCGCGCATGCTTGGAAGATTGGATACTACCCACTTCCCAAGAACAGATCTTTCTCACCGGGCACATAACATCACATCCTTAATTTTTCTTTTTCGATATCCACAGCTTCAGTTGCCGTTTCTATTTTCCCTCCCACCATCCCACGTCCACTGGTATCGCCACATAAGTTGCCTTTTTTCTCTGGTGGTGAGAATACACACGTGCATCTATTATTGTCAACATTTTATGACCCGAATATATGGTGATGGAGCCTCCTACTGTCACCTTACAAGCAAATTCTACTCTGGTCATATTAACCCTTTACCTGCTGACGAAACGGAAGCATCTTACTCCCTAAGTTACAAAGTTGAAAAAATATTATTTTTTCAAACAATTTGAACAAAATATATATCATGGTACCTCCATCGGAACGAGCTCTTCGAGCTCGTTCCAAGGAGAGGGTCACATGATACGGTTTTATTGAAAAAAAAATGATATTTAAAATGATAAATTTCAAAATCTACCGCGTTGGTTAAAGGGTTGTTAACTTAAGTCTGCGTGGTTTTCTAACATCCTTCACATCTTCTCAGTCAGAATATGGTCAACATTAAATTGCCCTCAGAGAACCCAATGAAAAGGGACCCTCCCTCCATATTTGTCATCCTTTGTCATCATTTCGGGGAACACTTCACTAAGGCTTAAAAGAGTGTTGTGATTCTCAGGCAATCCCTCGTTGAATTTGAACCCCATCATTGAACACTTTTATTGCCTTCCAGTATCTTCGGATATTGGAATAAATTCAGGGAGACCCGAAACTTTTTACATTTTTTGATTGATGCATATTTATTTAGTTGCGTCTCCAATATGTTTGCCTTGTTACAATTTATGGGACAATGCATAAATTGTAACGAGGCAAATCCCCACAAATTAAATATTTTTACTTGAAAGATAATATGAAGACCAACAAAAGAATATGAAGCCTTCGAACTGCAGTAGCTACAGTTTACTTTTAGAGGAATGTTTTATTTTTCAAATTAAAAATAAATTTATTTGTATAAATATGCACTTTCTATATTTCTGTGTGTAAAAAGACAGCGAAATCCTCTTCATGTTTGCAAACTTTTTGCAAAATAAAAATTAAAAATAAAACCCTCCCTCCCTCCCTCCTTTCCTCCCTTCATCCCTCGCTGATTTGAAAAACAAATTGCCTGAGAATGAAGTAATTTAATTTGAGTGACCTAAGGCTGTCTTTATTTGACTTGCCATTGCCAATGATCCGCCCACTGAGTGTTCATAGCTCATAGTTCAGTATTAACTGTTTCCCTAATGCGACTAAGAGACGACACTTGATAAAAACGTTTTGAATAACCATTTTGACTCAGAAAACAAAACATCCTCTCTTATAGCACCCCCCCCCCCCCCCCCCCCACCCCATCGATCTGAGCGTGCGCCTTCCAGCGGAAAGCCATGAGATGCTTTTGTGACAAAAATGAAAAATTAATACAATTTGATTTTCAATGTTTATGATTAGCTCTGGTCAGGTAATGCTGTTAGGTAAAGTGTTGACTTAACCTCTCTTATATTTATTTTTAGGGAACAAATGAGCCAGATTCTCGACATCACGCAGCAACTACTTGATGATAAGTCAGGCAAAGACAAATAAACAACCCCTGGAGAATGAAGGTCTATCAGCTTGCTTGAATCAGGATGCCAACGTTGCGTTGCCGCCGCGACGGAGCTTTTTTCAGAGACCCTTGGGAAACAGACAGCGTCTCGATCAATGCGAGCTGTGTGATAAATACACAGAACTACACGCGTATGTGAATGGATTAATCGATATGGCACGAGTGCCAGCGCGGAAGGATAGAACGAGAGGCCATAAGCCTCGAGTTTTATCCTTCCGCGATGGTTCAAGTGCCATATCGATTAATCCATTCACATACGCGTGTCGTTCTGTGTTTATTACACACATAAAATAAAAAAACATTACTAGAAGGACAGTCAGCAATTCATTTGACAACTATCAACAAAAACTACACATTTTATCGCCAACCAAATTTGCCAGGGGGACCCGTGTTACTATTTCGTCCCCTGACTTCCAATGTGTTCTATGTGTCAACTGGCGCATGGAACACATTGGAACTCAGGGGACGATTTTTATCTATCGCTAGTGATTCGAACTGTAATTGCGGTGCAAGATTTGTAGAAAATTACAATGAAATTTCGCTTCTATTTAAAAATAGTCCGTCAACGATTTCCGTTCCGCACATATGTGCGGAACAGGTTTTCATTTTTCACATGGTTTAGTGTTGCAGTGGATGGAAATTTGATAGAACAGGCGTGTAATAAAGTTATGATCACTAAGTTCTCTTTGTAGAATGTTATATCTGTACCCACCCACTCCACTCTCTTTTTTGGGCGTCTGCCAAATACATTAGTAACTTCCTAACCCGATACGACTTGCGGGGGACACTTGCAGGAATTTTGTCAAATATGTGGAATCTTTCACAACCATAGACACACTTTGTGTCTCTCATTAAAACGAGCTCATTCCATTGATATTGGTCTTGATATATTTTATTCAACAGTACACAGAAAATAAAACACAATTTACACGAAATGTACAAACTACAATATTGATTTCAGTCCATTACATTTGAGACTAACTAGTTTACTTATATATATACCAGCAGGGAGAGGTATAGTAAGATTAGCTGTCTTCACGCCTTCCCATTGAGGAATCATGTGATTTGAAACTGAAAATCTTTAAAAGATAACAAAGTAATAATAATATAATAATAATTTATTTATGTAGCGCTTTTCCCAGCGAAACCCTGCTCAAAAGCGCTGAAAACATAGGTAATGGTAACAATGGTATTATCAGCGGCCGAAGGCTGCTTGAAAGAGATGGGTTTTCAGAGCTTTCTTGAAGTGATCTGCATTTAGGGTTTTTCTAAGGTTCTGAGGGAGGGCGTTCCAGAGTGAGGGAGTTGCAAAAGTGAACGATCTCTTCCCTGCCGTTGATCGAATTCGAGGTACAACAAGGAGACTCTCAGAAGCTGATCTGAGATTCCTCGACGGTGTGTGTACTTTGATGACCTGCTTAAGGTAGATTGGTGCTTTGTCGCTATGTAAGATGTTGTGTGTCACCGCCAATACCTTATACTTAATGCGAGACTCAACTGGCAGCCAATGCAGAGATTTCAGGATTGGTATAATGTGGTCATATTTTTTCGCACCGGTAATGATCTTAGCTGCTGTGTTTTGAATACTTTGAAGCAGGGTACATTGATTTCAGAGGAAGGCCGAAATAGAGAGAGTTGCAATAGTCCAAACGGGATAGGACCAAAGACTGTTTAACAGTTTTCAGAGTGTTTTGGTCAAGTAGCTTTCTGATTTTGTTGATGTTTCTTATTTGGAGGAAGCAGCTTTTGCTCACTTTTGTGATTTGGTTATGCAGATCGAAGCAATCATTAAAAGTGAAACCGAGGTTTAGGGCAGTTTTACTTCAGCTAACTGCGCTATCGCCTATTTCCAAGCAGTTAATTGGAACTTTGTCTAGCTGATGTTTGGCGCCTAACTGTACAAATTCAGTTTTATGATGACAGACGGCATTAAAGAATGACCCATTATCGGATATGTAAGTAAAGAACTAATAGCATCAGTCCAAAACTTATAAGGTAACAAAATTTATTACACGCCTGTTCTATGAAATCCCCGTCTACAGAAACACTAAACCATACGGAAAATGAAAATCAGTTCCGCACACATGTGCTGAACGGAAATCGTTGAGCAGACGATTGACTACCCAAAACTGAACCGATTGCGAAATAACTGAATAAAATGTCTAAAATTGAAGGATATGGCGAGTATAATGTGTAAGAAAATAGCGAAGAAGAAATAGAGTCGATATATGAAGGGGATAATGAATATCTAGAAGAAGAAGAGTATGAGTACGCAAAATTGGTTGGCGATAAAAAGTGTTCTTTTTGTCGATAGTTGTCAAACGAATTGCTGAGTGTCCTTCTAATTACTGTTTTGTAGACATGGAGGCGTGCAATAAACACAAAACGACACGCGCGTGTGAATTTCTTAATCGATATGGCACGAGTGCCAGAGCGGAAGGATAAAACGAAAGGGCTCTCGTTTTATCCTTCCCCGCTGGTAGTCGTGCCATATCGATTAACCCATTCACACACTCGTGTCGTTCTGTGTATTTATTCACCGAGTTTATGTTGTGTCTCCTCATCAGACTCGTTGAATTCATTGCTTGGCTTTGTCTCATGGAAGGTACGAACCAATCCCTCAAGCCAATAGTCAAATTCGGAAAGAAATCTGACGCTATTGTAGATTGGAACCAGTGTAGCGCTCTAATAGTACACAACCTATTTTTTTAATCAAATGGCTGGAATATTTCAGTTGGTCGGAAAAGCGAAAATATTCCACCCGATTGAATTTGAAAATACCATAAACATTAACAGTCATTTATTGGAACCATCTCAAGAAATGCTTCTCGATCGAGTCACGAATTGCACAAATCACTAGTCTCATTACTTGAGTGTCAAATGTGTAATTTGGGAGTAGTGGAGACCCAAGAACACTTTCAATTAGAATGTCCAAAGTCTCAGGCAAAAAGAATAAGATTCACGGAGAGTATATTGGGGAAGTGGGATGGGAGAATGATAGATATGTGGTTACTGGGAGACACAAATGAGAGGGTTAGTATGCTTAACGGATAGTTTGGAAAGAATGGGGTGAGGGATGTCATCAAGCAGTTTCTTTCCTGGTGTTGGGAGGAGAGAAGAGGCGTGAAGACAGGGAGGCATTTGGAAGCACATAATTAATCATGGCATTCCCACCTGAGAACCGCGACAAATCGGCGTCCGACGATGGTTTATGATGGTTTATTTTCAGAACTTATTCCCATGTAATATGGGGTAAAGTAATAATAAAAATACAAAACATGTAAACAAATTAGAAGCATGCTGGAGGTGGTGTATCCACACAAGATAATATCATTATCAACTTAAGTTGATCGCTCCCTCGACCCTTCCCCCATCCCTTCCTCCCCCCCCTCTCCCCTCCCCCTCCACTATTGTCCATCATTTAGGATCAATGTCCAAGTGCATTTTAGCAGAACACAATTATACATACTCATGATGTGCCCATGATTTGAGATTTGGACATTTATACTGTTAGGATCAGTATGTAGTATGTGCTCTCGAGAACGTACCACATGTAGCATTCACCCGAGTTGCTTCTCTCCTTGCGGAGTGCACATTCAAAAAGTGGTAATGAGCTAAATAAACCCTTACCTCGAAAAGACGAAAAATATGGCACTGTTGTCTGCAAGGGGAGAACACCGGTGTAACAGGAATGGAAGTCCGTAGGAAAATTAGTCCCTCTGGACTATTATTCCGCGGAATTATAGTCCTAGGTCTAACATTTCTAGGAATAGTAGTCCGGCGGACTACTATTCCTAGAAATGTTAGACCTAGGACTATAATTCCGCGGAATAATAGTCCAGAGGGACTAACGTTCCTACGGACTTCCTATCCTTTTACACCGGGAATGCTAGACGTTTCTAAATATATGTTGCTCGATAGGCATATTCCTTTATCATCATCTTGGTGCAAACTGGGCAACTTGGTTTGGGAAAATTCAGGAAGGTAATTAGCCGTAAGAAGGGTTTATGATTTTTTTAATTTCCTTTATATATTTGGCCAGATTCATAGTGGTTTTAGTGTTTTCACATGTAAAGAGTGTGTGAAGTTTGAGCATATTCGGGTATTTTTCGAAGTAGGGTTTTAAATATTTGTGGCGAAAAGTTTTGAGTTGATTACAAACAAGAATATAATGAAATTCGTCGCCTATATCTGAATTACACAAATTACATTTTCTTTGTGACAGATCTTGGGATATCCAGCTACCAGTTTCTATTGGAAAACAGTGATTTTTAACCCTAAATTTTAGTAGTGTTGTTGCCAAATGTTGTGGGAGGGTCTTTAAGTAATTTCAAAACATAATTGTGTTTTTATAACATTATAAAACTGATATTTGTTTGACGTACTTAATGTTTCCCTCCATTCTTGGATATAAATATCACTGAACCTTTGTTTAGTGAGTTCATTAAACAGTTTATTGTTTGGAATGAACTGGTTAATCCAAAAATTTGACATTCCTAAACTGTCTAAAGTGGACGAAATATATTTTAGCCATTGATTGATGTATCTTGGGAGTGGTTCCAGTATAATACCTTATACAAAGAGTTATTATTATTACTATTACACATGTTTGTTTGTTTGTTTACGAAATATACAAAGGCTTACTCCAGCTGTAGTTTTATGATTACGTAGAGTAGTTCAATTGTATAGTTAACCCTTTACTTAACTTGAAAAGCAGATGACACTTCCAAGCAAAATTCTTGAATAACTACTTTTTTCATTTTTGTCTCAAAAACATCAGTTATGACCCCCCTCATTGGAACGAGCGCGACGAGTTTATTTATTTATTTATTTATTTATTTATTTATTTATTTATTTATTTATTTATTTATTTATTTATTATGGTTTAACGACACTTTAACAGCCAGGGTCATATCATGTAGGTGAGTGTTCTACGGGTGGAGGAAGCTGGAGTACCCGGAGAGAACCACCAAGCAACGACGAGCAGCTCTCAGATCTCCAACATCGTAACTCTGAACTCTGCACTGCGGCACAGGCAGGGTTAGATTGGTTGAAGACATGAGCACTATCGACGTGCAGTATGCCTTAGTACATAGGGTCATCGTGCCCACGTGTCGGCAATCGGCGTTAAGTGCCTTGCCCAAGGACACACTGCGGGAGCACGAATCAGTCGCTGAAATGGTCACCCATCCAACTACTAACAGCACCCGACGTTGCTTAACTTTGGTGATCTGAAAAGTTTAAACAATATTTTTTTTTAATTTATGTTATGTTTATACAAGATGTAAAATAAATGTCACAAAGGAAAAAGAGACAAATTAAGATTCAGTAGTCTATAATATAACAAATATAGCGATGGTCAAATTGTTGAGGAAAGGGTGGATTCGACAGAAACCTCGTGGGTTATGTTCGTCGTCCCCCTAGCGCCTGTATAAGTTAGCTCATCTAGTAGTCTTTGTAAGACTATGACCTAGGGCCTCAAACCCCCCTACCACCGGCCCTCACAGTCTTTGAGAGGCCCGTTCAAATCTAGTCTGACTAAAAATGAAATTGACCTGATTCGGATCGACTCACTTCACGCTTCATATGGAAGATTAACAATCACAAATCACCGCTGTCAATCCAGGAAATGTGTGTTCACGTGCCTGCACCATGTTTTGGCGATGACATGGAAATAATTCCAAGAAATGTTGAAAAACATCCAAATTCAAGAACTTGAAAAAAACTGGAAATTTGAACATAAGGTTACAATACAGTGTTTTCGTGCAAACAGCACCTCTAGTGGTTGACACCCAACCTTTAATGGAGGATAAAAGTTCCTGGAATTATCCGATTGGTGGAAAATGAACCGAGCTTGTAAGTGTGAATAAAATTTTTAAAGTGCATGTTTTGGAAAAGATATAAAATATTGGTGACTATTGTCTTCTGAAATGTGTGAGAGAAGATTAAAATTGGGTGGGAGTAGGTAAAAATATGTCTATTTCATTCAGTGCGAAACTGGACGGGAGTACAGGAAGCTCCAAATTTAAAGGCAAAATTCATATGGCGACCTATATTTTTTTTCAGTATCTTTTTTTCATGAGATGATAAACTAAATGGATAGATGGTTGTTTTTGCCCAAATCAGCTTGATGAGATGGGGAGAGGAGGAAAGATTAGTACTGTCGTCAATGGAAAAAAAACACTGTATTGTAACCATAACAACGACTACTGCGCACGCCCGCCAAAGTCTACGTCAGATTTCAGGCCATCCAAAACATTTTGTCGTTCCCTTAAATTTCATTTTGCTTACTCGCGCGTTGAACGCGTTGACTGTACTCGCGGCTGCTAGCCTAAGATTTAAAAACTGCGCGGATTAGTTAATAGCGATGAGAAAGGATTGTCTTCTTGGGATTTCAAAATGAAAATAACGTTTCAGCCTACAAAATAAACTCCGATTTCACTCGGCGTCTGCCAAATGAGTTTCTAAGAGATTCTGAAATCGCCGTGTGCAAATCAAATCAATGTCATTTTTAGTCAGACTAGATTTGGACGGGTCTCTCAAAGACTGTGGGGGCCGATGGTAGGGGGGGGGGGTGAGGCCCTAGGTCACAGTCTTACAAAGACTACTCATTTAGGTGATACAGATGAGATGATAAACCCATATATCGCCGTGTGGAGACTGAGACCCCCACTTTTCATTCCGATTCAGTTGATTTTAAAACTAGCCGTGGACCGCGAGACAAGAGCTAGAACACCACACCTCAAACACGCAACCAAACTTGTCTACAGTCACGAGGTTTGTAAATTATTTGCCGTCTCTGCGCGGTTTAGGGACATCTAAATACAACGTACAAAACCAATAGCTACTGAAGAGGTGCGACGTCGTCACCCAGAACAGCACAAGTGAAACAGTGTTAGCTAACACCATTCAAGAACAGAATCGGGGAAGGGGACTCAGACCATAAAGTTCCACTTTATGTGTTTATATCTTGATGTTCTCCAGACAAATTATATACATGATTGAAATATCTATAACCGGAGCCTGAAAAAATATGTGTATCACTTTGTGAGAATAGGGACATCCCATTACGTCGATGGTAGTCTACGCGCAAACTCCACGAAAAGTGGGTAAAACGAACAGCACACACAGAGTCGAATTCCTTACAGAATTAGACTGGTGGCCCCGAGAGGTTGGGTACGAACAGAACACAATGAAGAGAAAAAAAACATTGATCATAGTTTTATCATATTGATCTTACTAAACGGTGTAAACTGCCATTAATGATTCAGAACTACTGGTTGATAGCTTCATGATGGATGAGCTATTGTTTTTCTCAACCCATCACCTGACACGAAAAGCAGACGACACTTGCAAATAAAATTCTTGAATAACTAAAGTTTTTTACTTTTTGCGTTAAACCATAGCTTATGACCCCTCATTGGAACGCGCTCAATGAGCTCGTTCCAATAAGGGGTCATAAGTTATGGTTTTGAGACAAAAAATGAAAAAAATATTGAAAACTGAATGGTGATTTTTGTGAATAGCGCTGAATGTCACGCAAAGAATAACCGAAGCCGCATCAGATTGAATTACTTCTATAGTTAAATTGTGAATTTATCATTCCTCGAATTTAATTACGGAAAGTGTGAGATAAACATCGCGAAGAGAGGAGTCATGAATTACTTCAAAGAATTAAATCACAAAGAAATCGAATGATTTCAGCTGCCCCGAGACGGATCATAAATTCCTCGACATCATGAATTTTCTTGCTCCATGATGTTCCTAGAATAAATTCCTAAAGGGTTTCGGGTGTTCTGTTACAAAGGTTATTTACCCTACGAATCCACTGACAGCTTGGCGAAGTCAGATCAGGATCACCTGCCAATATACAGGTCTTTTATCAGCATCCCCAAGAAAGAAAATACCTTCACAGAAGAATCTAACTAATACCAACAAGCATATAAACATCATGATTACTTTTCGAGATTTCTCGAGAGGGTATAATAACATGACGTCATACAGTTTCTCGAAGCTATGGAAAAACAATTTTCTGTCTGTGAAGAACGTAAGATTAATATGTTCAAATACGGCATCAGTGTATACATATACACTGCTCTTGAGGTATCTCTTCGACACCGTCAGAGGAGTCTCTTTTGACATCTTTAATGAAAATAAGGAGTGATCGTTTGTTTCTGTCTATTTCTTGAGTTATGAATCCCAAAAAACAAAGGCCAAACTGTGTAAATGGGCGTAGCCCATTTACACTTTATTTGGCCTTTGTGTTTTGGGATTCGTAACTCAAGAAATAGACAGAAATAAACGATCATTCCTTATAATTAAACTTGAGGGGCAATAAATTTAAACACTATCTACTACTTTACGGAGTTAAAATAAAAACCAGGTCGCATCACGCTTCCTAGTAATAACTGATTAAAAAGGCATAATTTTCTGAAATTCTATTTAAAATAACGATACATTTCACTGGAACATGTTATTGTGTCATTAAAAATTGTATTGACCAATGAATTGCGTAAGTTAAAAGGAACGTCATAGGCCACACCCACACAAGACGTCAATCTCCTTTTCCACTTGATGTGATGGTGCTCTCATTCAAAGCAACACTGAATTAAATTTGATTCTGATTTTGACCATTTTCTGAGAAACAGAAAACACAGTTTGTAAAAGTAGAGTTCGATATAAATCCAGATGACATGAAGTTGGTTGAACTTTGTCCCAAAAAAGTTCTTTCAGACTATTTGGAAACTGGAATGTTTTGTTGGCGTGAGTTTCGTTTGTGGATTATTATGACCGGCCATTGTTTACGTTTGATTTGGGTAAAACGATGAACGCAGACGATCATCTGTTGCATATAAACAAATTGAACATGAAATAAATAGACAAAACTACATGTATGTTTCAATGAGTCGTTTTGTATTCAATGAGTCAGATGTGCGTAGGAAGAAAACGTCGAGACCGAAGGTCCAGACTTTTTCTTTCTACGCACATCTGACGAATTGAATACAAAACGACTCATTGAAACATACATGTGGTTTTGTATTTATTACATGACCCAAGCACCTACTGACCTAATTTTCTTTTCTATCAACGGTGGTAAACACCATGCACTTTATGCAGTTGCATTGCATAAAAAAAGTCCCGGTTGGAACAGGTTGGTGTGCAATACGAAATTCCGTATTGCACAGCCGTATTGCACGCCGTATTGCATAAGAGAGACTGCATGGGCATGTAATAAAAAGCACGATAAGGATTTCATTGTTTATTAAATTTTATTTTGAAAGTCTTTTTAATATGATGAGATAAATATTAATTACTTTTCACGCTCAAACAATATGAGCGTGCAGGGGTTATTTTTCATTCACCCTCTGCAATGTAATCTTTAAGACAGACATTGGGGGCAGACCTAAATGCGTTTTTTTCGGTTCATTGTGTTATGAAAAAAAGAAATACTTTAGACAATCATTTTGCCTGAAAATGCATGAACAGAAAAAAGGTTTAATTATGGACTTATGAATAAGACTTACATCATCTTGTCAAAGGCAAATGGACAAAGGACCACCATCATCTTTAACCGATGCAATCGAAAGAATGCGGCTGAACCGACCTTTCCAAAATACGTAGAACAGTGCACAGAATGTGCGGGTGCAGCTGAGTATTATGGCGACTCATTTAACGCATTCATTTCGTGCAGCTGGTGGCTACCGGACATGATATTCATTGCAGAGAAGAAAATGGGGATCAAGCCTGAGTATTCGCATACCCACGGAAGAATGGCTCATGACTGGATGGGTTATATTCTCAAACGTATGGTTTTCATATTTACATCTACCTGTAGCACCAGGTTAATCGTACAGAAAAGAGAATAGGAGAACTATCATTACCACAAGACGATTTATGAAAGACCAAGAAATATTTGCATCAGCTCCGCCGTCATCAGTGTGCTATGAACATGACAAACGGCGCCTCGGCCGTTTTCAATACATTTTATCAGAAACCAAACTCAGGGAAGATTCAGTGAACATTTACTAATAAAATACAGATCTTGGATATGAGCATGTGAAGGATGACTGGGAATGGCGTAACAGGAAAAAGGCTGCCCTACCTAGAAGACATTCGTGAGAAAATTTTCAGCTTCTCTGCCGACGGCATAATGATAATTAAGGAATTAAGTGGGGCGAAATGTGCCAAAACGGATGGATTTTACTTGTACACCAATCTATAAACCTGGAACTTAATTAAAAACCCCCTGTTTTTTCACAGTGGTGTTAATAGAAACTGTCATTACTTTCATGCTATCTTTCAGATGGCCAAAAGTAATTGTTTGTGGAACGAATGTTCTATTGACAAATGAAAGACAACGCAAAGATGAAAATATGCAGTATTTTAATGGCGCTAATTACACATATCTGTCACTAATGCGTTTGATGGAAAAATGTTCTCTCGACATGTATGGTGCTGGGACGGTCCATGATGAAACACATCCGGTAATTACTGACAACATATGTAACTTGTGATCTCCTGAACACAATAGCAGTGTCTGACGTCAGTAGCAAGTGTCCGGATGACATCCTGAACCCTCCTCCTAATGCTACTAGTGAGCCCCTGATACGGTCCAGAGGTAACTGTTGCCACTCCTCGTGCAATGCAGCTTCCAAATCGGCCAAATTCAGTAATGCGGATTCCTTGCTTGCACACGACGTCCAAGAAAGTTCCAGATGTATTCTAAGGGATTCAAATCGGGGCTCATTGCAGGCCAGGGTAGCGTCGCAATAGCGTTGTTCTGAAGGAATGCTCTCATACAATGGAAAAGATGTGGCCTTGCATTGTCGTCCATGAATAAAGGACGAGTAGCCAACGGGTGGTTGTCAAACTGAGGCAGAATAACCGGATTGAGAATGTCCCGGATGTACTGATGACCATTGAGATTCCCACGTACAGTCACCATATCAAGTTTACAGTCATGAGAGAGGCATCCCCAGATCATTTCTGATCCTCCGCCATAAGGAACAGTAGGTCTGATGTTTCTGGGCACGTAAGCGGTATTTCTATGCCTCAACGCTCTCATGCGACCATCTGTGACGTGAAGCTGGAACATACTCTCGTGTGACCAATGGACTCTCCTCCACCGTTGTGGTGCCATACACCACTCCAAACGCCGTCTTTGATGCTGATCGGACAGAGCTTGTCGCTAGATGACCCTTCTGGACCTCATACCCAGTGCTTTGAGACGGTTTCGAACAGTTCTGTTGCACAACCCCTGTTGAGGAATCAAAGGCGTTTCAAAGGCCCACTTGAAGCAAAGGGTTCACGCCTAACAAGGCGCGACAGACTCCGATCCTTCCGAGGAGAGGTCTTTTTGGGTTGCCCAGGCCTTGGTCGGTCCTTAACATCGTTGGTTTGTTGATGTTTTCGGACAAGTCTTGTGATGGCAGAATGACTATAGCCAAGTTGCCTTCCGATAGCTTTTAATGACATGCCTGTTGCATGCATGCCAACGATTTGCCATCATAGTGCCTCTGACAGTCTTCTCCTTTCCATGTCAACATTTTTTGATAAAAGAAGTGACAGATTTTCTTGTTTTATACCCAGATATTGCACGTGAATGATAGTGTTTTTTGTGACATTCGTGGAAAGCATGCTTCACGTGGACAAAGGGATGTGTTTGGGGTACGCGATCAACCAGAAACATCATGTTTCACCAGATGAAATGTACTGCAAGACATGACAATCATTAAAACATAATAATCAGTAACAGCAACTTCACTTCACATTTCATGGGTGTTTAATTAAGTTCCAGCTGTATATATTTCTCACTCATACAAAGCCACTTGATTTATGGAATTCCCTTATGGGGCCCTCAAAAGCCTGTAATCGTCTCTGTAAATTACAGAAGCGATCAATAAGAATTATAAGCAACCAAAGCTATAATGCGCATACTGACCCCTTATTTATCAAAGATAATATACTGAAGATTAAATATTTCTATAAATTATATGCTTGCCTGTTCGTGTTTTGTTGGCAGAATGGGAATCTGCCAGGAGCGTTTGATGATTTTTTCAACCGTGAACAACGAAACTTTTATGAATACTCGCCAAATAGGTCACATTCGTAACCATAGAACGAGAACTAAAACGCTCGATACCTTCCCAGTCTTTGCATTCCCTAAATTATGAAATGAATTAGACATTGACCTTCGGAAACTAACCAAAACGGCAGAATTCAAAAAGAAGTTAAGAGCTAAATCTATTTCCGCTGACGAGAATAACATATCTGGCTCAAATCCGTATTGTCCCGACTGTGCTGTCTAACCGTACCTCTATTTATAAGTGTAGCCTCGGCGATCCAGGCCAGTGTCTGTTATTCCTCAATGGTTAACAAGGATATAATATACAACGGATGTTTTTGTTAGACTGTCCTTTGTGGATTAATGTTCTCGACCTTAATCAGTCTGGAGGTCGTCCAAGGCCACCCCTTGACTTGGTCCCTTTCAAACATATACACAATTATGTTGATCTGTTGAAAACTAATTTAGTGTTTGATTGGGGCTATTTCAGCGGCGCCTGGTTGCCTTTGAGGTCCGGCCATCATGTGCACCACACACAGAGGATAGATTGGACGTTAACAACTTGGACACGATGAAAGCGTAATATAAACAGTATTGGGAACGCACAATGTTGTACATGCCTTGTTTCTCCTCGCCTTTATCTTTCTTAAAGGTTTCACGTTTCTTTCTTTTTCTTCCATTGGGAAAGGCAGGAAGACAGCCAATTTGGCTATAACCCCTCCCCCCCCCCACCCCCCTGCCTGTATACATTTATAGATTTATATTTTTCTGGTTGTGTATGTGTTTTATTATTGTAAGCAAACCTGAATATAAGCAACCTGTCATTTGCAAAACGAGGTCCCCAGAGGTTGAATTTGCTGATGCTATCCCATACAGTGGGCCACTTTATCCTCTAGGTACATCTTTCTGTTTTGGCTTGAGCCCTTGATTCAGACTGAGGTTCACAGAGGGTAAATTTTGTGATGCTACCCTGCTGTGCAGGGCAGCATCACAAAATTCACCCTCTGGGGACCTCATTTTGAAGAGGACAGTCTGCTTATTTTCAGGCTTGATTGTAAACTTGGATATTGCAGATTTACACACATTTGTCAATTTTGTATTTGTTTAGTATTTATTTATTTATTTATTGATGTTTAAGGTCACATATTTATGCACAATGGCTAATCATGACCGTGACAGTTTTACGGGTGGAGGAAGCCGGAGTACCCGGAGAGAACCACCGAGCAACGACGAGCAGCTGCCAGCTCCCCAACATCGTAACTCCGCACTGCAGCACAGGCAGGGTTAGATTGGTTGAAGGCATACGTACCATCGACGTGCAGTACGCTTCAGTACACGGCGTCATGGTGCCCCCACGCGGGCAATGGAGATGAAGTGTCTTGCCCAAGGACACAACGCGGTTGCCGCAGGTGAGATTCGAACCGAGGACCTCTCGGCTTGCAGCCTGCACCTCTACCAACTGAGCCACCGCGCTCCCTATTTGTTTAGTATGGTGAATAAAATATCAATATCTCTGAATGCCGGTATTTATTTTTATGATGCCATGGTGGTTATCTGTGTCGACTGTCGGGAACATTGAATTGTGCTGGTCGAATACTGATTCACTTTACCTGAATGTTGGAGACTACTATTGTAAATAGTTCGCCCTGTGCAGAAAGAAGAATTCGACCTCCCGGGGAATAAACAGTGATCATCCAAGTCATGTGATCTCCACAGAGAAGACATTCTGGCAATAAAGTTTCAGGACGAAACTTGTACTCATCATTTCTTATGTATACAAAGAAAGGAATTCGATAAGTGGACGCGCAACGTCAAAGTGGAATTGAGCGGATATGGTATCAACCGTTTGTTTAACAAGGCCAACTACTGCCTCGACGTAATCGAAAATATGAGCTGTAAGGGAATCCCGATATGGCAAAAATAAACTGAGCGACGCATTTTAATCTTATGAACACAACACGCAGAGCAATTATTGTAGTATATCCTACTTCTAGAAGAGCGATGGCTCATTGGTAGCAAATTGGTCTTGAGACTAAGAGGTTTATGGTTCGATTTTGATCTATAAAATTTGCATTGTGTTCTTAGGAAAGATGCTTAACCCGACTGACCAGGTGGAAGGGCGGTGACGCCGTGAACTGAAGTGTACAGCACGTTACCTTTGCCTTCAACTAATGCTAACGTTAAGAAGTTAGAGAGTTCCTCAGTAACTCGTATGTGCTCGGTGGTTCTCCGGGGTTCTCTGGATTTCTCCACTAGCAAAATCTATCCGATACAGCATGACTTTGACTGGTGAAAGTGTCGGTAAATCTCAATAGACAAAACAAACATTATCCTACTTCTATCCGATGAGTAAAATGCAGTCATATAGTAAATTTACATTACCACTGGGTATACAACCATAGATTTCTCCAAACAGTTTCGGATGGTGACATGTCTGTTGTGTCTTCAAATTCCTAAGTGGGTTATTTCCACACAAAAAAAATGGATTTTAGGTTATTCTCAAAATGGTCCATCGGGCATTATTTCTTTTTTTCAAGTCCCTATAGTCAGGGAGTATTTGTTTTTTCTTTCTGTGGAAATGTTACAGTTGAGCATTTTCTTCCAAACATATTTGAGGTAAATTATATAAAATAATTTATAAATGATTTATGGCAGTCTTTACTCCTTACGCCGTTGATCGCGACTATTGTTGAATATTATCTTGAAATGTGCGGCACGTCCTAGCGTACGTAGGTTGATGCTATTGTCAGATTAATTGTTGGAAACGGGAGCGCGGTGGCTCAGTTGGTAGAGGTGCAGGTTGCAAACCGAGAGGCCCTCGGTTCGAATCCCACCTGCGGCAACCGCGTTGTGTCCTTGGGCAAGACACTTCATCTCCACTGCTCGCGTGGGGGGCACGGTGGCGTTGTGTACTAAGGCGTATTGTACGTCGATGGTGCACTTGTCTTCAACCAATGCTAACCCTGCTTGTGTGGAGTTAGTATGTTGGGGATCCGACAGTTACTCGCCGTTGCTCGGTGGTTCTCTCTGGGTACTCCGGCTTCCTCCACCCGTAAAACTATCACGGTCATGATTAGCCATTGTGCATAAATATGTGCCCTTAAACACCAATAAATAAATAACTAAATAGTAATTGTTGGAAACAATCAAGGTAAAATAAAACAGAAGCCAGATATTCAGGCAGGGTGCCGAATGATTCGCAGGAGTCAATGCTACCTTTCCCTTGAAACTTAATCCATTTATTCATTAATTTATCAAGCTGTTATACTCAAAGTGTCTGAATGAACCCATTGTTTCTAAACTCCAGATTTTAGTTTGGCAATGGTAGTAAGCAGAGATTATTCGAAGTGGGAGAAGAGATAGTTCGCTATCCGAACATCTCGGCTTCCCCTGTGGGGAAGCCGAGATGTTCTGATAGCTGAACTAGGAGGAGAGGAAAGTTCGGAATTTTTGAAAAGAAGGAGAAACAATAACACTGTCAGAAAACTGTAACCGATCTGAGAACATTTTGTAATTATTTGCTTTGATTTACTAAATAAATAGGTTATTACCTGGTTTCTTTCATATCGCCCGAGATAGGGAGCTTGGTGGCTCAGTAGGTAGAGATACAGGCTGCAAGCCGAGAGGTCCTCGGTTCGAATCCCACCTGCGGCAGCCGCGTTGTGTCCTTGGGCAAAACACTTAATGTCATTTGCCCACGTAGGGGCACGGTGGCGTTGTGTACTAATGCGCACTGCACGGCGATGGTGCACTTGCCTTCAATCAATGCTAATCCTGCTTGTGTGGAGTTAGTACGTTGGGGAGTCTGACTGTTGCTCGCCGTTGCTCGGTGGTTCCCTCCGGGTACTCCGGCTTCCTCTACCCGTAAACGGTCCGACACAAGTTGACCCTGGCTGTCGAAAGTGTCGTTAAAATTCCAATAAATAAATAAATAAACTTTCGCCCGTTCCATGAGATGGTCGCGTGAGAGATACTTTTCTATATATAACCACTGAGCGTCTCAGCAATCCTGTTGGAAAGAGACAAGTGTTTAATACACAATTCCTTTTGGGCAAAATATTATTTTAACATAACGGGTTAAAAGGGTTAAGAGAAAAAATTGTCAGAGTTAGTAGAGGAATAGAGTAAAATAGGTGAACTTTTATCCTGCTTAGCAGCCAATAAGTATTTGTAATTTCGTTTCGGCATTTTTATTATTATAATCTGTTATCCTAAACCTTTGAACACTGGTGGTATATTCCATATCAGTTCAATGGCAGCAATAAGAAGAGTCCATATTCATTATTTGGGGTAGATCAATTAATATTTTTAACGTGCAGCCTCAAATATTGATTGGTCAACCCAACACATTCACTTTTCAGGTATCTACTTTATGAATCCAGGTCGTATCACGATCCTGGATCGAAAAAATGCTTTTTGTGTTCAAACAGTTAAAATATGATCCAAAAGGATTGTGTCTTATCGCTTTGAAACAACAGCCGCCGTTATGGCGCCACGTAAGTGAAAAAGAGCAGCGAGTGTTAAACGACCAGCCGGACTTTTTTCTTGAAATCGGGTCAGATATTTTAGAGACGATGACACTACACCACCTTTGCTGCGGAGGACGCATGAAAATTGACGATTATAAGTTCACCTTAAATTTCAGTCAGTGGAGATAATAAATGCATTTATAAGGAATTCAGCCACATATGTACATGGAGAGTGCGTTGTCACAAATGGAGAAGAGTTGACGCCTACATTATGACAGATATTGTGTGAAAAAGTAAACGAAGCACAAACGAACATTCAGCAATTTGTGTCCACAGCTGTGAATGTTCTCGTGCTGTTTTTTTTTCCTTGTTACAGAACTTGCCAAAAAATGGATGGGTTAAAACGTACACTCTTCTGTGGTTTAGTGGCACTGCACTCTACGTGTGTTTGTTGTAAGTCATTGTCAGGGCAACCCGTTTTATAGGTGGCGTGTTGAAACATTTGAAACAGTCAAAATAAAAAGGCAAATATCCTGGGTTTTTTGTTTTTCTTTCAGTCTCCGTCACTGTTGTCTATACAACTGGATTGATGGAACGTTCATTGGTCACAAACAGAAAAGTGTCCTGCCTTCCACCATCTTGTTCCTATAAACAGACTATGTTCAACAAAAACAATTGTCTCCATGGGATTCCATTTTTCGACGTCTCGCAGTTGCCGCCTGCATTTTAAAGAACATTATCAAATCAAATAACCTCAGGATGTATAAGTTTTCAAGCCAGTGTAAATTCCCATACAGTCTGGAAAATACATGGATAACGAATTTATTTTCTCACTAAGTTCCTTTATATTGAAGAAAAATTGTACTTATATAGAATTAGAAAATAACCTATACTACTTTGTTTGACGCAGATCACACCTCTGCCACACAAAATACAATGGGTTTAATATATAGTTATTTTCATCATGAGGTGTATCAAAGATAAATAAATCGGTCAATAATATACTATTTAAAGTTTGCTGAGCACCAAATATTTGACACATCATTGTGGAATTTGCTTGTGACATATTTGCGATATATTTGATGGATATGATTGAGGAATGTATTGAGATGGTCCCCAGTGTTCACATTAGCTCTCTTGACGGGCAGACTTTTCACATTCTTCATCGTTGGGTATGATTTATTTTTCTCCAAACAGGTACTCTCTACAGACGGAGGGGATAATTGGTACCGGTCAGGGGAAAACGTGCAGGGTAGCTCCAAGCTAGAGGCATGTGGGCAATGTGGAATGGTGTACCAGGATTGCCGAGGGGTGGATTGGCAGTGGGGGGGGGGGGGGGGGGCTGTCTTAATTGTCATGAGATTCTGAGGCTGTTGAAGGCGTATATAAAGCCGGAGGGTGACATGGATCAGTTGAGGGGGGAATTTAAAGAAGGGGATGCCTTTGGCTATTCCGATTAAGGTAGCATTTGATAGTGGAAGGAAGGTGGTTGGCAGCTTGAAGAGAGAGGCAGTTGGTCAGAAGAGGACTTTTGATGTCGAGGATGAGGTGTACTTGATAGGAAGGTCCCTAGAGTAGAGAAGGGGGAATGAAAGGTCCGAATGGGGATAGAGGTAGTAGAAAGGGTAAACGGAGTTTAGACTGGGTGTTTGAGGATGAAGACGAGGGGATGCCAGCAAAAGGAAAGGTGAGGAGGGTAGATGATAGGACAATAGTGGGTGATCTGGTGAGGGGTGGGTGTAGCTTGAAAAATAGGTTCAGTGTGTTGAAGACAGCAGGTAGTTCTGATGTCCCAGAGGAGGTGGTTGGTGAGGGTGGGACCTACGAGGTGATGGTGGTAGTGTAACTGAATCTAGGAAATGTGGAGTTATAAACAGTACTAGGGGCTCTAATCGAAAATTGGTGGTAGCGGGGACTAGTATAGTACGAGGGCTAGATTGGGTGATTTGAAGTCCGGATAGCCTGAACCGAGTTAATCTGTGTTTCTCGGGGCCAAATTGGAGGGCATTAGAGATAATGTGGATGGTATTGTTAAGGGTTCAGCATCTGATCTAGTGGCGGTGGTGTTTGTAGGTACACACAATATCAGGGAAAGGAGGTCAGTTCAGCTTATGGACACATTTAGAGACTTGATCATCAAGTTACACAGCAGGAATGCTACTGTAGATGTGACAGGGCTTCTTCCCGTGATGAGTGAAGGGAATGAACGGAATTCTAGAATTATTGGGGTAAACGGGGAATAAGAGAAATATTGCAAGGATCTGGGGACACCCTTTATTGACAATTGGGGGACATTCTGGGTAAGCCGGAGTTGTATTACAAGAATGGTCTCCATCTAAGTCCAAAGGTTACGGAGGAGTTGGAAGGAACGTGTTGCAGTCATTGGCGCCTCTTGTTTCGTCCCCTGAGTTCCAATGTGTTCTATGTGCCAGTAGGCACATAGAACACATTGGAACTCAGGGGACGGTTTGTCTTAAGGTAGAGTGGGTAGGACAAGTTTGGATGCGCAAGCATATTTGGGTGGCAAATGGAATAAAAAACGAGAAAAAAGGAGGGGTGGCACAAAGAGGTGAGAACAACAACTCAGAGAGCTCAATCGTTTTCAAAACGGGATACAGCAACATCCGGGGTCTCCGTTGGAAAGCAAGCGAAACTAGATTGTTTTGAAATCGAAAAGCGAATTTCCAGAAATCATCCAAAGAAGCACGGCCAACGTCGAGATAGGCAAACGCCGTTTTGACGGCCAAGTCGGGTGTGTATTGTAATTGTTTTCCAAATTTCGAATGTCAAATGTTAAATATGTAATTCAAAAGATAATGTACACAAAAATGTAAGATTGGTGCTCCCGACGTTGCTTACGTCATACCCCCGTTATGTTACGATTGCGTTTCAAAATTGTTGGAACTTTGTGTTTGGGACAAGGAGTTCTAAAATGCTGCAAGATTTCAACATTGTGCAGTAAAATTTAGTATTGACGTTTTTCGCCCCTCCATAAGCATTTACCTCATAGCATAAACAAATTTCATGCAATGGTGATAAAAATTGGCAATATTTGCCTTTCGTCATTTCTCTAGCCGAACGTACTATGCATTTAGCGCTACGTTTTGTCGTTTGGAAGTAGGGCTGTGAACAAATGGGATGGGTGTACCCCCAACGTTATTAACGTCATATCTCCGGTATCTGGCGTTGATTTTCAAAATATTTTTTCAGCTTTCTGTTTGGGGCCCCGGATGCTAAACGGTCCCGTGGTTAAACTTTCCAAAAGTTGAAATTAACTTTCACATTTGACATAATAGCGTTCAAACAATTGCGGAAATGAGCCTGCAAATGGACCTGAACATCCCTCCAAATATCCCTTGCACTATTTGTTTGGTTTTTATATGAGTACCTTCTTCCCTTGGTGAGGTACGGGTGCCACAAAACTGGAGAGAGTGCAGAGCCATGAACTGATTTAAAAACATTGAAAAGGATGTGGAAATTAAAAATCCAAAAACAGCTAATTTTTTTTTAATTTTTCGAGCTCTACAACGTACTGAAATTTTGTGTAAATCGGACAAACTTTAATTTTTCCGACGTTGACGACCTACCGTATCCCCCGACGGCGACCCCAGACATATTGTTCGTCGGCTAAAAACTGATTCCATTTTTGATATTTTTTTATCGGAGAATAAATTTCTCAAATTTCGTCAGTGAGCGCTTACGAAGCTGGTAAGATATTGAACGTTCAAGAAAAACGTCACATTGACGTTATTTTGAATAAAGGTTGAAATTTGAAATTTTAACACACGCATTTAATAGCGCCATCATGAAAGTAAATTCCTGTGAAATTCCATAGATGTGAGTATTATTTATACGCAGCTGTGCATTATTGAACATCAGTGTTTTCAATGAGATATGAGCAACATAAGCCTTAAATTTTAAATGACGTAAAAACAACGCTATATCCTAATTTTTCTAGCGATACAACATGGCAATTTTTTTTTAAAATCCGACTCATCTTGATTTTTTACCCTATGCGCCCTCCCCCGCCCCCCCCCCCCCCCCCCCCATGACGTCACACCAGAGTTCGGCTAGGAATTTCCCATTGCTGCCCACTTATTTAGATATGGTTTCTGTTGGAGATCATATTTCCAAAATTTTAATGTGTGGGGTGGGGGCTTAATAGAGAAGTTGATATGAATAGATATATAAAAACATGTAAAAGTCTCATCACCCACATCGCGGACACAAATTTGGAAATTTTCGTCCATCAGTTCTCATACGAAATAAAAGTCTATAAGTGTGCCGAATTTCGTGAGAATCGGTGCACGGTAAGTACGTGATATCAAAATTTATTATTTTAAATATTATTTTTCTAAATTTTTCAAAAAATTTCTACAAAACAGTATCATGATAGATAGATAGTTTAATGACAATAACATCCACATGAGACAGATGCCAGTAAATAATAACAATAAACAATAAACAATATAAAGATAACCATACAGTTCAGTATATATTACTCTATACAACGTTTTTATCAACACTTATTAAGTGACACATTTCTTTTTCAAAGAAATGATCTAACCATGTTGCAGATAACGTTGTATATATCACTTCTCTTGTTTATTCATTATACATATGATTTTTTGTTTGTCTCTCATGTTTGTAAAGTTTTGATTTAGTTTCTCAATTTCCACGAAATATTTATTTCTGAGTTCAGTATATATTGGACATTTCATGATGAAATGTTCTTCTGTTTCGATTTCTGAATTACACTTTTTGCAAATCCTTTCATTAAGAAGTACTTTGGGTTGCTTGTGTCGCCCCTTCTCAATTTCCAATAAATGGCTACTAATTCATAATTCACAGAAGAGTTTTAAATTCTCTATATGTTTTTAGTTTGTTCTTTCCATTTGATCTATCGTCATCAAATATGTCCGCCATGAAATTAGAAATATATACTACTCAAAGTTTGCTAAGCACCACATATTTGACACATCATTGTGAAATTTTCCTGTGACACATTTGCGATATTTTTGGTGGATATGATTGAGGAATGTTTTGAGATGGTCCCCAGTGTTTACATTGGTTCTCTTGACAGGCAGACTTTTCGTGACAGTCATGGAAAGCATGTACCCCTTGATTTTCATTATGTTTTTGTGTACAGTCTGCATGTACATGAGATGTGTTGGGTATTCAGTCTTCATTTCAACACAAACCCTTCTGATTTAATGATTGAATATGGCGAATGCAAATGTAAGAAGACATTTGTCTGAAGCAGAAATGTGGCGGGCTGTCGATTCTTTATATTAGTTGCATGAGGTTTTTAAGTGTAATTAACAGAGCGAATCAATGATTCAATTACAACTGGATATCAACCGAGTTCCGCGCGCACTGCATGATTCGGCGACCTTCTATTTACACCTAATGCATACTTACAAAATTAAAGGTGTACCGTTTCACATGGCACGCTATCAATTCTGTTTATGTTCATCGACGAAGCCCATATTTCGCTATGAGAAATTGGATGAGCTCGTTCCAATGAGGGGTCACGTGATACATTTTTGATTAAATTTTTTCAAAAGTAATATTTTTTCAACTGCTCAATTTTGATATTACGCGGGTGGATGCGGCCAATTCGTCCGGTAAAAGGATAAAAAAATAAGATAAAAAGGGTAAACAATCCCGAATAGTCATTGTAACCTCGTGAGATGACTTAATCCTCTACCTAACATGGAAAACAGACGACACTTGCAAAACAAATTCTTGAATAACTAATTTTTTTTATTTTTTGTCTCCAAAACAGAGGTTTAACCCCTCGTTGGAACGAGTTCGAGGAGCTCGTTCCAACGAGGGGTCATAACCTATGTTTTTGAGACGAAATATGAAAAAATAATGAAATTAATTGGCGATTTTTGAGAACAGCGCTGGCCGTTTTTGGCCGTTACTTTGGGTAAAGGGTTAATTACGACCTTGGTAGAGGAATGAGAATCTTGATTCGATGAGCCTTAGTGAGACATGGATTAGTCAGGATGTAAGCACTGACTAGATCAACATGTATGTGTGGATTGGAGCGGGGCGGGCGATCGGAAAGCAAAAAAGCTAGGGGGTGGTATGTGTATCAAGGAGGAGTTAGGCCCTGAAAGAATCACAGTCTTTCCAAAAGTCAATATAGCAAATCAAGTTGAAAGCGACATACTATGGGCAAAAACCAAGATGAAAAACAGAAGTGTCGCAGTTGAGGTTGTACATCTGGCAGTTGAAGGGGGCAATCCTGAGTGGAATGATGGAATATATACGACAGTCAGATCCAATGTTACAGAACTGGAAAATATGGGGTTTCCATGTTGTATTAATGGGGGATGTTAATGGCCACATTTGGGGCGAAGGAGAGGGTATATAAGACACGAAAATCAAAGTTAATGGGAGGAAACTATTAGAGTTTACAAATGAACTGGACCTGAAGATTTTGAATATGGATGCAAAGTGTCAGGGTAAATGAACGTGGGGAAGGAATGACAGAAAGACAATAATATAATATTAGAACGTTCCTTTTCATGTTCTATCGGTCGATAGTACCTGAGTTTGTGTGATTTCTGAAATAAAACCTGAAGCAGCGAAGCTGCTTCAGGTTTTATTTCAGAAATCACACAAACTCAGGTACTATCGGCCGACAGAACATGAAAAGAAACGTTCTAATTATTTTATTATGCCGAACAAAATATGACTTACATTGTGAAGCGTTAACTGCAACATGCCATCAATCTTGTAACAACAATGTAGTCGAATCCAAAAACATGACGTCATTTCGAACGAATGACGTCTCTTCGAAAATGAATTGTCACAAGTGCCGTCGCTTTGGGAGTTTCTATATCAACACATACCAATGTTTACAACTGCATCATGCTGTTCATGTTATAATTCATTGTTAATGCTTGTTATGAAGCTTGTGCTGAAAATTGTCGGTTTATATCACATAAACCGAAGGAAAACAACAGTTATTTCTTAAATATAATTGATTGAAGTCATTACTGAGACTCTATTCAGGATTCACTGAAGTGGTGAACAACACGTGAGTTTTTTTAATATTTCTGATTCTTTTGAATTCATTGTTTGCAGTTAAAATTGAAAACATACCCACTGAAGATGATATATTTATTGGTAAGTTTGTGTCTACCGATGTTGAAAAAAGTTAAACGGACACGGAGCCAGCGTTTGGTGTTGAGAAATTCCAATCGACGCTGATCAATGGAAGTGGCGCTTACATTTTCTTCGTTCTCTTGTCTCCAGGGAAAAACGTTCCGATAGTACCCGTGTTTTGCCCCAAAACTCCAGTACTATGACTTTTAGAAGGTGTCAAATTAACCAATCACGGCTGATGTTACAAACTTGAGGCATAATAATAGGCTATGTACTCACTGACCCAGAGCTATGGAGAGAGGTCATAGACATGGAAATAGACGACGAAAGAAATTCTGATGTAAATAGTGACCACAACGTGATAACAGTAAGGGTTAGGGGGAGCAGAATACCAAAACAAAGGGCGGTCTTTCAGGACATTAATTTTGGAAACTGGGACAAGAGGCAGACTGGGGACACTTTGAGGAGAATTTAAAATCAAAGCTATAAAATGTGTCAACAGGAGATGACATTCAGGAGTTAGCCGATTCAGTAGGAAGAAGTCCAAAAGATGCTGGGAAATAAAGCATATGGAGAGTTAGAGTAATGACAAAGGAACTAGGAAGTCGTGTAAATAATAACACGTAATAAAAGAGAGAAAGAAAAAATGTGCTGCATTTTGTAAGTGTAAAAAACCTTAAGGGGGAAAACGATACAGCCTCTAAAATACCAAAGAAGTATATGAGGAGGTAAGAACAAGGGTGGATGTTATCAAAGACAAAAATAGGAACGTGCGAAATAGTAACCCCATTAAAGCCATAAGAAAAACAGGGGAGACCACGTTCCAAAATATTCTGGAAATGGATAAATATAACGAACGAAGACAATACCGCACAGACTATTAAGGAGGACGGCGAAGCACTGACGACCGTAAAAGTGCAGCAGTAGAAATGGTCAAGCAGTGGGAGAGGGTAAATGATTGAAGATAGGGAAGGTGTTCCTCCCGAATGTATGATGGAGAGCTCAGAAACTTTATCCGAATTAGTGTGCAGTGAAATTGAGGTGGAGGAAGTACGAAATGCAGTAAGCAAGTTAAGGAATGGCAAAGCTGCAGGCACAGAAGAAATTCCAAATGAGTTTTTTTAAAAAGAGGTGGGAGTCCACTATATGAGCCTCTTACAGCATTATTTAACATGGCTATCAGAAAGCAAGGGGTTTCAAAAGAGTGGAAGGAAAACAAGGTAACTTGTATCCATAAAAAAGGTGTCAGGGAAGGTTTAGACAATTATGGAGGGATATCTGTTAGTAGCAACATTGGGAAGTTTTTCTGCAAGATTGTCTATGGAATGTTTGCAGGATTTGTGAAAGAGAGGGGATTCCTTGTGGAAATACAAAATGAAGAAGATGTTTATTTATTTATTTATTTATTTATTTATTTATTTATTTATTTATTTATTTATTTATTTATTTATTTATTTATTTATTAAGGTTTAACGACACTTTATTAGTCAAGGTCATATCGTGTCGGTGACAGTTTTACGGGTGGAGGAAGCCGGAGTACCCGGAAAGAACCAACGAAAGCTCCCAGCTCCCCAACATCGTAACTCCGCACTGCAGCACAAACAGGTTAGATTGGTTGAAGACATGCGCACCATCGACGTGCAGTACGCCTTAGTACACGGTGGATGTTTATTACCTTCGTAGATGTGAAAACGCATACTACAGTGTATGAAGGGAGGGGATATGGCGGAAAATGAAAGGCCCCGGATTTAACTCTTAGCACTCTGGTGGTATTTCAGAATTTTTTACATTGACCCAATATTGCTGTGGCAGAATCAAAAATTTAACAAATTATATCTTGTTTGACAGAGCTCAATGAGCTCTGTCAAACAAGATATAATTTATTAAATTTTCAGTTGCAGTGTGGGTAAAATTTGCTGCTGAAAACTTTGGTATTTTGACAACAGTGTGCAGAGAGTTAAAGGAAGTTTTGTTGCAATTATGAAAGCTCTGTACACAGATGTGCAGAGTGTACTCAACATGGGAAATATCAAAACACGAAGGGTCTCAATGGAGATAGGCCTCAAGCAGGGGTGTAGCTACGCCTGCCCATATTGAAATTACTTAACTGAGACATGTATCGGCAATACTGTGATAAAGCTGTTACAACCTGTGGATTGAAATTTGTAAAAAAAATACTTCACAGTATGTTTATAAACACATGTGCGATTTGGGGGGGGGGGGGAATTCCCGTGGGCAGATTTATAAATAAGCCAAACTTGTAATGTACGTATGTTTGTACTATCGCAGTACATGCACATTTGAGTTAGTTATGTTCAATTGGATATCATTTTACAGCAAATATTGACTGGTTTGAACTCTCCCTTCTTAACTTTACTCAAGACGAAATCGGGTAAAGCAAACGGAAGTAGCATTCAAAATGCATCGTTTCGTGTTTCGTTTTAGACAAGCGAAGCGAGTTTCTATAGTTTCGTGTTATGAAATGTATATAGACAATTTAGACCGGGTGGAGACGTAATCCTGATCCGGTCGAAATGATCTGTTTACTTTTGGGTTGACATAACCGTATGATGCACATGACAAATGAATGAAAACTCCGCATACTTCAATCTCCACATGGAACTATATTAATAGTTTCAGAGCTAGTGACGTTATATGGAATAAATCGCGTCCAAGAAGGAACGTGGGGGCACCGCATAGGGCACGCATAGGGCACTAACGCACTGCGTAAAAACTAAATCTTGCAGACTATATTTTTTCTCTACACACTGAACTAAGATCTGCGATCAGTAATAAATTATTACATTCCTACTTGTTAAAACGTGAAGCGGTTATCGTATGCCGAAATTCTAAAAGATTAACCCTTTAGGACTTTAATTATCCTGACGTTCAAACGTCACTGCGAATTCAGTTTCTTCAACGTTTTTCAAAATGCGACGTCAAACATCGGAAAGAACAAATAACAAGATATTTTTCACATTAGTGATTATCTGCTTGAAGGTTAGATTATTTTTGGTGGTCTGAACTTGTCATTCAAAACTTGTTTTATTACAAATTATTGGAGAGTGCCACAGGCACTCTCCAATAATTTAGTAATAAAACAAATTTATATAAACAAAATATTATTTGTGTTTGACTGAATATGAAATATAAGCAAGGAAAGTGTTGGCTTTTGCTCTGGTTTCCTCATTTTTTGAAAGCCACGATAATGGCCTCTATCACTCAACCAGTTAAGACGTCTTTACAGCAGGATTATGTTAGTATTTTAAGCTGCGATAACATTTGACACAACGGCTATCACTGAGCACTATTCTGGAGAAAATAGGAATTTGAAGTTAAAACTTTAAAAAATCGAAAAATAATAACAAAACAAATGACCACAAAGTATCAACGTGCTGTTTGATTTCGTACGCAGTAACACCTACAAAAGTATCAAGGGGTTAAATTAAACAAAAGATTTCGTACGTAATAACACGTACAAAACTATCAAAGGGTTAAATTAAACAAAAGATTTCGTACGTAATAACACGTACAAAAGTATCAAAGGGTTAATGAACAAACAAGAGCTCATTCTTGACAGTCAGCAGTATATAGATTTTGATAAGCTGTATATAGTTTATATTCTGCTGCCGTTTGCAATTTGAAAACCATTGAAATTCACAGATATTCGTAGATGAGATTTAGCCTGTTTCCGTGGTTCCAAATTCGCATAACATAGATAGATAGGTTCCTGATAAGCATGCCTTATGATGTAATTGCAAACTGACAAGTAGTGGAAAGGCCGGATAAAGGAAGAAATTGAACTTTTGGTCTTAGATTACTGCTGTGTCAGCCAACCTGCCCAAAGAGAACTCTGATGGCTGATAGAGCAAGGTCTATTTTTACTCTGTAATTCAATCATTGCATTCGAATCTGTATAAATGTCAAACTTGGTAGCGGAATGGCAAGTGGAGTGTTAGACAGATACTTATATCGAGAAAATTGTTTAGTTAGTGAGGGGTTCGTGCACCGTGTGCAAACCGGCACACTCTCTGTGGTTACAAAATATGGTATTTACCAAGGTTTTGTGGACATTCAGTTCAATTTTATGTTCCTCTCCCGTTGTCACCACCTTCGTTTTTTTCAGAATCTAGACGAATTTATCATTTCGAAGAGACAAGAATACCTGTTACTGAAGGGACGCCATGTCGATAGTGTGGTGCATAGGGGTGAAATGTTCAGCGGTTCGAAGCACGTGTTGACGCAATCAGCCTGACTGTAAAAGATGTTACACATAGAGTGCAATAAAAGGATAGGTAACATTTTTGTCTCAATTTGCAAAATCGATATGTATGATACATCAGTTTTGATCATTGGGGAAAAAGAAACGCAACTATTGCCTGCACTGAATGCAACTATTGCTTGCACAGTGTCTATACTGAAATCTAAAATCTCTGGTAATGATTTATATGCTACTAATCGATGCATAAAGTTGATATTACAGTACGTGGAGAGTGTATTATCACAGTGAAGATTCCACCCAAGCAATAATTGTGCAAGCAAAGTTCCAGCCAATGTTTCTCCGGGTTAAACCCGAAGGTCCATTGGCTGAAACATTGCTTGTGTTTTTTGTCCATACGTACCGAATTTGAAAGTGATACTTTGGGTGCTAACTCCACTCCACGGGTGATTTAGTTACAATCCATTCGCCACATACATTAGTGCATTTCACATTTATAGGCATTGTACGCTGCTCAGTTCCTTCTTATCACAATCAAAGACAACACATTATGTAGAGAATCCAAACTGACGATGTAATCCATAATTATCACTCTATTCAACATTTAAATATTTATCCTTCTGACAAAAGTCGGGGCGTGAAGGGCGACGTCGCACTCGCATGCCTTATTCGGCATTTCTGACCAACAGAATACTCCTGTTAAACAATGGCGAAGTTTTGTTCGACCATTTTTGGAAGCACTACCCCAAATATGTAATGTTCTTCGGAATCATGTAATGCACACGTGTCAATTGTTCATGTGAACCAACTGCTTCAATGTTTGTATTAAACCCCACGTGACCTATCCTCCCTCTGACTGGTTGATAGGTACGAAGCTATTTCCGACAGGTTTACCTATCAATGGACCCATAAGTAGCAGTGAATTATGCTCTTGTATTATGCACTTTCTAAAAATAACCGTGGGATAATCTAGAACGTTCGGCATACGGGACGCAATGCACAGGTTTAAGAATGGAACTGCTTGTCTTGGGCAAGGTCTTTGACAAGAGGCAGTGTATTTGGGACTGGAATCACGATGAGTATCAAGATTCTTCCTTGGTTTGTTCTCGAATTTTATCCTTCCGCGATGGCACAAGTGCCATATTGATTAACACATTCAAACGCGCGTGTCGTTCTGTGTTTATTACACGCCCCCACGTTTATAAAAAAAACAATGATTAGAAGGACACTTATCAATTCATTTACAACTCTCAACAAAATATTTCGCAATCGATTCAGTTTCGGGTGATCAGTCGTTTGCTAATGTTTATAAACACATTTGCGATTTTTTTTTTTTTTTTTTTTTTTGGGGGGGGGGGTGAATTCCCGTGGGCAGATTTATAAATAAGCCAACATGTAGTGTACATATGTTTGTACTATCGTAGTACATGCATATTTGAACTAGTTCTATTCAATTTGTTATCATTCTACAGCAAATAATGATTGGTTTGAACTCTCCCTTCTAAACTTTAGAAGTTATTATATACACAAAGACGATTTTATTTAGTTTAATGTCTTTGCGATAGCTTATTAAAACGCAATCATTTCTTTAAACTGCACGGCTTCCTTGATTGTTAATCAAACGAAAATTCCAAGTAGGCGGGGTTATGTTAAGTTTTTGACAGATGACGTGATCGTCCAAAAATAGTCCGTCAATGATTTCCGTTCGGCACATGTGTGCGGAACGGATTTTTATTTTCTGCATGGTTTAGTGTTACTGTAGATGAGGATTTCGTAGAACAGACGTGTAAAAAAATAATTATTGCGTGACATGTAGTTGACTAGTCCACGTGCCGGGTAACAACTATTTAGCATAGTCGAATCCTAGTCGTGCAATATTTATATATTTTACTCTTTCATTTCCAGCAACATGCACCAGTCACTCGAGTTGGGTATCTGATTACACATTTAGTAGATGTGTTGGTCACACAAACAGGAGATCATCTGACACAAAACTACCAACTAGAGGCGCAGTTTTTATTTTAATTTGTCCTGTTCGTTCCTTAACATAAAATTAAAGGCAAACTGTGGCAAAATCAATGAATACATTTTTTAACACAACAGAATGTGTTTAACCCTTTACCCAACGAATCGCCCGCATCCGCCCGCGTAATATGCAAATTCAGCAGCAGAAAAAATATTATTTTTCGAAAAATTTCAACAAAACCATATCAAGTGACCCCTCTTTGGAACGAGCTCGACGAGCTCGTTCCAAAGAGGGGTCACATGATATGGTTTTGTTGAAATTTTTTTTAAAAATTTAAAAAATGATATTTAAAATAATAAATTTTGAAATTGTCTGCGTTGGGTAAAGGGTTAACTCTTTACCGACGAATCAGAAATCCGTGACCTTTTTGACTGTCTCATTCAAAAAATATGTTACGTTTTCAATTTTCAGTTACAAAACATAGCTTAGGATTCCTCATTGGAACGAACTCGCGAAGATCGTTTGATCGAAGAACCATAAACTGTGCCTCTCGAAGTACTCTGAAAGTTTCTAATTGTTTGACAAAAATCTCAATGGTGTCGTCAAGTAATATCAGGTAACGAGTTATTTATTTCCTTGATTCACGTTCTGGAGGGAAGGGGTGTCACACACATTAATATATTCTATAAAAAACGAGAACTTATTAATCATGACTTAATCACGTCGTTTGCATTGCATTCCCCAAGTAGTCTTCAGTTCGCAAGGGTCCATAGAAACTGTAGATCAAAGCTTTATAACGGCAGCAAAAGGATGATCGCCCTATATTCCTAGGAGGTTAAGCATTTGTCTTTGACTGCCGTTCCATCAAGTAGTTGTTGCGTGATATCCAGAATCTGGCTCATTTGTTCCCTGCAAACAAAAATAATAATTATTTGGATTATCGCCGATTTGCCGCGGATCTCTTAAGAGGAAACTTTTAAATGCAAGAGCAGATTAGTTGATCATTTTCTTAACGTAATGGGAAAACTGGGGTCAGCGTTATTCACAAAAGCCGTCAGTCATATTTTAACTTTTTTAAGGTTTATCTGAAAAATAAAATCTTATGGTCCTTAAATGGAACGTTCTTGTCGATTTCGTTTCAATGAGTCGTCATGAGCTAATTCTGGATGTCAAAATGGCGAATCGTTAGTTATTCAAAACAATTTGCAACAGTTGTCGTAATCTAGCCGTATTATGTGAAGAGACAGTATTGGGAAATAGGCCTCCGAAAGGCGGATATTGGAAAATTATATAGCAGTGGTAGGCAAAAACATGCAACCAACCCGTATTGCGAAATAGTGACAGATGATGAATGATCCCTAAAGAAAATCTGCGAATACAGTAAAATTTGATGTTTGTTACTTTCAGGAAAGGATCCTAGAAAATCACGAAACCTTAAGTTACAAGGAACGAGAACTGAACGTGTGGAGGCGCTAAGAGGCTTCCTCTCATGTCTTCTAGCTTGAAATTTTCGGAAAGGGCTCTTGCAAACTTATGGGATGATAAACAATAAAGCAGTGGGGTGCTGGACACTTGTTAGACCTGCAGCCAATGCTATAAAACTTTTACAATTGTATTTTTAGGCTTTTCCCTCTGGAAAAGACTATTATTTTTCTTCGGATTATTAGGCTTTTCCCTCTGGAAACGACTATTGTTTTTCTACGGATTTTTATTTATTTTTTATTCTTATTTTTATTTTATTTTTTTGGTGGGGGGGGGGAGGGGGTCCACACATTTGGTCCGTACGATTCAGAAGCCATTTTCGAACCGATTTTCACACAATTTCGCACACGCATGGAGGGGCACAAAATCTAAAAATGTACCGAATTGGCAAAAAGCTGTCAAAATTAGGGTTTATCGGCACTTTCTTCAAACGTATCTTGTAGATTTTTTTTAAACATTCATCATTGTTAGACCTGACTGTGACACGGCTATTCATGTACAAGTGATGTTAGGCAATGTACTTGTTAACCATCCACAGGCTGCCAAACATCGAACTTTTGATGATATGGGATGTTTTCGGGCCCCACAACACCCAAAGGATACAGGAGACATAAACGGAGCTTCCTTTATTGGGAGTGGAATTCACCGTGGATCATTTTTGTAAGTAAAAAGGGTATTAAAAAAAAACAAAGCGTTAACCTGTTTTGGGCTGGTTAAACCGCAATGCCCCTCAAAAGCTCAAAAATTCATATTTTCTGAGGATTTCTCTAAACATCGAATTTATGAGAAAATGGCCTGTTCTGGGGCACTCACAGCACCCAAGGTGTACCTGAGAGGTAAATATAACTTCCTTTATTGGAAGTGCAATTCACCGAGGATTATTTTTGTAAGTAATAAAGGTATTCAAAAAACCAAGCGTTAACCGGTTTTGGGCCGGTTAAAGAGCGATACCCCTCAGAAGCTAAAACTTGTTTTCTCTGGATTTCTCTAAACGAGTCTTGTAGATTTTCATGAAAAAATGGTCATTCGCAGGTCTTGGTGTGACATTACAAGTTGTATAAAATATTCTCGTTAGCGTTTGTTAACCCTCCATAGGCTGCTGAACGTCAATTTTTTTTATAAAATAGGTTCTTTTTGGACACCAATAGCACCCAAGGGATATGCCACAGAGAAAGATATCGTCTTTTATCGGACGCATAATTCATAGGGAAACATTTTTGTAAGGGGTGGGGTTATTCAAAAGTCGAAGTCTTAACCCATTTGTGGCTGGTTAAAGAGACACAGCCCCTAAAAGTTGAAAATTCCCGTTTTCTGTGGATTTCTTTAAAAACATCTTGTAGGTTTTCAAGAAAAATTGGCCATTCGCAGGTCCTGGTGTGACATTACAAGTTGCATGGACAAAATATTCCAGTAAGCATTTGTTAACCCTCCACAGGCTCTCAAACATCGAAATTTTGTGAAAATGGCCTGTTTTCCGGCACCCACAGCACGCAACATGTACCTGAGAGATAAACATAACCTCCTTTATTGGAAGTAGAATTCACCGATGATCATTTTTGTACGTAATAAAGGTATTCAAAAACCAAGCGTTAACCCGTTTTGTGCTAGTTAAAGAGCGATATCCCTCAAAAGTTTAAACATTCATGTTTTCCGAGGATTCCTCTAAAAACATCTTGTAGATATTCAAGAAAAATTGGCCATTCGCAGGCCTTGGTTTAACATTCAAAGTTGCATGTACAAAATATTCCAGTAAGCATTTGTTAACCCTCCACAGGCTCTCAAACATCGAAATTTTGTGAAAATGGCCTGTTTTCAGGCACCCACAGCACCCAACATGTACCTGAGAGATAAACATAACCTCCTTTATTGGAAGTGGAATTCGCCGAGGATCATTTTTGTAGCTAATAAAGGTATTCAAAAACCAAGCGTTAACCCGTTTTGGGCTGGTTAAATAGCGATACCCCTCAAAAGTTTAAAGATTCATGTTCTAAAAAACATCCTGTAGATATTCAAGAAAAATTGGCCATTCGCAGGCCTTGGTGTAACATTCCAAGGTGCATGGACAAAATATTCCAGTAGGCGTTTGTTAACCCTCCACAAACTCTCAAATATCTAAATTTTGATAAAATGGGCTGTGTTCGGGTACCCACATCACCCAACGTGTAGCGGATAGATAAATATAAATTCCTTTATTGGAAGAAGAATTCACCGAGGATTCTTTTTGTAAGTAATAAGGGCATTCAAAAAACCAATCTTTAGCCCGTTTTGAGTTGATTCAACAATTATACCCATCAAAAGCTTAAAATTTATGTTTTCTCTGGATTTCTCTGAAAACATCTTGTAGATTTTCAAGAAAAAATGGCCATTCACAGATATTGTGACATTACAAGCTAATGCAAAAAATGTTCCCGTTAGCATTTGTTAACCCTCTACAAGCTGCCAAACATCAAAACTGTTAGATACATTTGAGATAAAATGGGCTATTTTCAAACAGCCACAGCACTCAGGGGTATGTATCAAACAAACATAACTCCTTTTGTGGGACTTAGACTTGTCGGGCGACGATATTGATATTAACCCTCTCCACCAATAATGATGGTTTTAACCTAAACATTTTTTTTATCAAACTGAATCATTTGAGACTACTATACCCACCTTTCTAAGGACATCAATAAATGTACTCCACTGATACAGATCAAACTGAATCATTTGAGACTACTATACCCACCTTTCTAAGGACATCAATAAATGTGCTCCACTGATACAGTTACACGCTAAAAACTAAAGTGTTAAAACTACACTTGAAGTGCTGTATTTAACACTTACTAAGTGCTGAACTAGCACTTTGTTCAAGTGTAGATATCCCAGAACTTGACAGGTAATACCACTTGACAAGTGTAATGTCGCGACACTTAAAAGGAAACAACGCAGATGACGTGGATCAGGCTCGAACTCTCGAGCCTGATCCGCGTCATCTGCTTGTGTCCTTTTAATTATGTACCACCAAGCGCAAATCAAATTATGGACGATTCTGGAAGAACCACCAATGCTAGACACATTGGAAGTGCCATCCATTCAAGTTTCAGATGTCTGACGATTGTAATGTCTAAGTGCTTAAAGCATTGCACTTTGAGTGTTAAAATCAATCCCTAAGAGTTAGAATAGGTTTAACACCTTGAAAGTGTCAGTTTTAACACTTTAGTTTTTAGTGTGTACAAACTATTCTTCAGAGACTAGAGTCATAGAAAATCATGGAATCTCATCTGGAAAAGCCATGATTCTCCAGAATCATTAAGTCTAGTCTATACTTGTATTTTGTACCTATTAATATAATTCAATATGAAAGTGTCAATGACACTATAGCTCAAATTGTGTAAGACATGTACATGTATAGTATGTGACACAGCAATGACACACATCTAGGTAATGACCTAATAACAAAGGTACATGTAAAGTATTGTAAATGTCTGTACATAAATACTGACCGTAGCCTGTAACAAATGTACAGGTACAGTATCGTAAAGGTGGGTGACAGTTAAATGCCAAACTAGAAAAGAAATCTCCATGGGGTTAATGTTACAATGGGGTAACCAAGGCCTTCTCATACGAGAACCGCGACAAATCAGCCGCCGGCCGAAGTGTTAATATTATTATTGTATGGTGCGTTATAAGCCAAATGTTAACAATTGTTTTGGCCTGTTTGATTTAAACCCTTCTACGGTTGATTCCTACTAATTAATAAATATTTGTCCAGTCCTTCTTAAAATATAGGTATTTGAATTTTAGCTCATAGGGTTCCCACGGGTGAGGAGATTTTATTTTTCTCATTGGAAACAGAAAACTGGATTGTGCTAATAATGTTTATCCTCCCAAAACAACACCAAATATTAACACAGCCAAGCCCAAAAGCACTCGTTACCGTTCCATGATGATAACAAACATAGTCTTAGAAGTTTTGTACAAAAAACTGATTGCACCTAATTTTGGTATAAAATGGCCACCGGCAGCCATCTTGAATTTCAGACCGCACCCAAAAACACTCGTTCTCGTCCCAAGGTAATAACAAAGGTACCCAAGAAGTTTTGTGAAGATCGGTTCATAAATACAGCTCCTAGCCCGAGCTGTATTGACATGTGCACTTACTGTGAAGAAGTAGCACTGAATAAATCAAATTTCATCTAATTTGCATAATTTCAGCACGAGAAAAAAAAAACGTATTATATGTGATGTATTCCATGTTACTAAACATTCATACAAAAATTTATTCAAATCAGAACTTTCATACAGAAGTTCTATACAAAAATCTGATTGCACTAATTTCGGTACAAAATGGCTGCTGGCGGCCATCTTGAATTTTGGACTGCATCCAAAAACACTCGTTCTCGTCCCACGGTGATAACAAAGGTACCCAAGAAGTTTCGTAAAGATCGGTTCATAAATTCGGCCTCTAGCCCGATCTGTATTGAATTGTTGACGCCGGACAGACGGACTACAGGCCATGGCATAACCTCAAATTTGACTATGTCAAAGTTGAGCTAAAATGAATCATTAGTATTTTAAAAGATATGGCAATTTGCCAACTGGCACATAGCCAGATCTTTGAAAATGCTAATGGTTCATTTTAACCCATTTAAAGTCATAACTGGAAAATACAGTTCTAAAAAATACAACTGTAAAAGTTTTATAGTATCAGCCCCTGTTAGTTCCATTTTACTGGAATAAGACTCGTAATATATTTCACCATGTCAGGGGCAGAAATCCTGTTTATCCCACTGAAGTTCTTTGTTCCGTTTGGCGGTAAAATCCTAATGCTAATGTGGTGATTCGTGAGCTTGACAAGCCCAAGAAATAATACTCGGCAATCGACAATGTGGTAGTGGTTAAGGCCGTGTTAGTTTGTCGCAGCCTTTAATATGGCATCACCGACTTTCATGGCTAATTACGGTGACTGTAGACTCCAGTTCTGAATTTGGGACCTATGAATCGCACATTTTTTATTCGAATCACATCCATTATTCGAAATCGAATCGAGTCAGTGTCGTGTTGAAGATGACCAATGGGGGCTGGGGTACTATAAACTTGATTTATTCCGACAGTAATGGCTCAAGTCCCGATTGATAAATAATGCAACTATAGCATCAATGCATGCTTTCGTCGAATAATATTGTAATATTACCCTGGAAGGATTATAGTTTATCGTCGACATTGCTTAGAAACCTTAAATTTGTATTTAACAGTGGTAGGGACTAGTGATATTGGAATTGGCATGGCTGGTGGCATGGGTGAAGATGTTATGTATCTTAATGTATCGGAGGTTACACTCAATCTTTTATTTCAACGTCATTTACGTACGATTTTCGTCCGAAATATACGTTTTGTGAGACGATGAAGATGACTAATACCAAGCTATATTCCCATGAAAAAGATTCGAGAGGCAACGAATCGAGCAGCCGATTTCGAATCGAATATCTACTTAAGATTCGAAATCGAATCGAATCTCGGGCTTCGCAGGGCCATATCCTGAATAACTCTCCCAGAGGCCTAGGAATGTGTATACAAAGTCTATCTGGCATATTCATATCCTGACAGAGGAAATACCTCCCCCCGATATTTGAAGGCGATTACGGGTCATGGCTCGTATGCTCTCAAAATTCTAGCACGTTGAATGTTTTCTTTGCCCGTGATAAGAAAATTTGGCAAAGTATCCAACAAACCCTGAGTAGCCCTTTCTCATCTTCATTGTCAAGTTTGACAGGATTGCAGCGCTATTGACGGGGCCGGAAAACATGTTATTACTACGAGAACAACTGTTCACAGTAACAGTTACTACCATTATAACTACTGCTGAATGTGTGATGGCTCACTGATCAGTATGCAGAACCTCTATTGAGGAGGTCTTGTGTTTAAATCTACCTGGAGTCACAAGTAATTGGACATGGACAATACACTTAATCTAACTAGTTTGGGAGAAAGGGCGCTGGCGCTGCGTGGTAAGTTGTATAAGATGTTGGCGATACACACCCTTCAATGCATAGACAAAACACGATGTGTGTTTGAATCGGTGGATGTTTTACATAACGAGTTGGAAATGGCGTAGTCATATTTCGAGAGAGCCGTAGGCTCGAGCGAAATATGACTACGCCATTCCAACTCGTTATGTAAAACACCCACCGATTCAAATACACATCGCGTTCTGTGTTTATTACACAACCCATGCATTAAAATGCATTTAAATAAACAAATTTTAATTCCGATAATTAAACCCAAAGGTGAAGAGTCTGTTTTGACTGAAGCTGTACTGATCATATGGACCGATAAAAAATCAAAACAACATATTCGGAACCAGTGTTTGTTGAAATTCCTATCGCTGTTTACGAACAGTAATAGCCACCAAATGGTTAGGCGTGAATGGGCTGGTGCCCATTCACGCCTAACCATTTGGTGGATATTACTGTTAGTACAAATATAAGTACAAATATCGATAAAAAATCAAAACAACATATTCGGAACCAGTGTTTGTTGAAATTCCTGTCGCTGTTTACGAACAGTAATAGCCACCATGGTGCCCATTCACGCCTAACCATTTGGTGGATATTACTGTTAGTACAAATATAAGTACAAATATATGCAGATTTGCAAAACAGCTGGGAGAAACGTTTTTAAAAGAAGTTCGAAGCATGTCAAGGTGTACGAAGATTTACCGAAATAAAGTTGACCAATTTAGATACAATGGGATCCAGAAAACGAGACGGCAACGGGACTGGGTTAATGTTCTGGTTGGAAATGATTGAGGTTTTTTAAAAATATTATCTCATTTTTGGCTAATTGTTTTTGAACCGACTTTATTTTGCTTTGGACGTTTTCATTTTCACACTATGCGACAGACGGCCGATGATTGTATAACGAAATGTGGAAACTTTTCGAAGCGTAACCAAACGGTGCGGTAAAAAAGTACCGGCTTGTATATCACCCGTTGAATACAGAATCATTTATATCATAGCGGCGATTCCGTTGAATACAAGGGTTTAAAGTTTAATGGATGTGTAATAAAACGCGAATCGAGCTTAAGGTGATAGATTAGTGCGATGGAAACTTTGACAGTTATATCTCACTGACTGCTGGTTCTCTTTCCATATCTAGCTTCCGCTATTCGTAACACTGTCCGATATGCTAAGACCTTAGACTGCAGAACCCAGGCTGCCGAAAATGTGGTTAAACCCAATAAAAAGGAACACAACAACTTCTGCTCCTTTAACACTTTCGAACAATAATTTGGCAGATTGAAGACATCTAATGTCTTAATTTGACGCGTGCACTCTGCAGATAGTCTGTCAAATATTGTGTACTCGTGCAACAATACTCTTCAGCAATACCAATCTTCCCAGGCTCTGTATGTGTGCGATCAGAAAGTGGTCATGCGTGACAGTTACTCCAGCTTCACTCACTGTAAACTATCCAACACAATATGTACTACTACTGCAAACTGGGCCACTTTAAATTTGCTATAACGTACGCAAGTCAGTTGCATTATGCTGACATATTAATAAAACAAATAATTTTTGTCAAGTTTTATGTGGTCATAAGGAAGCACCACAACTTCCGATGTCTCCGAAACACACCTGCGAGGTTTCTACTGGAATCCTTTGTTTCAACGCAACCATCTCATCAGAAAGGCGCACATGGTTGCCATCACATATTTACCGATCAACGAACCTTTCAAACCTCTCTATTGAAAATTGTGAATTTATCTTCAGAAATCAAGTTTCGGGAACAAAAATTGAATTGTTGTCTCCCAAAATATCTTTACAACTGATGTAAATACAACAATTGCGTCCGTAGCGAGTTCTGTTAGCGACCTTGCGATGGGGCGTATAACATAACAACAGACATTATATTATAGACACAATACCTCGCCAAGTGTAATTTGTGACATCTTCAATGGTACGTCTTCAGCGATTTCATCCTTCACCTAGCACTTTATACCTGTCGCAACAGAGCGTGCATCTATCACCTCTGTTTTAATCGTTGAGGTACTTTAATTTCGTGTTAACTCTACACACTTCATGCGACGACGATCATAACTGCAACTATGCAAGTTTATTTGTGCATGTTGATTAGGTAACTCGAGTATTAACATTCAACGGCTTGCACTGTTCCAAAAGTCACAACTAAGGTTTTTAAAAAACATTTTCCCTCTAAAAATACGTTATGATTCTTCGTTGGAACGAGCTGGTAGAACACGTTCCTATGAGGCGTCAAAAAGATATGATTTTCGACGAACGTGGATTTTTTAATTTATTGAAGAGTTTCCTTCAAGAGTCGTCAGCTAGTCTTGCTGGTGAACTGTTAAACAGGATGGCAGGAATATTGAACACTAAAAAACAGACATGCAATTACTCTGCGAAACCGAAAAATCTACCCTTACACTTGGTGACTCTCAACTAATCTTGGATTTATTTATTGGGCATTTAACGACGTTTTCGACAGTCAGAGCCACGAAGCGTCGGACAGTTTTACGGGAGGAGGGAGCCGGAGTACCCAGAGAAAACCACCCAACAGCATCGAGAAACTGTCAGATCACTCAACGTACTAACTCCGCACAGTCTGTGACGGCAGTGCCAAGACCACAATCGTCGTCAACGTGCAGTGGCCATATTACACAGCGTCACCGTGCCCCTGGGTGGGCAATGGGGATTAAGCGATTTGCCCAATGACACAGCCCAGTTACTTCTGGCCAGGGTCGGATCGTGGGCCTTTGGGTCGAACCGTGGACCTTTTGCAAACTTCGGAGTGAGACTGTGATAACTTACGTAATGTGATGCAAGTTTGCCTCCAGTTTAATCTGTCTCCTTTGAACGGTCATTATACTGTGTTTTTGGGACTCCTGACTCGTGGCTATATCTCGTATTGTTGCGCTAAGCTCATTGATTGGAGGTGAATCCCATTTTTCTAAGGTATCAAATAAATCTGGAATGTCTTCACTTGCTGCATATATTGAAGTTAGATCCTGAAATACGCGAGGCATATTAAATTAATTTGAAACAAACAGACAGCGTTTTTTGGTCAGAGCGACCACAACGATTCAAATCAATGCACACTAACTGCCTTTGCACAATGGACGTGGTGTATTTCTTGTGTTTAATGTCTTGAAGTCGACCTTAAAGCTTTAATCAGAGACAATCTGCTTTGTGAAAATACACTTACACCTCTGAACCCGAGAGTCCGCTTTTCCATTCTAGGAACATGATACATCACAATTTTATTAAGTGGGATGGGTGCTAAGTGCACATGTGGGGTAGGGCGATCAATATTTTCAACTTGCAGCCTTCGGGCTGCACGTTGAAAATATTGATTGGTGTACTCCTAAATAATGAATAAGGACCCTTCCAATTGCTGTGATTGAACTGACATGGAAGATACCGCCAGTGTTCAAAGGGTTAATGTCCGCGAATGGCACGGTAATCGATCTACTATTTTCCATATTGTCAACTCACAATCAGCTGTTACGCGTTGTTTGCTCTTTCTTTCTTTATTTCTTCTTTTTTGTGTTTGTTTTATTCGGTTGCTTGTCTTGTGCCTATTTATGTTTTGGAATAAGAAAGTGTATATAAAATGGAAACCTCGCGCTTCCAGAGTGGATACCGAAAATACTATACGAAAGATAGCATATTTTCACATGTGTCTTTGTCAAGCGTGAATATGCGTTATTTGTAGGCCCTCGCCGTGAAATAATTTCAGGACCCACTCCAAAACGGTAATTATCGTCTGTTTATGAAATGTTTTACTTCATGTACTTCAGCTGATTTAAATTATTATGACATATCGTAAAGTAACGGGAGTGATTCAGGCTATAAATATAAATCTTAGTGCTATAAATGGACTTTACTCTCAATCTTATTATTTTGTATGCAATGAACCACTTTGTAACTCGAGATAGTGATACTAACAAACATCATCAAGTCGTTACACTTCTAAAGAGGTATAACGGCTGCTAGTTCCTTCGTAGCATCAACGACTTTTGAACAGAGGCGAACTGGAGCACCAGAAGACCAGGTAATTTCCCGGTAAGCGAACCAGCCCAGCGATCAGATCTGTTGGGAAGTTTTGATCGGTTTTGATACTTCCATGAAAAAAGTTCTGATGAAATACTCCCTAAAAACGAAACTAACAACACAATGACCTACAGTTAAAGGCTTTATTAATGTAGTGATACCGTTTTTCTATTGGATAAGACGACTCCGGTGTACCTTAACTGTTAGGCCGGTTGGCCCACAAAACGGGCATTTGGGCTAAATAGGCTGGGCGGATCAATTTACCATTTTCCGAGCCAGTCCGCCTCCTTGACTTGGAATACCATGTGCTGTGGAGTTTTAAACCCCGTTCACACTCTCAGATAACTGTATAAAATACGCAAAGCTATGCCTTCCATTTTCATTTGACCGTGTGAACGAGTAATTCGAAGGAAAATACGGCAACCGATAAATAAGCGTGTTGATATCAATATGCGGGTATGAGGAGTATGTCTTGGTTTTGGAGGAGGCAGGGCTATTCTGAAAATATTATGCTAGAGACCTCAACACACAATCAATTTTCCAGTGAAGATATGGATATGATGACGTTAATTCGATCGTCTTAGCATGGCCATATACTGTTGAGAAAACAAGCCTAGCGATCTATTGAAAACCAAATATATACAAAACCAACGCAAAATTCTCGTAATTGCAATGCAATAAGACGCACACTTTGCGTCGGTATTCAAGGGTCGTAGAAAACGATTCCTAATTTCAAGAGCTGTAAAATGTATTTGCATTAAAATACGAAGGTTTCCAAGTAGAATTTTACACATTTTTTTCGAAAGACTTGGTAAAATTTTTGATTAACTCTTTAAACTATGGCTACGACTCAGTTGAACAATCCATTACACAAAGAGCAAGGGTAATTTGCTGTTCACCGAAGCCTAACAAATCCAAATTATATATAAAAATGGAGCTAAATTTCGTTAACGAATGCAGACACCAAAATTGTTTTAACGGTGATCGAAAAGCGTATTAAAAATGTTTTACCAAAATTAATCTCTGATACTCAACTGGATTTTATGAAGGGTAGATTCATTGGTAAATCATCTAGATTCATACTGGATCTAATAGAAAATGTGAAAATATGAGCATTTCGGGTACTTTAGACTTTGAGAAAGCATTCGACTCTTTGGAGTGTCTTTCATAGAAAATGCATTGAGGTTCTTCGCGTTTGGTCCATCAATCATTCAATGATTTCATACATTTTATAAAAACATTTTTAGCTGTGTCTTGAATAACGGACATTGTTCCGAACGTTCAGTCCAGAAAGAGGGGTTAGACAAGGAGAACCACTCTCGCCCTATCTCTTCATTTTATGTGCAGAGGTCGTCAGTGTTTTTGTTAAAAACAACCACAATCTCAAAGGCATAGAAATTCAAGGCTCCGAATACCTGATTAACCAAACTTCGGATGATACCACTCTTTTCACCATGACGACGCGGATTTATTAAATAATTCAGTGGAGTCAGTGAATATGTTCCCAAATATTTTTGGCCTGGAAGTAAATTTTGAAAAAAACATAAGCTATGTGGACTGGACAAAAAGTGGATGTGGGGAAAAATCCAGACATATAGAGAACCTTTTAAGATATTAGGAATAGAATATGATCTGCATAATGAAAATTACACCCTGAATAATTATGTCAGGAAAATTGAGAAGATTAAAAAGCTTCTCAGTGATTAGTCCTTTCGGCATTTAACAATTCTGGGAAAAATGCTGAGATAAAATCCCTGACTCGGACAATTTTGATAGATGTTTTTACGATATCACCAAATCCTTCGGAACATATTTTTGGTAAAATACAAAATATATTTTACAGTTTCCTATGGTCCGACAGAAGAGACAAAATAGAACGAGAAATAATAACAGAAAATGGTGGGATAAAGTTTCCACACATAAAATCATATAGCTACGCTTGGGGCGCGGTGGCTTAGCAGGTAGAGGTGCAGGCTACAAGCCGATAGGTCATCGGTTCGAATCCCACCTGCGGCATCGCGTTTTGTCCTTGGGAAAGACACTTCACACCCATTGCCCAAGTTGGGGCATGGTGGCGTTGTGTACTAAGGCGTACTGCACGTCGATGATGCACTTGTCTTCAACCAATGCTAACGCTGCTTGTGTGGAGTAGTATGTTGGTGAACCTGACAGTTGCTCGCCGTGGCTCGGTGGTTCTCTCCGAGTACTCCGGCTTCATCCACCCGTAAAACTGTCCGACACGAGGTGACCCTGGCTGTCGAAAGTGTCGTTAAACTCCAATAAATAAATAGATAAATAAATAAAAAAATAATTATAGCTACAGGATTTACAAATGACCTGGATTAAAAAAACTAATAGACACTATTGTGTTTTCCCCGTGAAAACCACTAGTTATAGATGACTATGAGCAACTAGGAAGCTCCAAAATGTGGTATATGCACAAAGAAGGCTACAAAAAGTATGCATGCATACAAACCCCTTTTAGAGAGAGATGTAACAAACGCATGGTCTCTTTTAGACGATGACCCCATTTCCAATTCAGTAGACATATTTTCAGAACCTTTGTATTATAACAAAAATATAAAGATCGACGGAAAATTTTTCTTTTTTCTTTGCCAAAGACTGGTTTGAGAAGGGGATATTCTTTGTCAATGATCTTCTTACAGAAAGTAACAGTTTTTTTCCAGACTTTTCCCGTAAATATATATATTCCTTTATTTCCTCCGATATCGAAGAGCAAGTATAATTACAAATGCAAAACAGAGAGTGTATGAACAAAACAAATAAAGAAAATAAACAAAGAAACGAGAAATGACAGCAAGATAATATCAGTGTATGTACAAGTTTATCTATACAATCGGGTATTTTGACTGGGGCTGAAAGTATCAGTCACAGCTGACCCTTCCTACAAATCAGGAAGGAAGTGAGTTACTATAAGTGGTGTACTAGTTTTTCCGCGAACTAAGTGCCACAAATCACAATAGGACACCTATAGTACCACGGATCTGCAGGAAGAAACAGCTGTAACTGACTCCCCAAGCTCGTCGTGGATGCAGAATGCAGTTATGACTGCCTTCCCCCTCACTGAAGGCTAGACTATCTTGTTTCCGTATTGGAGTGGGGTGTGGAAACACCATGAGAAAGCCATGGTAGACTTCTAAGGTTATTAGTTATTCATGGAGACTTTAACCATTTCAGCACTCCAGGCCGAAATGGCGGCCAGCTGACATGTTCCGTTATGTCGTATAATATCCGAAAACTGAGTGCGAAGAGTGCAACAACTACTATTTCCAAGCTGCCGCCCTTGGACGGCAACTTGGAGATAGTAAATTGTTCCATCATTCGATCTCACTATGGTCTAATCTTTTTAATTCACTAATAGGTAACTGAAGATACCATACAAAATTCGGGGCTGAAATAATTAAATAAGTAAACTGATTGTTGGAAGCATTTTGTGGAAATGGGAAACTGGCAAGATAATTGGATGATGATCGTGAGACTAATAAGGAATATGTAATATACTTGTATCATTACATTAATCTTTTGTGAATGTATTCCATTACTTTGCTATGGATGTAACAAAGAAGTGCACAAATTTGGGAATATCGTCAACAAGATCTAATACCTGTTCAGAAACATAGCTTAGAAACACGGACAACATGCTTCTTCGCTGAGTTGGTCCAAATACATGTAACATGCCACGCCAAACATATCGAGGATGGCGTACCAAACAGAATTCCGAATGTTTTTACGGTAGCTGCAGGCCAGAATGGCGTGATGAACTTCGTCTGACAAGAAGCAATGGCATTTTGTACAGATTGAGGGACCAGATTGGTGCGTCTTAGTAAGAAGTTTAGCAACTAAAATGAAGGATCTTTTATCTTCTGGGTATTTTCTACGTGTCTTCTAAAGACAAGATATTTAAAACTTGTTATGAGCACTCAGAAACCTATTGTACGTAATACTGTCTCTCAGACGCTCAAACCATTCGCTACGATATTTTTGGTTTACCTGGTATCGTATAATTTGTTTCCAAAGAGGTTTTGGGGGGAATGTATTGTGTTTCCTAAATTCAGACATGTACTCACTAACGTCGTAATGCTGAAGTGTTTTGTTTATGTCTTCAATAAATGAATAATTATTTGATATCTGTTTAAGGTGAAACTGGTGAAGCCTTATCATAAAAGCGTATTTTGCTGTTTTATTTCCTTTGTAATTGCAGAGGGCCCCAAAAGGGAGAGTTTACGTTTATCAACTGTGCAGTTTAAGCTATATATACCTAAAAGTCCCTGAACAAAATCTGTTTTAGTGCTGACAGGAACACCTTTTTTTCTAACGTTAAAAACCCTGTGTGGTTAATGCCGCACAGCAGTTCACAGCCATGTAGGCCTTTGGGTAACACAAGTGAGGAGTATATTTTTGAGCTACTTACTGGGGTTATACCTAAGCAATACAGACCAGCATTTGACAACATCAAGAATGTGCTTCTTATTTTATTGCAGATAGCAGACACGAAGCCCCTGTTGAAGTTGAACTTGTACAATGGGATTCCTAAGAGGGTAACACATTCTAGTTCTGAGATGAGAGATGCACCGATACTCCACCGTCTTTGGTGCCTCAGAAAATCTGCCTTCGTTTCATTATAGGTTACAACAATGGTTTTGGACGGATTGTATCTATATCGCCATTTATTACTGTATTTTTCACATACATTGATGAGATACTTAAGACCTGATTCTGTGAGAGAAAACAGAGTCATGTCATCGGCCAGGGTTAGAGCACTACAGTTTAGTGAATACATCCTCAGACCTGCTCCACGTTTTTCTAGTCCGGTTTTGAGAGAATCTCTAAATAGTATGTACAGAAGTGGTGATAAGATACCTCCTTGCCTCGTGCCTTGTTTGACTTCGAAACAATCTGAAAGGCGATCTCTAAATTTTATGAAGCCTACCCAAGCCCAGGAAAAGTGGAATCATCGTTTCAGTATCAAACGACGATTGGAAGATTGGCAGTTGATATACACACGTTTATCCATCATTACAGATGACACTTATCTGACGACTTTGCAATATAAAATACTACATAATATTTTATTTACAAACTCCACACGGTTCAAATGAAAGCTGTCAGAAGCAGAACTATGCACTTTCCGCGGCAATACGATAGAAACATAATTGCATTTGTTTTTAGAAAGTTCGTACACAAAATCAGTTCTCTTAGAGTTCAGAGAGCAGCTGACAGACAGGTGCAACGTGTCTTTCGAACGCATCCCAAAATTTGTACTTCTGGGACACCCAGCCCATCAAAATAAATCTGACGAGATAGTAGCGGTAAGTGTACCCATCTTTAAAAAATATATTTGCTCTTGCTGGGTGAGGGGGTGCAGACCAGCTCTAAAATCTTTTATAGAAAAACTTATATTCATCAAAACCTGGAAATGTCGTGCAGTTACATGTATTCATCTGAAAAAAGCCGAAAATATAAAAGAACAATAGAGTATTTTGAACCACCTTTTACACTCAAAAATATCTCTCTTTATATATCTTCAATGCAAGGAGGGCACTATCGGCTTCTACAAATTAGTCCACCAATTTGGAGAAGCTGATGGCTCCCCATTAGTGTTGAAGGAAGCCCGAGGGTGCCTCTACGAACCGGTTTCTTTTACTCTCTATATCAATTTAACCGACAGTGGCAGCTTTTTTTCTTTTCTTGAATGCGGAAGCAAAATTACAATTCTCTCTGTAAAGTGTCCATGTTGTAATAATCTTATTTATTACACACCTGTTCTATGTAACCACCATCTACAGCAACACTAAACCGTGCGGAAAATGAAAACCTGTTCCGCACATATGTGCGGAACGGAAATCGTTGACGGACTAATTTTAAATAGAAGCGAAATTTCACTGGAATTTTTTACAAATCATGCAACGCAATTACAATTTGAATCGCTAGCGATAGCTAAAAATCATCCCCTGAGATCCAATGTGTTTTATGTGACAATAGGTACATAGAACACATGGAACTCAGGGAACGAAATGCTTATACGGGTTCCCCTTACAGATTTGGTTGGCGATAAAATGTGTTGTTTTTGTTGATAGTTGTCAAATGAATTGCCGAGTGTCCATCTAATAATTGTTTTTATAGACGTGAAGGCGTGTAATAAACACAGAACGACACACTTGTACCATCGCGAAGGATAAAACTCCATGCCTGAGGCCTCTCATTTTATCCTTCCTCGCTGGCACTCGTGCCGTATCGATTAACCCATTCACACGTGTGTGTCTTTCTGTGTATTTAAGGAAAAACGAAAGTAGATCTTGGATGATGAAAAGAATACATACACATCTATATATTTACCGTTGTAATCTAAAAGTTTTGTTTTGGGGGTTTTTTTGTTTTGTTTTTTTTTTTTTTTTTTTTTTTTTTTTGTCGTTTACATTATTTGTGCATATATACTGCCTATCCTTTTTCTTCTTGTTAGTAACACTGCATGTTTATCGGATTGAAAAAAGATGGTTTACTGAACATACCGTCCAAATAAAGAGACTGCTGAGTTCGAATCGGGTGATGATCCATGCTCTGTTGAGTTCCAATTCTCGTTGAGCGTCTTGCTGTATATTTTGATAGCTATCAGACAGCTGAGCAATCAGGAGATTTAGGAGCACAACGCAAGTGATGAAAAGGAACAGCACCATCAAAATAGCGCTTAACGGTCTATAATATAAAATATATTGTATGTAAGAGATCTCAACCTGACTAAAATAATTCGTTAACCACGGCAGGCCCTTTTTATTATTTAATGCCTGTTACAACGATTAGGACGTCCATTGCGTGCAATGGAAATTACTACTCACTTACAGGTATAACCACTAAATACTCGGGGAGTGAAGTTTCTACACAGGATAAAAGTCCATATTCTGTGAAAAAGTATAAAGGTATATGAAGTGGGCGTAGTGTCTCAATGATAAGTGTGACAGATTCGCGACCGAGAGATGGCGAGTAGAGATGAGTAATATACCGAAAAAAACGGACCGATACCGGTATCATGGGGATACCAAAAGCCGAACCGAACCAATCGTTGAATACCGAAGCCGTCTGAATTTTCAAATTTTCCTACATTCGGTATTTATAAGTCCCTGTTGAGGTTTAATAACAGTTGAAAGGTTAATTTTCATAAAAGAAGTGACTGATTTTCTTTTAAGTTTGTTAACCCTCAATGGACTGTCCTGAATTCCCACTAGACAACAACCTGTGCATGTCCAACTGTTTAGCAGTGATTTCTTGCCACGTCTGGACTGCCTCTTAAGGTAGCCAAGACCTGACTACAAATCACTCCCCATGTGTTTTGTCTGTTGTCAGCAGGATCTCCTAAAGATAGCATTGTCGCGACATATGTTCAGAGATCGCAAAAGCCTGAAATATAGATCTTTAAACATTAAGGTGCGTTTAGAACAAGTCACAATATTATTATAGATATAATTTGTGGTCGTAAAAGAATGCTACTGTTGAGCTCATCGGCAGTGTCATTTACAGCGTTGTGGTAGAATGATACTGCAATACCTTATTCTGTTTTGCCTGAAGTGAATTTCACTTTGGTACTATCAGCAAATCTCCGTCAAGTCAGGTAGCGAATACCGAACCGATACCGAGGTATATGCCCCTTAAAATACCAAAACCGATACCGAACTCAAAATTCCAATACCACCAATCTCTAATGGCGAGTTCAGAGTTGGCATGTATTACTTGGGTTTCGTGATTGAGAGAGGGTCTTGTTCAAGTTATGCCCTGGCACTCACCGATTACATTTGTTGGGAGTCATGTTTTTACAATCAAATATCGTGCATGGTCGGTGGGATCAAACAAACAAAAACATGTTGCCAGATATGATGATAGTTACCATGAACGCCATTAAATAAACAGACAAACAAGACAGAAAACATCAGCATAGCTATATGGTGTGCGTTCTGGGACGCTTGTCATAAGGAGTGTGCCGTGCGACAAGAAAAGCAAATGAAGAATCGCTATTATCTCAGATATTAATATAGCGATTGATACCCATTTTAAGTGCAAACACCATTCAGAAAGAGTACAGCTCTGTTTACCACGGGGAGATAACGGTCGAGTAGTTTGTGATTGCGTCTACTTGACGGGTGGGCTGGAGTTCGTACCTCCATATAGTTGATATTATTAATCATTGGAAGACATAACTCGAAATAAAAGGGAAATTCAATGCATGATAACTATTGATCGCTTTTGTAGACGGTTCGCGAAAGCTACATTCTTCATATATACACTTATTCTAAAATTCAGAAAATATTTGTTTCAATTATTGGAAGTCATAACTTGTGAGAATGATGCCGGCAGATGGATAACAGGGTCGAGTAATGCTGCAGCTTTGGAAGCAGTAAGGGGGGAGCTTGGGTGGATGAAAATCAAGGACAGGGTAGATTCGGGAAAACTGTGTTACTTTAACTACTTGAGAAACCTGCCTGACAACCGGTGGTGCAAATTGATGCTCGATACCATTTGGAATTCTAATATAGAAACGGGGTGGTCAAAACATGTGAGGGAACTAATGGACAATTACTCTATAGAGGTCACAAACATAGAAGTAGGAATGAAAGAAGGCAAAAGGTTTGTCAAAGAGAGAGTCATGGAAGATTGCAATCGAAACTGGCGAGCAGGGGTTAGCGTGAAAAGATCACTGCAGGGGTTACAATATAAAGAAAAGCCAGCTTTTGAGAAGTACCTAGATGGCACCTTTGGAGGGTCACTGCTGTTCAAACTGAGATCAAGATCACTGGAGCTTCGAGGAAAAATTGGGAGAGATGGGGAAAAGGGATGCCAAATGTGCCACTCTGGAGTAGTGGGGACCCTGGAACATTTTCTCTTGGAATGCCCACAGTATATACCTCATAGAATAAAATTTACTGGAAGAATAATGCAGAAGTGGGGTGAAGAAACAAAGGATAGATGGCTGAAGGGGGACACGAGGGAGAGGGTAGGAATGCTTATTGAAGAAATTGAAAAAGAGGAAGTGAGGGACAATATTAAGCAGTTTATATCTGAATGCTGGGAGGAGAGGAGGGGATGAGGGGGTGGGGTGCAGGGGGAATGATGGCCTTCTCTTATGAGGACCGCGACAAATCAGCGGCTGGCCAAAGAGTTATTATTATTATAAAATTGCAAATCAAAAAGCACTAATTCAAAATAAACTTTGCAGAACGAAAAATCAATGCAGCTCTGACGTTTATCACACATGCACCAAGAAAAAATGCCAGTTCTATTGTTTTCACTCGAAATAGTTTAACCCTTTACCCAACGAATCGGCCACAACCGCGCCGCGTAATATGCAAATTCAGCAGCTGAAAAAATTATTATTTTTCATAAAAATTCAACATAATCATATCATGTGACCCCTCTTTGGAACGAGCTCGTCGAGCTCGTTCCAATGAGGGGTCACATGATATGGTTTTGTTGATATGTTTTAAAAAATTAAAAAAAAATAATATTTAAAATAATAAATTTTGATATCGTCTGCGTTGGGTAAAGGGTTAAGACTGCGATTCAAAGAACAATAAATCATAATCGACTTTGAGAATGTCTAGCAAGAAGTATGCCGCATCATATATCACAACATAATCTTTTAAATTATTGGAAGACATATTTAGAAAAAGCTTAAATGTGTATTTGAATGGAACAGCTCTTTGTAGACTTTGCGGAAAGAGCGTGAGTTGTACGTCTATCGTGCCCTCATCTATATATACCTGGGCCCAGTTTCATCAACACACTTATGAAAATTCTTACGCAAAGGCGTACCTCATGACATACCTATGCATAACTGGTGATTTCACAAAAGAATCTTAGCTAAGAAAGTTTAGAAGTAATTGTTTAACTTCAAGACGGCTCTTGAGTATGCATAAGATGTTTGTAATGCCGACAAAATGGAGATAACGGTCGAGTAGTTTGTGATTGTGTCTACTTGACGGGTGGGCTGGAGTTCGTACCTCCATATAGTTGAGATTATTAATCATCAGCTCTCAGACTGTTTATGTTACTATATAAAATCACAGTTAACGTTGTGTGGGTTGTTCAGCATATAATACCACTTTGGTTCCTGTCCAATCAGTTCTTCCTGAGTTTTGGTCATCGCTTAGCTAAGGCATTTTCATGGAATGGGGTTCGCAGAGCACTACTTATGTGTAATCAACTCCGCGTAGACTGTTCGCCCATTCACTTCCCATCAAGAGTGTTAAGAACCACTTTCTCCAAAAACAGGAGAGAGAGAGGGGGGAGAGGGAACAGCCTTATCGTTACCAACCTACCATTGCAATGCAATTGACAATTTGCAGGAAAGGTGTGCGCATACTCTCTACAATTAATTATATTATGTGGTTAAAGATTCTCTCGTTTGGTTTGTCTCTACTACGGTCGTTGAAGTCGAGGTATATGTATATTTTGGATCCATATTTAATAAATTCGTTAAATATGTGGCCAAAAATTGTGCACTTTTTCAGTGTATGGGTGCGTTCAATCTGAGCATTTAATCCTTTACACAACCTAACGGTCAAAACCGGCCAGCGCTATTCACAAAAATTGCCATTCAATTTTCATTATTTTTTTAGTTTTTGTCTCAAAAACATAGCTTATGACCCCTCATCGGAACGAGCTCGTCGAGCTCGTTCCAATGAGGGTCATCAGCTATGTTTTGATGCAAAAAATGAAAATATTAGTCATTCAAGAATTTTGTTTGCAAGTGTCGTCTGCCTTTCTTGTTAGGTAAGGGTTAAAGGGAGTAAACATTTACCGATTATTCGAATAAGGAAAACACAAATCGATTAAGCTCCAAACGATTGATAGTCGACGAATCGAATATTCGTGACAGTTCTTCTAATCCATGCCCCTATTATTTAGTACCATGACCTTGTCACTACAAACAATCGAGAATGGTCGGGGTGACAGACCATACTGGTACCAAATTGCATTGTAGAAATTTATGGATACAAGGAGCAAATGTACTCTGGGTAGACTACCCGGTGGTGCAAAGAACACATGCTTGTTGGCTCCTCGAGTTGCACTGAATGTACTTCGCAATCTTCCCTACCCGACAGTCCAATGTACAGTTTACAACGTTTATTATATCGCTAAAGGATGTGCGACACAGACCGTTTTACTCCACATTTATAACAGGAATTCCCGCCTGCCTTTTTGGTTCTGATCCGACGATTTTATTTCTAGTTGTATTCTTTGATGGATTTGAAATGAGGTTAGAAGACTTTCTCTTGTCCATTTAACTGCTCCCGAAGTATTCATCTATCCATTTCCATATATTTAGGCACTGTGTTTTCTGTAAGGATACTATGTGCAACTGATTATTCCATCAACATCTGACCTGTGCTTGACCTGGATTCTCCTTGAGAGGACATTTATAGGTTACTACGTTTGTTTATCGTGTGAGCTTTTTCTGACCATTAAACGTAATATGCGTAAGACACGGTCAATCAAAAATTTTCCGGAAATAGCCCGCATGTGTACGCAGTAGCAGGCTTGAAGTGAAACGTTGCCGGGTAATCGTTGACAGAAACTCGAGATATGATTAATGAAGTGAAGCAGTTCCGGTACACAATGTAATGAGTTTAGAATCGTTGTTTCAATGACATTTTATTATTGTATGCTTCAAATATATCTACGTCATTGGGGACTATATTTCGGGGCGGATGCTCTACTAAATAACGCATTATTTAGCAACATAATTCGATGTTTTATAGAGGCGCTCTATGTTTTTCGCCCCATTTATGCACATGTATCCGGGTTCGGCAAGTGTATTAAGTAGAATCTTGTCTCCAGTTTACAGTGAAATTTATGAATCTCGTTTGATAAATGTCGTAATAAACAGGAGACTCGTCGGAGATCCTCAATGAACTATTTCTTCAACTCTTTCCCTAGCACCACCTAAACATTTTTATATATGACCTAAAATCATAGCTTGTGACGCTTCACTAGAAAGAGTCGGGCGTTCCAAGTGGGTGGGGCAGTAAGCACGACGTTCCGTCGAGATGACTTAAGCTATAGTTTGGAAGCAAAAATTGAAGGACCCCCCTCCCCCCCCCCCCCCCCCCGACAAAATAAAAAAAAAAAAATGCAGGGTAATCTTTGTGAATAGTGCTTGACGAATATGGAATTAAAACTGGTAAATGGTTAAGCAGCTCCTTTCAGAGTAACCTTGCAGACACTTTCAAACGTTCTGGGCTATTCAGTATAAGGTGGTAATATGTACTTCTTTTCTCTGTCATTATCTGTGTATGTTTTCCTTTAGTTTCGGGCCTAGACTAACTAATCCTTTGCACCTTGAAGAAATCAAAATTTGAAACTGGAAATTGTTCCCATAATACTACTGGGAATTTAATTCAATCTTATTTGAGAGAGTTTGACATGGAGAATTAAATTGGTTTATTTTCTCGTGGCATTATACGGAAATTGCCGGTTGAACTTCCGGTATTTGATCATCAGTGTGCACATTAGTCCCCTGCGAAGCTTCGAAATTCGATTCGATTCGAAATAGTCTCCATGATTCGATTCGATACCATTTCAATTGCGCCGATTCGAATATTTTCGATCGTTGAGATGTGTTTATAATCATACAAAGTGTCTCCTCTTGAACTCTTGAACTCTTCTTCTATCGTCAGGTCTCCTGTACAGGAGACCTGATGATAGAAGAAGACTTCAAGTAGGTTCCGCTTCCGACATTACATTGATTCCGCTCTGGAATATTCCGCTTTTTTGGCTTGGTTTGCACGAGTCGTCGTCGCACACAACACTTGAGTGGAGACTGACAATATTAACGGTTGTAAAAAGGTGTAATATCCACAACTTGGAAACCTGTGAGAAAGTACTTACTTATATTCCACATACTCCTCAACTGGGCCCACCTCGATCAGTATTCTCAAACCTGTAAACATTATATTCCAGAAATCCCTACAAATAACAGAAAAATCACTATCAACTTACGAGCATTAGATGGGAAAATATAAAATAATTGGGGAGTTCATTCCACGTCCACTCAAGCCATGTCCGTTCAGTGCGCGTTCAGATAGATTTTTTCCTGGAAAGGAGCAGTCTGCTAGTTACGTATGAAGCGTTGTTGGTCACATGCCAGCAAAAGTGTTCATTTCTATGTCCAAACTTTACAAAAATGAAGTAAGATAGTCAAAAATCAAATTCTTGTTTGAGAATTATTTGGCAATTTTGGCCTCAATGCGATGTTCCTTGTTAGAACAGTATCAATATTTTACAATAGTATATCAGGGGTGGTTTGGCCTCTTTCGTGTTGAGTGAACAATAATTTGTAGTCATGTCCAAACTCAGAACAACTGTCTATCCACAGTGTTTATTCAGAAGTCACTGCCACTCGTTTTCTACCCCAGAGTTTCTTGCAGATTATGTTTCGTGTGGTATGGGTAACTGAATTGACATTTAATATGTGTGAAATTGGTCTTATTCAGTGAACTGAGAGGATTCGTTATTCGGGACAATGGAGGATATATTATAAAGTGATATTTGTGAATACACAAAAGCCCGTTGTGATTTATATAACAGGCATCACAGAATTTGACAAGGGATTAAATTTTAGGAATGGAACAGAACCAACATGTGACTTTACATTTAAAAAAATCAGTTATGCAACCACACAGTTAAAAAAAACACGTTTATAATGATAGGTCGTAATGTAATTGTCCAACCGGAAGCTCCTCTTATTCGTTTTGTCAGAACAAGTAGGAAATATAGATGTAGAGTAAATTAAGCATTTCATATGACCTATCAGCTTGTGAGAAGAAATAATATGAATGTAAACACTTAATTATCCGCGATTTCGTACGTTGTAAGTCTCAAACACATTGTCATATTTTTTCACTCTAGATTCCGTTTTACTGAATCGGAGAATACTAAAAATCAAAATTTGCATTTATTGTAAATAGTCCAGCCTTTTGTGGCAGTGGTCTACCGTTTATGGGGAGAAGAATACGTGTAGTTTTAGTGATTGCAGCACGCACTGTTTGGCTGGATCTTAAAAATGTAACTTTAAGGCAATGGAATATCTATTTTACTGTGATTTCAAGAACATAATACTTGTCTTATTGTGAATTTAAATTAAGCACTAAATATGTGATAGTCCCAGGCCCAGCACTGACTCTTATCTGCTTCGTCAACTTGCTAACAAACATTGAAATACCAGAACGACGAGCTGTATAATCTTCATCCACCACTCATCCACAAAACAGATGCTGTGTGGTGCTACTCATGGCTTGCCCCCGGCCCCGACCGACTGATATGAACTACACTGCAGAATTACACTATTCTAGAGCACACGTCGACGACATCGACTTCAGAACAGCTACAGTCAAACTATTGCAGTCATGTCCGAGGGGGTACGGATAGGGAATAGCGACGAGAAGCAGACCCCCCCCCCCCCCCCCACATAATAAAAGCCAGCATGGCGGCACAAAAGCCAGTATGTCTGCTTGTTGCTGCTCATGGCTCTTGACACTGCCCCGACCGACTCCTCAGAGAAAGAAAATCACAGCAACAAACTCTATTTTTATAGTTTTTAAAAATATTTTTATAACCTTTTCCAGATGGCATTTTACAATTTTGTGCAGCCATAGACTACTATGTGTGGATTTTAGGCTATATCATTTATTATTATTATTTTTATTATATTATTATTATTAATATTATTATTATTATTATTATTATTATTTGGCGTACACCAAATTTTTTTATTATAATTATTTGAGTTATTGGAAGACATAACTCGAAATAAAAGGGAAATTCAATGCATGATAACTATTGATCGCTTTTGCAGACGGTTCGCGAAAGCTACATTCTCCATATATACACGTATACTAAAATTCAGAAAATATTTGTTTCAATTATTGGAAGTCATAACTTATGAGACTATAAAATTGCAAATCAAACAGCCCTAACTCAAAATAAACTGCCCACAGGAAAACGCTGCCCACAGGAAAATTCGAAATCCAATGGAGAGGTCCTTCGCGCGTATGGAAGATGCGATGTCGTTGTATGGATACGTCTGGGGGTGTTATTTCACCCAGAAAGATGTTGCAAGATGGATTGCCACAATGGCTCTCCACAACATGTGTAGAGATGAAAATGTGCCATTGGACGAATCTTTGGAACTAGTCCCAAATGATAACATTAATGGCAATTACGAAGGCGCTAGAGATAGTGATGGGGCCCTTGTTAGACGGAACCTTAGACGTAAACGCAAGATTTTGATTTGCTTTTTGTGTATGTTTTCAATCTACAGGGTCAAGGATGTTAAGGTTATCGAGAACCCAGCAATGGAAGCTTGCCAAACCTGTGACTTTACATGTTTCATCTACGCGTGAGTCTACCGTAGACATGAAAACTGAATCGCTTTTCTCCACACACTGCCTGTGGAGCGTTGAATATGCTAAAATTAGGCGTAACTTGCTGCATGTGACCATTTAAGGACCATTTAAGGACGTAAACGCTGATTTGACTGCCATAAATTGAACTCTACCGGTGACGCGTCAGCAGAGCCGGTACGTTGAAACGGATATTTGCGGCAGTAAAGCCAGTGTTTACGTCCTGTAATTGCTTCTTTGTTTCTGTTTCACGCCCACTCCATTTCTTATTTTTCAACTCAGCGATCGTTCTCTTCCCTGTGTTGGCAGCGTTCGCTCTCTGACATATCAACTCCCTGGTTGCCTGTTTCGCAGACTTTGTCACGGTTGTTTTAAACTGGCTGAAGAGGGTTTCCTTCCACAAATGGATTTCACCAGTAAGAAAAGAACTGTCAAGGGCGGTGAAGTTTGGATTTCTCTTCGTGGTCCTGTTCATACTATCGAGACGAGACAGGAAATACACCAAGGTGAATGGCTAAGTTAGTGTATTGTAGCGCACGGGAAAAGCGAATCTTTCAAAAATCGAATACTCTTTGATCACAGTGGATAAGCGGACGCTTCAATTAACCGGAAGTTTCGGAACGCGAGGCGGTGAAATTTTATTTTAACACACAAGGTTGGCTGAACGCAGTTTTTAAATCCCAAGTTTTGACAGAAAGCGCCGACAGAAGGAACAGGTTATCTTCTTCACATGTAAGTATATAATGCTAGACATGATTCAGCCGTTGTCGTTATTTGTGGAAGCTGAAGTGAATGCTAATCGATTGCCACAATAGATGGCTATATTTCAGTGCAGAGAATGATGTGTGGCTAACATCGGAAAAGTATAAAAATTACATTTGAAGCCAGGATCGGTGGTCAAGATTGGAATTTCACCGAGGATCAGAGGGCGTTTTCTGCCACTTAATCACAAATACTGGCCACTTCTGGCCTGCTACGATCAACAATCATGTCTAGCATTATATACTTACATGTAAAGAAGATAACCCGTTCCGGCTGTCGGTGATTTCTATCAAAACTTGGGATTTAAAATATTAATAAAATTGTCATAGCGTATTCCTTAGTTGGACAGTATAAAAATGGCATAAGTATTGTTTAGCGAAACACTTGTGGCATTTACTTCGGAACTTCATAGGAATGCCATACGTGCATACTAATGAATGTCTTATGCACATTCATAAGTCACCTTAATGAATTCGCCCCCTGTATCGCAGCAATGAGCAAATCTGATATTCTTTGTCTCCGTTATCGGAAAATAAACGTCAGAACAAGATTAGTAATTCAAGGGCAATAACTCTCAATGGTCTTTGCAGGCAATAAAAAATCTACGGAGCTCTGGCCAACATATGTATCAATCGATGTTCCCCAAATCAGAAACATCACATTATGGTTGTTGGAGTAACTCGAAGGAATAACTCGAAAATGCTTAACCCTTTGAATCCTGGTGGTATCGTCCACGCCACGCAGCGATTCTACTTTCTAGAATTGTGACGTATCATGTTCATGGGCCGGAAAATCGGGTTCAAAGGGTTAAAATTGCTATTCCATTTAACTCTTGAACGGCATGTAGGACAGAGACCAACCACTCTAGTCCTGGGCTTCATACCTATGCACCTGTATAGAGAAAATAGATAGAATCAGATCAAATTTTTGGAGTTCATTGAATATTTAACTCAAAATAGTAATTTAAAAGGGCAAATACTGTTGACAGATATTGAGGGCAGAGCGAAAATAATATACAGCTCTGGCCCTCACAAATATACACCTGTGTACTTAAAATCCTAACAAGAAAAATATATTTGAGATTTTGGAGGACATAACATTGCCAAAGGATAGTAAATAACGGACGAGGGTTGACAGGCGGGCAAACGGCGGGTGTTTTATTTGGATGTTATTATTATGAGACTTTGAAGGACGCAATCTTGATTTACGTTTAACCCTTTGATACTTTTGTACGTCTTATGACGCATGAAATCAAACAGCGCATTGATACTTTTGTATGTCTTATGACGCATGGAATCAAACAGCGCCTTGATACTTTTGTATGTCTTATGACGTACGAAATCACACATCGCGTTGATACTTTGTGGCCATTTGTTTTATTATTATTTTTCGATTTTTAAAGTTTTAACCTCAATTCATATTTTTTCCCGAATAGTGCTCAGTGACAGCCGTTGAGCCAAGTGTTACCGCAGCTTAAAATACTAATATAATCCTGCTGTCAAGACTTCTTAATTGGTTGAGTGCTAGAAGCCGCTATCAGGGCTTTCAAAAAATTAGGATACCAGAGCAAAAGCCAACACTTTCCTAGCTTATATTTCATATTCATTCCAACACAAATAATATTTTGTTTATATACATTTGTTTATTACAAATTATTGGAGAGTGCCTATGGGCACTCTCCAAAAATTTTGTAATAAAACAAGTTCTGAATAACAATTCAGACCGCCAATAATAATCTAGTCCTCAACCAGATAATCACTTATGTGAAAAATATCTTGTTATTTTCACTTTCCGACGTTTGACGTCGCATTTTGGAAAACGTTGAAGAAACTGAATTCCCAGTGAAGTTTGAACGTCAGGATAATTAAAGTCTCAAAGGGTTAAATATAGATTTTGGATTCTGAGTTGAAGTCGGCAACTAGACCTGGCTTTTTAGAACAAAAATTACTTTCTGTCAGGAAACAAATGTACCTGTTCCATTGAATACTTTAAATAATTACTTTGTTTCGTCGTTAAGCCCTAAACTGTTTTCACCCCTTAAAGCAAGGAGTGTTGCTCCACTGAATGTTAACAGGAACACGAAAAAAAGTACTGTAAACTGTGTAATGTCCTCTTCCAAGATCTTCCAGAGTACGAGAGCATAGGCGCCGAGGTTCCTGAAAGTATTAGGAACACAATACAATAAACAAATTCAGGAAAACACACCGATTAATTCAATTTGGATTTTCACTATCGTTTCCTGTGTCAAACATGATGGAGAAAGCTACCCGACAAGGGGCGCAGCTAGGATTTTATACTGAGGGAGGGGGCAACAATCTTTGGGGGGTGACAGGTCGATATATGTCACAGGCGTATTCGAAGACCGCTGTCCTGAGGTGGGGAGGGTATGGCCCATCCATTGATGGGGTTCGGGGTGGGAGCCCCCGCCAATGGGAGAGCTATGCCCACCCTACCTCAGGCCTACAGTATTCCTCCCCCATTGTGGCTGGTTCTCCTCCGAGAAAATTTGAAAATTCAATCCTCTGAGCTTGAACCGGGGACCCTCTGGCGCTTTAATTTTCCCATTTTGAGAAGGCCACTGTAATTTTTTTTTTGGGGGGGGGTGGTGGCATGGTCCCTCCACCCCCACCCTTCCCCCGTCAACGCCACTATTACTCGACCATTGTACTATGAGAAACTTTCAAATGCTTTACACTTCGCGAAAATTACATGATAAACGTTCCATAATAATAGTATATTATCACCATAGCAACGTGGGGGGCGCGGTGACACCGTGCACTCAGGCGTACTGCACGTCGATGGTGCAGTTTGCCTTCAATCGCTGCTAACCCTACTTGTGCCGGGTTAGCAAGCCGGAGAGCCCGACATCTGCTCGCCGCTGTTCGGTGGTTCGCTCTGTATACTCCGTCTCCCTTCACCCGTAGAACTGTCCGACACGACATAACCCAGGCCGTTGAACGTGCCGTTAAACCCCAGTAACCAAAAAAATATATCTATTATGAACCTGCGAATCTCAGTTCAGGTAGAATCAACCCTCGAATTGAATCAGGCATCAGATTTCGAAGCGAATCGAATCTCACCGCTTTTCAAGTGTGGATATTGCGCCTTCTTGCAACTGTAATATTTATTGTCAGTCTCCACTCAAGTGGGGCGCGGTGGCGTTGCGGTAACCGGTTCTCGTCAGATAACCGAAGTTTTGCAACGTCGAGCCCGGTTAATCCTCGGATGGGTGACCGTCTGAACGATCGATTCGGACTCCCGCGTTGTGTCCTTGGGCAAGGCACTTAACCCCGATTGTCAACATGGGGGCACGATGACGGCGTGTACTAAGGCGTACTGCACGTCGATGGTGCGCATGTCTTCAACCAATCTAACCCTGCATGTGCTGCAGTGCGGAGTTACGATGTTGGGGAGCTGGCAGCTGCTTGTCGTTGCTCGGTGGTTCTCTCCGGGTACTCAGGCTTCCTCCACCCGTAAAACTGTCACGGTCATGATTAGACATAGTGCATAATTATGTGACCTTAAACACCAATAAATAAATAAATAAATAAATACTACTCCACTCAAGTATTGAATGCAACGGTGAATCGTGTAAACCAAGCAAAAAGCGGAATATTCTAGAACGGAGTCAATGTAATGTCGGAAGCGGAACCAACTTGAAGTCTTCTTCTATCATCAGGTCTCCCATACAGGAGACCTGATGATAGAAGAAGAGTTCAAGAGGGGACTCTTTGTATGATTTTAAAAACATTTCAACGATTTGAAAATATTCGAAACCGCGCAATTGTAATCGAATCGAATCATGGGAACTATTTCGAATCGAATCGAATTTCGAAGCTTCGCTGAACACTAATATCTAGTGTAACGTACATTTTAGTTCATTTCTTTTTAACCTTTTTTGTGGAGAACTATTCCAAAATTCAGCTTACTTTTTCAAAGCTGGCTAACTTTTTTTTAGTTTTTCTAACTAACAAAATCTAACAGCCTATATATACCCAAAATGTCTGACCAAATATCACAAACCACTTTAGGAGAACACATGGCCAGTTTCATCTTCATCGGCAAGAGTCTGTGTTTGGCCAAAACGGTGCATTGAGATCTTAACAGTTTTTCATCTGATCAGGGGCAAATAATGTAAACCTTTTACAATTGTATTTTCTAGAATTGAATTTTCTGCCTATTAATATAGCTGACTAAAATGAATCATGCCCCCGAATATATGTTTAGATACACACACAATTCTTAGTCCACGACTACCTCCCCTCCCAATCCCTAACACTGCATGAAGCATGATCAACTCGCGCCTTACATTTCGGTTTATATGTTTTCTACTTATTACAATTTTGTCTTCTTCTTTGTCAAATAGCGGTGCATGGATCATTCATATCTTTCATAGTAAGTGTTACATGTTTGCTTTTCCAGGAATCAAAACTTTTATGATATGGTGCCTGCATTACATTAATATAACTTATTACACCCCACTTTACATCAAAGATGGTGACTGACAAAATAACTTTAGATGCAATAAAATCAACCGAAAGGTTTGATTTCACGACCCTATTTAGGGAAATGACCGAAGATGATGAAGAAAGTATGGCACCCTTCAATATCCATCGACACTCCTGTGATTACTACACTAGTGAAACTTTCAGGAGTTCAATAGCAAACGACACTGCATTTTGTTTGTTCAATATAAACTGCAGAAGCCTCAATGCTAATTGGGATTCAGTTGTTAATTTTCTCAAAGATTTACAATATTCCAAAGATGTATTTGATGTGACTGGCCTCACAGAAATATTCAACATTCAGAATGACATCGAATATAAGCCACAGGGTTATCATCGATTATTATTTAACACACGGCCAGCTGATGATGACGGCAGAGAGGGCGTAGGGCTCTTCATCAAAGACAATATTTCATATCGATTACGTAACGAGTTGACAGTCTTTATACCACATGTGTTTGAATCACTGTTCGTCGAAATATATGACGATACATAAAAACACGATGTTGTTGGAATAATCTACCGACCAAATTCTAGAGCCGATATAAACTCGTTCATAAACGAAATGGCCGCAATTTTGGACAGAATAAATCTAAATAATACAAAGGCGTTCTTAATGGGAGATTTCAACATCGATCTCTTAAAATATGGAGTACACGACAGAACACGAACATCATTCGTTGACTATATTTTTATTGAAGGATTTCTCCCTTCAATTACCAAGCCAGCACGAGTAACGGATTATTCGGCCACCATACTTGACCACATCTACACTAACACATTATCGTCAGTTTTCAAAGGTGGAATAATTATTACAGATAAGTAGTATGTAGTGAGGTTTTGAGGTAACATTGGCCGGACCCCGGTGCCGGACCCCGGTGCCGGACCCCGGAAGTGACGTCATGACACGTGACCTAGTGGCGCTATGTAAGCACATATGACAAAAAAGGGATTCCATAGCCACGGGTGTTTTCCAAAAATGGATTTCATGGGATATCGCCATTGGATATAGAGGTAATGGGAATCGGATACGACTTCGTTGTAATAAGGGGAGATAACTCTGCATACAGATTATGGGAAATCAAGCAATCTGATTGGTTAGTTATAATTTATATAAATGATCTAGATAAAGAAACAACAATAGTATTCGGAATAGGGTCAGAACTAACAAGAACAGACCAGAAAAACTAAATATAGTACAATAAGGTAAACTGTTCCAGTAGATAGGCTCTTTTAAGCTACTGGAGTATACTCCGGAACAAAATGAACGACGGAAACACGTATCACCCCAACAACACGCGCGGCGCATGCGCACTAACACCACGTATCACTATAGCGATGACGTCACAAGATGGCCACTCACGCGGGTTACCATGACAAACATGGCGCCACTAGGTCACGTGACATGACGTCACTTCCGGGGTCCAGCTCCGGGGTCCGGCCAATGTTACCTCAAAACCGCATTACATGCTACTCAGATATCTCCGATTATTTTGGAACGTTCTACTCTGAGCAATCTATTAAGATAAAGGATGACGCGAAAACATATGTCAAACGATTCATTAATTCTCATAGGATAAACTCCTTTGAAACACAGCTAGGCAATGCCGATTTTGAATCGGTATTTAACTCATCATGCCCAAATATGGCATATAAAAACTTCATGAATACTTTCTCGAATTTGTTCAAAAATAACTTCCCTCTGCAAAAAATTAGCATTCTTAAAAAATACATTAAACGTCAATTCTGGATGACAAATGGTCTCGTCCGGTCTTCACTGAATAAAAACAAGCTATATCATAATAAGCTGAAACATCCATCGACTGAAAACACTGGCAGCTACAAATCATATTGTGCTATCTATAATAAAATAAAGCGAGCTGCTAAAGCATTGTATTTTATATTATCTTGAATGAGAATAGAAACAATATGAGAAAAAACCTGGGACATTCTCAGTACTGTTATTAAAAAAACAGATAACAATCATATCCTCCCGACAGAATTTGTTATAAGTGTGAAACTGGAATCAAGCCCAGCAGATATAGCCCCTGTATCGAAGAAAGAAGTAATATTCGTAACAAAATTAATGAAAGCAAGAACGAGTTAAGATTACAACGACATCTCGTCAAAACTAGAACAAGAAGTAATAAGTAAAACTCATGTTCAATAGAGTTCACGGGTTTCTGTCGAAATTTAATATTCTATTCCAGCATCAGTTTGGCTTTCGAAAAAGTCACACCACCTTTCACCCTATGTTGCATCTTCTTAATCATGTTGCTGCAAACTATGATAAAGCCACAAAAGATTGTACACTGTCATTGTTTGTGAATTTCTCAAAGGCATTTGACACTGTTAATCACGATATACTTTTACACAAGTTAGACTTCTAGGATCAGAGGCACAGCGAATTTGTGGTTCCGCAGTTACCTCACCAGACGAGCTCAGCTTGCAAAATATGGAGAAACTGGATCGGAATTACAGGATACATCGTGTGGAGTTTCACAGGGATCTATCCTAGGTCCATTACTATTTTTTTATTTATATTAATGATATCAGTAAATCTACGAAATTGAATGTTCTTTCTTTTGTGGATGACACGACTGGCTATGCATCAGATAACAACATTGATAGGTTACACAACCGCGTAAATAGCGAAATCGTGAAGCTCTGTGAATGGAATAAGGCAAATAAAATTGCCATAAACGCAAATAAAACAAAATATATTCTCTTTAGCCCCTCACATATTAAAACTGATAATTCCAATTTACGTTTGGCCATGAACAACAATAAACTTGAACGGGTATTAAATACAGTTGACGATAAAGCTGTGAAATTCTTACGTGTTTGTTTTGACGAATGTCTGAACTTCAAGCATCATATTACGGCTATTGCATCTAAAATATCAAGGGCGATATATGCTAAAAATAGAGTAAAAAATCCTTCCCATAGTGCGCTGAGACCCTTGTACCTTGCTCTCGTGCATAGCCACTTGTTATATTGCGTCCACACATGGGGACATGCCAACAATAGCAATAAGCTCTTTCTCCTACAGAAACGAGTTTTATGCATTATTAACAATAAAAAATTCAATTCGCACACAGATCCCTTATTCAAGAAAGAAAGAATTCTGAAATTTCCCAAGCTATACAAACGCAATGTCTAAGATATGATTGGTTGGAATAATGGAAATCTTCCAGTGAGTTTTACAAATCACTTCCAAATATATGACAGTGTTGTTATAGCCCCATATTATATTGAGATTGATATATCCTTAGTTGATAATTCTACAAGATTGATTTTTTTTTTTGGCATTTTCTGACTGGTCTGACTCATTGCACTGAGTGACCTTTGTTTACATCTTTGTTACACTAGTCTGTTGCACGTATAGCTGTTGATTGTTTAAGTAGGTCAATGACCTTGTTTACTGGAATTATGACAGAATAACCTAGAAACTGATAGACCTTTGTAGACATTTCATCTTCTAGGACATTCTATCTGGTTACTATATAAAGGTTTGTCAACAGAATTCAAAAACTCATTTTTTTAGAAAGCCATTTCAGAAGAACTTATTTTCACAGCAGTTGTTTCCAATGGAAATTATTATTGTTCTAATACAGTGCATTTATTATAGAAGCAGTGCTTCTTTGTGAATTTGGAAGATTGATTCCAAAAAGAGAATTTTGAAGAGAATCATTCGTCTTGGAAAAGAGAATTTATACTTTCTGTGAAACAGAATAATATTATTTTGTGAAAAGCCAGGATTCTACTCGATTATTTGGAAATTACCTGTGGCGCCAATACTTCTTGGATTTTTACTCCATTTGAACTTTGCGGAGCAATTTATTATATTTTATTGGAGACTACTGAAATTTCTAAGTGAAAATTTTATTACAAATCTACGGGGTACTATTTCTGAAGACACATTCTTGGATTTAATACCACCTGCTGGAAAACTTCTTCATAAGATTCTTCACAACTGGATTACAGGATTCGACAAACTGAACTTTGGACTAATTCAATAATTGATAAGTACCACTGTTTTTATTTTCTGTAAATCAATTAGTGTAAAAGATCTTTGTATCATTTTTTTATATTACTTTTTTTTAATTAAATTTTAGAATAGTTAAATTCATAGTTATTGTTGCTGATTCTCAGATTTCTTTCTGTTACCAATATCATTAATATTTCCACACCGTAAAAAGTGTGTCTGGAAGAATAACCAGACAGACAGGTCAAGTAATAAGAGGTATCCCAAGATCAAACTTCTCAAAAAAACTCCCAGTACATTCATTTCCAAAGCTATGGAACAGCCTGAGTAACAATATAAAAAATATTACGTCGTGATCGTTATTTATAAAAAGAATTACCCAAATTTCACTTGAATCCTATCATAACTCCGTACGCTGCTATAATCCGGTATGTCCTGACTGTCGCTCTGCCTCTAACTTAACATCTTAATCTATGCGTTCTGACTACCGTTTCAACTATACATCCTGATCAGTCGTATTCGTACCGCGACAAAAAGCGCATCATCCACAGTATTTTTGTTAAGTTCCGCCAACTAATCCGAATCTTCTCCACTCGACGCAGGCTATGCAACCCATCACAACTGCCTCTGAACATACAAACTGTGTGGTGACCGCCAGAACTCTCTCGATAAATGTAAGCATCCTACAGTCTAAAATATACTTTTTATGATACATATATGTCAGTATCCACGCATCGCTGCCGTTCTTTTTGTTTTGTTTTTTTCGTGTTTTTTTTTTTTTTTTTGTTCTTTAATTCTCTCCGTATTTTTTAACTCCTATACTGCCTCTCTCATAAACGACCCCTCATTTTCCCCTTTTCATCATTCTCTTTCCAACTTTACTATTCGGGGGCATCAGGAAGACAGTCAATCTTGCCTCCTTACAATATTCATGTTATTTATTATATTGTAAAAAAGCAAGATACCATTGTTAATATTTGTGTACCATTATACCTTAGCTTTGAAACATGTATATTGTTAAATAAAGAATTCAATTCAATTCAATTCATTACCATTTTAAAAGATGTGGCAATTTGCCAGTTGGCAAATAGCCACATCTTTGAAAATGTTAATAGTTCATTTCAAACTTCTTAAAAACATAACAAGAAAACACAATTCTTGAAAATACATTTGTAAAAGTTTTATAGTATTTGCCCCATCCTGTATTGTGAAAACAACATGATGTCCGATTCCTCTCTATTGTAAAACAAAGATGGTAGTAAATTGAAGTGAATTAAACTGAATTCTTTAGTTAATAATATACATGTTGCATGGCCTATGATGACCTATGAGATAATCTAGTACAATCATATGCAATGTCATTTTGATATTTTAACAACAGAGTAGATAGCATGTATATTGTAAGGGGATAACACAGCCAGATTAGCTGCCATCTTGTTATCTCCTGGAAGGCTGGTGAAATACAGGCACTATAGCTGAAGAAACACGTACATTAGTTCACACTTTTCAAATTGTTCGTTAGAATAATGTCAAGGGTTATTACCTATCAATAAGAGCTGGCCTTTTGCTTTTCTATATGTAATATACAATTATTTATATGGGGCAAGTGTATGAATTAAAGCTATCTCATTATTATCAGTTAGGTCCCTAAACATGCAGAAAAAATGTTTACCTGAAAACTGTTGAATATTTGAAAATGCGGAATGTCCAGAGGAGATAACCAATCGAGTACGCATACCACTGTGCATTCTGCTCTGTAATTCTCAGTGGTAACACTACGATGAGAAGTGATGTTGACGACATCTCTAGCCAATTGAACTTGTCCTTCCAGTAATCTACCTTATGTCTGAAAACAAAACATACAGTAGTGGATTGCCTTTTTTAAAAATACATCCGTAAAGCGTGGCTGCCCAATGAAAATTCCAGAAGTCTGTGAAAAAAAAAACATAAGTGGTAAAAGTAATGGGCAGCAGAGTTCAACCCAGAGATGCATCATCTCAAACTCAGCCTGTGCTCATATGTTTTTTTCGTAGGACGTGGAGAGTATATTAGGTATACGCCCAAGCTCTCAAGCCACCAGTCAAACTCGAAAATGAATTTGACGTTGTTATGGCCTGGGCTTTCCAGTCGTCACCTTAGTACTTCAATCTTAGCCATTTGAACCCTCGTTTCCTGGAATAGTATCGCCTTTGTGTATATTTACAGTGAGATTGGTCAGTCCAATATCAATATACAGGGTGGATAAAATAATAACTGCAGTCTGCAGTTATTATTTTATTATCAATGCCCCGTGTATAAACCTCTAAAAAATAAGACAAAAATGGGACGAAATTAGGCCTTGAACCGAAAAAAAACGGCCTTACTCGTTCAAATGGTTAACAAAGGCATTCCATTCGTTACACTTTGCAAAGAGGAGTAACGACCCTGGAGTAAGGACTGTTGTTTTGGAGGCGGACGCTAGCCTTCGAGACGTAGGATGTGCCTATTGCGTGTTCAATGAACGCTATGGATCGTCCCCCGAACGCAAAATACTGACCGACCCCTGAAATGGAACTTGCGCGACACGATAGTGTTGATTGGTGTTCAGGAAAATAAACGACTGGTCGATTAACTAATCAGTGGTTCAGTTAAATGCATGTAGTTCGTATCCTCGCACTACTCGGCTTGACTGCATCAGGTGGTCTCGCAAATTCATTCGAAACGCACCACGTTCTCCCCTTACAAAGTAAGCTGCCCAGCAGCTTACTTTGTAAGGGGAGAACCGTGGTGCGTTTATATTTACTGAACGGGTTGATGACATTTTGATTCAATTTGTTACACGAGCAATAAATAAGGAAGGAGAAACTTTAAAGAGAACACGTATACATGTTTATTCTGGGTTCTTGTCCAATAGAACTATCGCATTTTCCAGCACTTGAACTTTTAGAAGTCGTGTGAGGTACATGTTGGAAAGTCAGAATACTTTGCATTTTTATACAGTGGGCATAACAGTCATTGGAATTTCTACGACGATTGTTTACTGAAAACGTACTGCGATTGAATTTTTTCATTCCTATACGAACTGATTTTCAAACTGAAGTTCAGTAACACAAGTACAATATTATTGTGTATATCATTTAAGACCTTAATATGTATTCCGAGCGCGGTGGCTCAGTGGTAGACTGTTGGACTTCTATGCTGGAGGTCCTGAGTTCGATTCCCGTCCGTGACGACCCGCGTTGTGTCCTAGGGCAAGGCACTTTATTCCGGTTCCCTACATGGGGGTACGATGGCGCCGTGTCCTAAGGAGTACTGCACGTCGATGGAGCACATGTCTTCGGTGGTTCCTCTCCGGGTAATCCGACTTCCTCCACCCGTAAAACTGTCACGGTCACGATTAGCCATTGTGCTTAAGTATGTGACATTAAGCACCAATAAATAAATAAATTTAAAGTTGGCCAAGTATTTATAGTAATGATGTGCTTTTTGAGAGACTGTTTACCCCTGACATCGGTTGTCAGGTTTTTTGTTCGTACCTAAAATCTGCGGTCACTTATTTTTTTCCGTCTTGAAGGAGGAGGTCGGTAAGAGAGTAGAGGGTATCTAAGCAGAGGTGAATAGGGTGGGTGCTTTGGCGTTCCACTGCCATTTCCGTCTGCCATGTCAAGTGATTGTTCTCGATTACCAATGGTAGAGAGCTATTTAGATCCTGTGATGATTTACAATAATGTAAAAAGCTTGAACTCATTCAGCATGTAGAAAATATTGTTTCAACAGAATTCCTTGATGGGTTAACACTACTCTTATACTACATTAGAGTGTGTCATATGGATAAATGACCCTCATTTGTGGAGAGAATGGTGGAGGCGCAAGGGGCGTCATAGTCACGGGACCCAGGGGCGCCATGCTGTGTTGTTATGGTAGCACGCGTGAGCGGCCATGTTTGTGACGACATTCCCATGGGGATATGTGATGTCAGTGCGCGTATGCAGCGCGTGTAATTAGGTGACACGTATTTCCGCCGTCTATTCTGTATACTGGAGACCGCCATCTTGGTTTTTATTGTAGCACGCGGTTGCTATATGGACCCAATGGCCTCCAATAGAACGAAGATATGTTTTGCGGGTATGTTCGATTGGACGGGGGTATAATGAAAAACCAAATGAGACCGGCAACTATTTATCTGGCTCTGATTTGCAAAGAAAGCTCGTTTTCTGTGTTCTTGGCTTACCTTGGCCCGGGTTCTTCACGAATCCTCGTTTCTAACGGACACGGACCTGCTCAGAGTACCACGTAGTGCTATGTGACCTTAAAAATGAGGTGTTCGATTGTACTAGAGTATTTTTACTAAGAGTGGCCTTGCAGGCAAATCCGCGTTTCCACTCTGTTACAGGATTTTATTAAGTACAGATTCAACCAGAATCCTCGTCTTTATGTGGCTTGAATTCTGTATAGAAACCTCCTTTTTGACTACTTAGACCATCTACTGTCCATTCTAAATCTATTTAGGTACCCGGCTATGTCCTTATCATTTGCTCTAGTCCTAGCTAGGTATGACACTCTCCCGACTGACATTTGGCACCCTTTTCATCGCACGAGGTCATGAGGACCATGAGGAAATTCCTTACTGAGGCACAATCTGCCATTCATCCTATCCTCATCTTGGTATTTGGGGATCACCAGAGCCAGTCTATGAGGACTGGTAAGGACCACTGGAGACAAGTCTTTGGGAACTAGTGGAGACCAGTCGCCGTGGACTACTACCTACTACTAATGTCTACTCCTAACTACTACTACTATTACTACTACTACTACTATTACTACTGTTACTACTTCCTACTACTACTACTAACTACTACTACTACTACTACTACTACTACTACTACTACTTACTACTACTACTACTACTACTACTACTACTACTACTACTACTACTAGTACTACATATCTTGCTACTACTATTACTACTACTACTACTACTACCACTAATATCTTCTTGTACTACTACTACTACTACTACTACTATACTACTACTACTACTACTACTACTACTACTACTACTACTACTACTACATATCTTGCTACTACTACTACTACTACTACTACTACTACTACTACTACTATACTACTACTACTACTACTACTACTACTACTACTACTACTACTATTACTACTACTATCTTCTACTACTACTACTACTACTACTACTACTACTATTACTACTACTACTACTACTACTACTACTACTACTACTACAAATCTTGCTATTACTACTACTACGACTATTATATTATTACTACCACTACTACTACTAACCACTACTACTACTACATATCTTTCTACTACTATTATTACTACTACTTCTACTACTACTCCTACCACTACTATCTTCTACTACTACTACTACTACCATCACTATTACTACTACCGCTGCTACTACTACTACTACTACTACTACTACTACTACTACTACTACTACATCTCTTGCTACTACTCTTACTACTACTACTTCCACTACTACTACTCACTACTACTACTATCTACTGCTACTACATCTCTTGCTACTACTACTACTACTACTACATACCTCGCTACTACTATTACTACTACTACTTCCACTACTACTACTCACTACTTCTACTACTACTTCTACATCTCTTGCTACTATTATCTACTGCTACTACATCTCTTGCTACTACTACTACTACTACTACTACTACTACTACTACTACTACTACATACCTTGCTACTACTATTACTACTACTACTACTTCTACTACTACCACTACTATCTTCTACTACTACTATTATTATTATTACTACTACTACTACTCACTATCTACTGTCTATTATCCAGTATCTACTACTATCTACTAAGATATACTACTTCTACTACTACTACAATCTACTACTGCTGCTACTACAATCTACTCCTATCCACCAGTACTATCCACTAGCCACCACCAGCACTATTTATTTATTTATTTATTTATTTATTTATTTATTGGTGTTTAAGGTCACATACTTATGCACAATGGCTAATCGTGACCGTGACAGTTTTACGGGTGGAGGAAGCCGGAGTACCCGGAGAGAACCACCGAGCAACGACGAGCAGCTATCAGCTCTCCAACATCGTAACTCTGAACTCTGCACCGCAGCACAGGCAGGGTTAGATTGGTTGAAGACATGCGCACCATCGACGTGCAGTACGCCTCAGTACACAGCGTCATCGTGCGCCCATTTAGGCAATCACCACCAGCACTGTCACTAGTATTATCCTCTAGTACTATATACAAGTACTATTCACTAGTATTATACATTAGTACAATTAACGAGTACTATCCACCCAGTACTATCCCCTAGTACTACCATCTAGTACTATCTACCAGTATGTAAAGCTACCACTTCTAGTATTTCTACTACGTGTAACTACTACTACTGGAACTAGTACTAGTACAATTACCACTACCAGGAGTAGTCCTATTACAACTACTACTAAAAGCAGTAGTGCTAGTTACACTACCAGTGCTAATAGTAGTACTAGTACCACTACCAGTACTAGTACTACTAACAGTAGTACTAGTACACCTATCACTTCTAGTAATAGGACCACTAACTAATAATAATACATCTACCACTATTACAATTACTTCTGAACCAGTCCAGGGTAGTCGAGAGGGGGAGGATCGGTGAAGTGCCCGTCGTGATTGTGCCCGGCCGATTTTCCCTAATTGCCTAAGAGCAGGATTCCGTTACGTGCGTGTCCTTCACTGCACGTCAAACTTTGGGGCCCGCGCGTAAGAGAATCCTGTAATCTCGATGTATTGCTAGCGCACGAAGTCACAAACTTTCACTTTCAGTTTTAGAAGCTTCGCTGATAAATAACTACCAATGGATTGAGATTTGCCACATAGAAAGTTAAAAACAATGTCTCACCCAGAACTAATAAATAATAGGTAAAAGTTAACTAAAAATCGTATAATGTCAACAATAAGATACCCCCCCCCCCCCCCCCCCCCCCCAAAAGGTAGACGCGTAAAGCGGGAGATTGGGGTGTGAGAGACCTTTAGTGATCCATCGGGGCCGTATTAAATATCATAATTGAAGACAACACGCCGGAAACACGTCCTTGAATAAGATACTTCAGCACCTGTGAGTTACCTTGACAATTTATTCTGTTATCATGGAACCTCGCATCTTATGCCTGGAGCAAGAAGTCTCTCAAAAGCACAACATTATCATAAATAATTGGCCAACTTTGAATTTACATAAAGCCAAAGATGCAGAAAGTGACATTAAATACCAGAAAATACGCACATCCCATAAAAATCATAAAAATACCTCTCCTGGCCGTATTGAACCCACGAAATGATGTTTGACCTGCAAAACGCCTTTAAATGCACGACAAAATGATTAAAGAAAGTGTCAATGACACTGTAGCTCAACTTGACAAATGGCAAAACTGAAGATCATTGGTACCAATGTTATTTGATGAAATTTCAACATAACAGCATTGTGTGTGCACAACGTCAGAGTAATCCATGGATTTTTAAATGTAAACTGTAAGACTGGCTAAAGGAAGAATGTTGATACACAAATGCAGTATGTTCAGAGGTTATTGTAAATGACAACTTTTTTTCACAGAAATGAATGCTAATCAACAGCTCTTATCTGGAGTTCTTGACTAATGAGCACACCAAGTTCAAAAACAATCCTATGATAAATGTGGCCTGTAGGCCATGTCAAAGAATGTTGATGCACAAATGCAATAAATTCAAAGATTGTTGCTAAGAGCAACAGTTTTTGATGGAAATGAAAAGAAAATCAATAACTCCTATCTTTGTCACCCTGCATAAGCATACAAGGTTTCAAAACAATCTGATAACGAATGTGCACTCTAAGGCTTGCCAAAGGAAGAGGTTAATGCACAAATGCACTAAGTAGAAGGTCATTGCTTTGTGGCAATGGTTTTTTTTTTTTTTTTTTTTTTTTCTTTTTTTTTTGGGGGGGGGGTATGGAAATTCATAAATATACCCTGCAGAGAGTGCAAAAGGGATAAGTTGATGCACAAAAGCAGTAAGTTCAAAGGCTGGTGATAATGACAATAACTTTTTATGGAAATGAAAAAATAGCTCACATCTAGGGGTCACCCCAAACACACATACCGGGTTTCAAAGTGATCCGATCATAAATGTGCCCTGAAGGGTGTGTTAAAGGGAAATATTGAGGTCTGACCAAACTAAGTTCAAAGGTCAGCGGCAACAGTTTTTGACAGAAATGGGAAGAAAATCGACAGCTCCCTTATAGATGTCACCCAACACAAGCACACCAAGTTTGCAAGCTATCCAATCTTAAATGTGACCTGCAGGGTGTGCCAAATGGAAATATTGATGCTTAACTGCACTACGTTTTTACTAAGTTCATCGAAGGTCATTGCCTGTGGCAACATTTTTTGACGGAAATCGAAGAAAATATGTAGCTCCCATCTAGTGGTAACACCAAACAAGCATACAAAGTTTCAAACCGATCTGATCATAAATGTGCCCTGTAGGGCATGCCAAAGGAATATATTGATGCCTGACTAAACTTAGTTTAAAGATTGTTGCCAGCGGCAACATTTTTTGACGGACGGAATTGGAAGAAAATCAATAGCTCCAATCTAGAGGTCACCCTAAACAAGCATGCCAGGTTTCAAAGCAATCCGAACATAAATGTGCCCTGTTGGGTCTGCCAAATGGAAATATTGAGGTCTTCTGACTAAACTAAGTTCTAAGAACGTTGGCCGCGGCAGCATTTTTTGACGGGAATGGCAAAAAATCGATAGCTCCCATCTAGAGATCACCCTAAACAAGCATGCCAGGTTTTAAAGCAATCCAATCATAAACGTGCCCTGTAGGGTGTGCCAAAGGGGAATATTGAGGTCTGACTAAACTAAGTTCTAAGAACGTTGGCCGTGGCAACATTTTTTGATGGAAATGGAAGAAAATCGATAGCTCCCATCTAGAGGTCACCCTAAACAAGCATGCCAGGTTTTAATGGAATCCAATCATAAATGTGCCCTGTAGGGTGTGCCAAGGGGAAATATTGAGGTCTGACTAAACTTCGTTCTAAGAACATTGCCCACGGCAACATTTTTTGACGAAAATTAACGAAAATCGATAGCTCCCATCTAGAGGTCACCCCAAATAAGCATACCAAGTTTCAAAGCTATCTGATCATAAATGCGACCTGTGAGGTGTGCCAAAGGAAATTGTGGACGTACGTACTAACGTACGTACGTACGTGCGTACGCCGACGGAGGAGAAGTGATGGCAATAGCTCAGCTTGACTTTGTCAAGTTGAGCTAAAAATCAATAAGATGTACCCAAAGTATGATTTGAGCCACCGCAAAAATGTTTCAAATTTTGTTGAAAAATTGTTGGTTTTCATGGATGTTTATTACTCTACTGGTTAAGTTTATTACACGACTGGTTATTACATTACTGGTTGATTTGTATTACACTACTGGTTGGTTATTGCACTACTGGTTATTTTTTATTACACTACTGGCTAATATTACACTACTGGTTGATTATTACACTACTGGTTGTTACAAGTCCCCTTACCCGAAAATGGCACTCTAAGGACTGAGAATACTATATGAATTCCCAAAGAAATCTGGTCCCTATAGAGCAAGTTCTGGTTGGTAACTTACAGCCGCAAACTAACATTACAAACTTATAGGAGCAGAGAGCTGTCTTATGGGAATTCCTACAATAAATTTTGCAGTCGTCCTACTGCAAAATTTACTATAAGAATTTCCACAGGGTTGAACTCTATCGCTAAAATAATCCCAGTTCTCTTTGTGCCATTTTCGGGTATGGGGAATCCTGTGTTAATCCTTTGAACCCTAGTAGTATATTCTATGTCAGTTCAATAGCAACAAAATGGAAGAGCCCATATTCATTATTTGTGGGTTGACCAATTCATATTTTCAACCTGCAGCCTTGGGGCTGCACGTTGAAAATATTGATTAGTCTACCTATACCTTCACCTAGCGGCCAACCTACTTAATGAAATTATGAAGTATCGTGTTTCTGGGTCGGAAAAGCGGCCTCTCGGATTCCAAAGGTTAACTCCCAGTCTCAGTAGTGCCAATGTGGATAAACGTACCCTCTCAAGTCAGGGGAGAAATTTAAACGCTATTTCATTTCTTGCTTTTATGCTCTCACAAAACAAAAAAAAAATGAAAAAGAACTCTCTGTGACAGTTGATTCTTTTGTATTACAAAACAGCATAAGGCTATTCATAAGGCTAAATAATATAAGCCTGCCCATTTCGACCTCAATCTAATGCGCGTTTAAGTGAAAAAACAATGTAATGTATGGGTGTAGTGTGGGAGTAGGAATGGAACTAGTCTCTCTTTCTGAGACTATTGTTTTTAACCCTTTATCCAACGTAACGGCCAAAACCGGCCAGCGCGAATCTCAAAAATCGACAATTAATTTTCATTATTTTTTCATTTTTTGTCTCAAAAACATAGGTTATGACCCCTCGATGGAACGAGCTCGTCGAGCTCGTTTCAACGAGGGGTCATAACCTATGTTTTTGAGACAAAAAATGAAAACAATTAGTTATTCAAGAATTTTTTTGCAAGTGTCGTCTGCTTTTCATGTTAGGTAAAGGGTTAAGAACCAAAAACTCTTTCGAACGACACTTCATAGCTCTGAAAGAATGCTGTTCGGTTCTGTATGAGAGAGAGAAAAAGATATCAACGATTTCGATGTGAATTGGCATATTTTCCTCACTTGTTTGGCACTCCTGTAAATCCACTCAAGTTACCTTTTCAGTCTGTGTACTTGCTTTTCGATGGTTTACATTCACCGAGTTAGAAAGTACAATAACCAACCTCGCCAGTACATTGATGCGTAATTGATTGTAAACTGAATTTAATACTGATGCCATTCAATTCAACACTACTGTTTATTTATTTATTTTTTTTTTTTTTTTTTTTTTTTTTTTTTTTTTTTTTTATTTATTTATTTATTTATTTATTGGTGTTTAAGGTCACATATTTCTGCACAATGGCTAATTCAACACTACGAATGGCGACAGTTTACAGAAAACTTTAAAAAGGGCAGTGTTTTTTTTTAACTTTTGTGTCAGTTGTTTGAAGTTTATCAACAAAGCACATCGTCAGGGTTTCTTTCATCGTTCTTAATAAAAAAGAAAAGTAGTCAACATACAAATCTATTTGCAAAAATGAAAAAAATTAGTAATTCAAGAATTTGTTTTGCAAATGTTGTCTGCTTTTCATATTAGGTAAAGGGTTAAAATCATAATGTTATATCGACAATAAGAACATTTTGGTGGTAGAGTTGATTCAGATAATGTACCATCAACACTAAGAAGTACAGAGAGTATTGGTGAAGCTGAACAATTTTCATTTGCAGCTCTAAACAATTCTTCACCTGTAGAATTTTTAGTTTCGGACTGTTAATGGGTTACTGAATTCAATAATAGGCCGACACGTCACGCGACTTTGACAAAGAGGGGTCAATAAATCAGTATTGTTTCAACTTCACTATCGTTCTCATTCCTCAACCCTGTCAAACCTTTCTTATGATCAGTCTTGGTAATAATAGTAATGAAATAACTTTATCGGGCATTGCGGTCTGCCAGAAATGATTATAACCGCCATCCACCTCATCAGCGGCCCTCGACTACGTCTATAGAAAGTCGGTCTGTTAATCGTTTCTGTTGGACCGTTATTAAACCGCAAATCTTTCAAAAATCATGTTAGTGTAATTGTGTACAAATAAAAGTTCAGTGACGGACACTGCACACAATTTTACAGTAATTTAGGACATGTAATGCTGAAGCTGTATTGTCATATATGATTTCAAGAATTCTTTTATAAAATCTGATACGTACTTTCTGAATTGATTGAGTTCCAAGACAAAGGTGAAAAGCACAACAAAAAGAGTCCATACTTCAGATATTCCTCGAAATATCTGCAAAGCGTCATTATACAACATTGGATCATCTGTGCCAGATGCAACAACAGCAGAAAACGTCAGCGTAAATAATGTGAAAAGGAACTGGAATAAATTCAGCCTGGAAGTAAAAAATCGTGGAAATGCAAAATATCGCCATTAGAGTTACACCAAAAACCCGTATGTAGATTAATTCTGCAGCTTGCAATCTCACTAATTCAGACAATCCTTGAAAATAAGAATGGATTTCTTGAGCCTAAGAAATTATCAAGACTTGTGGCTTAGCTCTTGTCAATTGTCACGGTGAGTACCTGGCACAATGTATTACTGGTTATTTATTAGATAAGATTTTCTTTCCCAGAATTCTCCAATATCGAACTCGGTTGACTTCAAACTCGGCTAATATGACGCTGATTTCGGCCGATATTAACCAAGTCAAGAGTTGTCCCCCTTGATGCGTTACTACGCGCAGCCATTTTGATTACAACGAAACCGTTCACTGTTATTCGTCGAAAGCTGTCAATTAATAAAATTGGCGTTACCAGGCAAAAGGAGGGTTTTTTAATAGTGACGAATTGATAATGGCAATAAGTAAAGATTAGGTGGGCGACCAGAAGAAAAAAGAGAGTTCCACAGAAAATTCATGACAGACTAAAAAATTCAGGATCATAATCGAAGATCATCTAACTGGGAGAAGAGGTAGTTCAGCTATTCGAACGTCGCGGCTTCCCCAGCGGGGAAGCCGTGACACTCGGGTAGCTGAACTAGGAGTAGGAGAAGAGAAAACGTCGTAAATTGTATTTTTTAGGTTCAAACGTCAGCAAATCACCGTCATTTTTATCTGGAATATTCATCAATAATGCCAGATGTCAATAGAATGTTTCAAACGTTTATTGAAACAATTTATTTTCCCAAGGCTGTTTATTTTTAGAGATTGCATCACTTCCGTTTGCAACATTTCAAGGCAGCTATTTCTAATTCAAATATTTAGTTCAGTTATACCTTAAGGGCTGAAGTGGTTCAAGGCCATAACATCGTCGGATTCCTTGGTAGATTTGCAAATGCTTCATGAGAACTTTGTTCTGAATATGAAGTAAAATACTGGCCGTGTTAATTCTAACCTTTTACAATGTGTGCGTCAGCTCAGACGGTATGTCGACAGATTATTCGTCGATAGATTTTGGATAATGCTGGACGATAGTTGAACCACGTCGGTGGTGGCTTCAGACAATTTACGATTTTTGGGTCAGTTTCAATCAAAGACGATAGACAGTTATAATTCGAGAAAGTGCGTCCATGGGGATCAACCATTAATTAAGAGTTCTGTGTTAAAACTTCTACCACAAACCAACAAAACAGTACTCGATTCATGTTTGCATTGAATTTGAAAGCGTACATGTATGATCCGCTGTGGATCGCGAAACAAAATGGGCGCTATCGTTGTCAATTCCCGCAAACATTTCCAACATTCAGTAAGTATCAGTTCTTGTATATCGGATTGGGGCGGGTTCTGAATGTGAACCAAAAGAGTAATACAGGCTGAGTTAAATCCCATCATTTTCTATGTGCGCTAGTCCAGTTAGTATGGTGGCAGATCATTAGGGCTAGGCTATAGATGACATAGCCCAAGCTCCGAGTTCATCATAATGGTGCCTTGAGAACATTTTTGAATGTTCAGGCCTGTTCCGATCATAGCACACGCAATTGCTTACATCAGACGATATACAATTGAAATATGAACAAGTGCATCCCCATGGCTCTCTAATGAATTGGGATTTCTGTGTTAACCCTTTGAACCCCAGCGATAGCTTTTCCGGCCAGAAACATGGTACGTCATAACGCCATTAAATAAGATGGTTTTTCAATAAATGTGTGGGTAGACCAATCAGTATTTTCAACGTGCAGCCCGAGGCTTCACGTTGAAAAGACTGATTGGTCTACCCCAAATAATGAATATGGACTCTTCTAATTGCTGGCATTGAACTGGCATGGAACATACCACTAGACTTGAAAGGGTTAAAACTGAGGCCACAGACCAATGTTCATCGATATTCATATCAATATGAACATGAGTAGTTGATAAGTGCCGATTCAAAGACAGGTGTACATGTACGTGTACATGTACACGTACATCGATGTACACCTCCATAGGATTTAGTGTTAAAATCGTGTACAGGTACACGATTTTAACGTTTTTTAGGGTGTCTTAGAATCGGCTTTGCCGATTCAAAGACCACTGGATTGTATCCAAGAGTGAAAAAAACGCATGAAATGTTATGTACACGTACATGTACCGTCTGATCTGGAATCGGCAAATGGGTTTCCCCCATAGGATTCAGTGTTAAATTGCAAGCAAAAAACGTGTTGTCGTTTCTAAATCATCATCTTGCTGATTCTAAATCATCCGCGTCTTTACACGATTTTAACACTGAATCCCTATGGAGGCGTACACGGAAATCCATTTGCGGATTTTACGTCGGAAATCGAATCGTGTACGGCACACGGAAAAGAGGGGGTCCTGAACCGGCAAACCCACTGCCACGTTTCCTGAAGTAAAACTAACACATGTTATTGTTGTGATTGAATGAGGTTTTCGTTCAAACGAGTAGACTATAAATATGAGCGTCAGTTTTAAAAAAGAGTTGCGTGAATGAAAAGGCATTCGTTCAAAAGAGTCGACTATAAAATATGATCTGTAAAAATAGACATTCGTGTTTTGTTTCGATGTAACGAAGAGAAATTGAGTTTAGAGACAATTAGAGAAAAGAATCAATGGTAAAAAATCGTTTGTTCGCGTTTGTCACTATTAATTCTTGTGAAGTAATCTTAATAAACACTTAATGGAATGTTTGAATGAAAAATGTTGCTCATGTTTTTGTTGTGGCGTGAATGAAGGTTTTTCGTTTTAATGGATCGTTTTAATAATGTTATAATAAAACGCATTTTCCACTCAGTTAGGTTTGAGTGGTAAATTTTTAATATATTCATGATAACGATCAGAGAGATTTGAATGAATGAATGAATGAATGAATGAATGAATGAATGAATGAATGAATGAATGAATGAATGAATTCCTTTAACGTTAAATTAGAAAAAAACAGTTTCTTTTATGTGCTAGAATGTTTTAACTGTCATCAAAAGTTCTCTCTTAATTCGATACTGAGTGAATGGTTTTTTGATATGTGAATGGAATTCCTTTTAACAAACGTAAATTACTCTCAAATGCGTTAAATCAGAAACCGGTTTGTCATGTGCTTAAAACGTTTTTAAACCTTCCCAATTCAATCAATACTGAGTTGAGATGTGAATTTTTAGTTATTATATTAAAGACAGAAAGATTTTTATTAACTTAAAACATAAAAATATAATTATACATTTAATTTTGAAAATAATAAAATAACTCGCATTAGCGCACTGAAAGGAACATTAACAATTAAAAAACGAAAAATGTTGTTACAGATGGATTCTAGGCGCCGAAATCAAATTTTAGACGAGTATGAACGTGCTAAGAAGGGCATTCAATCGGCTGACAGAAGCAGACGTCTTGGTGAGATTGAACTCAAACGCGAAGCCACAAAAATATTTAAACACGTGACGGAGGGTCAAGAGCGAAGCAGGAAGGAGATAGCCGAAGAATTGAGACCCATAAAAGAGAGTTCTTTGAGAATGGGTTCGTTGCCCGGTAGTTTTGGAAATCGGCATTCCGTTCAATCTACACCGGATTACGTTCCCACGGGAATTCAAACAGATTTGAGCGAGACCGACGATACAGCTTCGACTATCACCACTGATAGCGTCACATCGTCTGAGGATGACGGTAAGAGAGATCTGTTGTATGGATTTTATAAGGATTCGGACGGTAATACTTTTATTGGTGACACAGAAGTAGAAAAAGGCGATGATGATTTGACCGTGGGTTCGAACAGATACGAATTGACTGACGGACTGCGCAGATTGCTCCTTTACAACAAGCCTAGTGATTACACGGAACAGGATTTCGACAATTACGGCGACATTCTGGTTCGGACCCACGCCATGAAGAGAAATAACGATGTCAGAGAGACGAGACCCAAAGCCAACAGAGGTTACAAGTGGACGAAAGTGGTGAAACCCATATGGGATATGAATAAGAAGTTCGTCGAATCGGTGACTGGCAAAGGGGTGAAAACCACTTTTCTTCCGAGCGATTCTGACGCTTTGTCTCAGAGATTGAGTTTGTTGATGGCGAGCAGACGGGCTGGTAACACAGGATTAGATAATGAGATAGTTATTATATCTGACGAATTGTTAAGACAGAAGGTTTTGAATAAAAACCATTATAAAAGGCTGATGAACGAATTGAAGGATTGATGTGTATATAATAAGTAGAGAGAAACAAACAAACAAACAAAAATAAAACAGTAAATTTTTACACTAGAATAATAAAAGTATTTAAACAACAAAACGATTTACCAGTGAAAAAACAAAATATATTATAAAAATAAAATATGTTGGTGATAAAGAACAGGGGATACGTCAGAACTTACGTTCAAGGCGGTTCTGGCATCGTCGATTCTATAATGCGAGCGTTCACGAGCGATGCGGGTAGAAAACTCGCATCGACTGCGTTTGAGGTCGGTAAGAAGACGGCTTTGGATGCTGGTAAGAAAGCCGCTTCCGAAGACAGTGGTAGGATAGCTTCTGTGGCTGGCAAGAGGGCAGCCGACGCGTTGATCGACAAGTTGATCAGTCCACCGGCGAAGCGAGCTGCGTTAGAGCGAACGCCGAAAAGTTGGAAAGATTTTAAGGATGCTGTGGTACCCATACAAGATTTAGCCAAAATGACGAGTGGATCAGGATTGAAGAGATCTCGCGACGGTGTGATATAAATAAATAATAATATTAAAACAATTGAGTTTGAAAAAACATAAAAATTGTGTTTGAAAAGAATCTAAAATAACAAACAAACAAAAATAAAACAAAGATGAACATTAAAGATATGTCTTGGAACGACGCCGCGACTAAGAGATCGAATAATGAGTTCTTTCCCAAAAGCATAAGAGGCTTGATAGTGGGAAAATCGAATTGTGGAAAGACCAATCTGTTGATGAATCTGTTGTCCCGACCCGACTGGTTGGATTACGACAGATTGTTCGTGTTTGGCAAGAGCTTGTTTCAACCCGAATACAGATTGCTTCGAGAGTGCATGGATCGTAGATTGCCCAAGGACGTCATAGCCAGAATCTTTGACAGTAGGGAGGAATTCGACAAGAGTGAAGCTCCACTTTCGACCATTTTGGACGGTGCGGCGATGGAGCTGATGAAGAGAAATGCAACTTCGAACGTCGAGTGTCGATTTTATGAGAACGCTAGCGACGTTCCGGATCCTAGAGAATTGAAATCGGAAGATAAGAATCTCATGATTTTCGACGATCTGCTTTTGGAGAGACAGAACCGATGCGAATCGTATTACGTTAGGGGTCGACACAGCAACGTGGTCTGTTTCTACCTGTAGCAGAATTATTTTCGATTGCCCAGACAGATGATAAGGGAAAATGCTAATTTTCTATGTCTCTTTCGTCAAGATCTCAAGAATCTCAATCACATCTACGGCGACCACGTCGCAAACGACATGAGCGTGGCGGAATTCAGGAGATTCTGCAAGTGGGTTTGGGATGGAGCACTTTACAATTTCGTCGTGATCGATTTGACAAGCGAATTTAATCGCGAAAAATATCGGTGCGGATTCGACAAGTTTTATGTTTCTGATGATAATAAGATAGAGCGTGAAAATAAAAAAAAAATTAGAAAATAATAAATCTTCAAATAATTAGTTTTGAAAAAAGTAAAAAAAAATAAAATTAAAATATAATGTTGGAACAAGGAGAATTGTTAGAACGGATAGCCGAGAATACGGCTGCAAAACAATCCATTCAAATCGTGGTGAGTGGCGATTCGACTCGATTCGCTACGAAATTCGAACCTTCCATCGAATTGAATAGAGAGAAAAGATACGAGATCGCGTTGGTGAATCTGGAGACTTATTATTCCTTTCCCAACGTCACCGAAAAGAATAACTCGTTCAAGTATTCCGACGGAGTGGATTGGTTGGAGATTCGAATTCCCAAAGGGAGTTACGACATAGACGATTTGAACAATTACATTCAGACGCGAATGAAGATGGATGGAAAGAGAAGCAACAAGATCAGACTCGCTCCCAATCCTAATACCTTACAGACGATGTTGGATTTGGAAGATAATTTTCGAGTGGATTTCAACACGGACGATTCTATAGGCAAGATGTTGGGATTCGATCGAAAGATGTATCGAGGCCACGCGGCATCTGAAAATACGGTCGACATTCTCGCAGTCAATAGCATTCTGGTGAACGTGGACGTGATTGCTGGAAGCTACGTGAATGGTAGCGCTCAACCGACGATCTATTCCTTCTTTCCAAACGTGTCGCCGGGTTATAAGATCGTGGAGCGACCTCGAAATTTAGTTTATCTACCAGTGATTTTAGACACGTTGTATAGTCTCAAAACCACGTTGACGGATCAAAATGGTGAACTGTTAGATCTTCGTGGAGAGGGGGTGACGATACGATTTCACATAAGAGAAATATAAAAGCAAAAAAAAAAAAAATATTGTGTATATATATATAGATAACAAAAATAAAATAAACGCAATATTAATTTTACAAAATTATTTTTAATATAAATAATTATTATTAAACAAGAAAACAACTGAAGTAAATATATTTTAAAAAAAAGAATTATGACAGAATACGTGATTAAAAACGTGAACATATCCGCAGGACAGAGGAAGAAACTTAAGAGAGCGTTAACAACTCGAGGCGAGGCGGTGAGATTCAAATTCACTCACGAAGATCTGACGAGAGGCGGTCAGGATTCGATCGCCTGGACCAGGAGTCAAACCAAAAGGATGGAGAAAGCGATTCGCGATGGAAGAGGGTTGACGGTGAGATTGAGTCCCGCTCAATTGAGATACAATTTGAGAATGAAAGGTGGTTTCCTACCGCTATTGGCAGGAATCGCCGCAAAAGCAAAACCCTTCGCCGCAAAGGCACTACCCTTTCTCGGAAAGACTCTCGGCGTGGGAGCTCTCATGGGACTCGCGAGTTCGGCAGTTGAGAAATTAATGGGTGGCAGCGGACTGTTTTTGAAGAAGGGAGGAGCCGTGTGTCGCGTCCACGTAGACGACAGTGGTAAAGGACTGTATCTAGAACCCGTTAGAGGTGGCAACTCTTTGAGTGGAAACGGTCTCTATCTGAAGAGTGGACAGAACGTTGAGCGACTCAGCAAGGGTTTGTTGCTCGGTGAGAATTCGCCGTTTAAGAATATACCGATTTTGAATATGTTATTATAATATAAATTATATAATTATATAAAATATAAATCATAGAAAGTATAAAATAATATATAAAATGGATAAAAAGGTGGAGAAACAATTAGACGATAATGATGAATATCGCGAGACAGAGTGCGAAAAAAAAGATGTGGAAAAATGGTTAGACGCTAATGCTGGATATCTAAGGAAAGAACTGATGAAAGAGTTAGATAAACAGCGGGATAGACGGCTGGAAATGAAAAGAATGAGACGCTTTCCACCGTCACCACTACCTTCTGAAGAGAATGGTAATGATGCAAGTGTTACCAAGAGATGCACAATATTCGTTCATAATTATGATTTGGATAAACAAATGTGTTGTTATAAAAACGTATCATATTACAAAAAAAGGAAAAAAGAAAAGAAGAATCGATGCTGAAATTTAAGAAAAAAGGAAACGTTATTATAATATATGGTAATAGTGAAGAAGGAAAACAAAAAAAAAAGTAATGAGATCTGAAGATGATCTCATTACTTTTTTTTCCTTTTTCTTCGCTAAAAAAAATCAATCTCTCTATTGTTTATATTTCCAAGCCCGTTATTAGCATGTTGACACTCGTGTTTTCAAGATGATCTCATTACGTTTTTTTCCTTCTTCTTCGCTAAAAAAATCAATCTCTCTATTGTTTATATTTCCAAGTCGGGATCGTGTCGTTGTAATCTATAGATTTTAAAACCTAATTTCGTACACGTTTCAACTCGTTTCAATTTCAATTCGCATCTTTTAGGTGTTGTTGTCGTCATGATCGATTATTTGGTTTTTTTTTGTTTTATGAATTCTTGCAAATAATGTATATTTTAAAGTTTGTATTTAAATAATAATTTGTTAAAACAGTTTGTTTATTATTTTTTTTGCTCTTTATATATATATATATATATATAAAAAAAGTTGATTTTTTTAATTTTTAATTTTGTTTAATGTAAAATTTTTTAGTAAATGGTTTTTTTTTCTCTTTATATATATATAAAAAGTTAAATTTTAACATTTCAATCTCTCTATTGTTTATATTTCCTAGTCTGTTATCTGCATGTTGACACTCGTGTTTTCTCCTTTTTCAAAAATGTATTGAATGTTTATCTTTACTCTTTTGAGTTTTTTTACATTGGTGAACGCGCTCTCACCACTCGATTTGTCCACGAGTTCGTGTGAGATTTTTGGATATATGTAACTTCCATAGAACAACGTCAAATCGTCCTTGTCGAATTCTTTATCTTTAGCGATGACGATTTTCTGCAGATCGCTTTGGTACTCGTAAAACAAATCGAGCATGGCTTCATCCAATTTCAAAGTCATCTTATATCTGTCGTATTTATGCTCTAAGTCCTTCATCTCAACCTCGTTCAATTCGATGGGATCGTGTTTTTGTAATCTATAGATTTTATGACCGAATTTCTTATACGTTTCGACTCGTTTCAATTTCAATTCGCATCTTTTAGGTGTTGCTGTCATGATCGATTATTTAGGGGTTTTTTTTTGTTTTATGAATTCTTGCAATAATGTATATTTTAAATTTTGTATTTTAATAATTTGTTTAAAAAGTTTTGTTTTTTTTTTTGCTCTTTATATATATAAAAAAAAGTTTTTTAATTTTAATTTCTTTAATGTGAAAAAAAAATTTTTTTGTAAAAGTTTTTTTCTCTTTATATATATAAATAAAAAGTTAAATTTAACATCTCAATTTTAAAAATTTTTAACAAATTATCATTAAATACAAAAAATTCGAAAAAAAATATTCTTACAAACCCAATTTTGTGGTAAAAACAATGATCAAGTCCGAACATCCGAATTATAGTTTAGAACGTGCAAGACTTCAAACATTTAAAAATTGGCCTTCGCATCTTGCTCAAAAACCCAAAGATTTAGCTGCTGCGGGTTTCATTTATGTGGGTAAAAGTGACAGAGTTAAATGTTTTTGTTGCAACATACATTTAATGAATTGGGAACCTAACGACAGACCTTTGGTAGAACACAAAAATAATACCAAAGGTCGTTGCGATTATTTGAAGAAGATTCAGTCATTGGGATTGATTAAAATTGAAGATGAATAATGTGAAAAAAATAAAAACGAGAGTTTATTAAGGGGTATTTTACAATCCGGATACACGAAGGAACAATTGTACAATACATTGAATCACGCAAACAAGACGTTATCTCAATTCTTGACTTTAGAAGATTTGATTCGATTCATGAAAGAAGCAGACGAGTTTTAGAACGTGCAAGACATCGAACATTTAAAAATTGGCCTTCGCATCTCGCAGTTATCATCATCTATTGAGAAGGAATCGGGTGACATGAACACGCGTCTGCTTCGCGGAAATTTGTTTTGAACCTCGTGCGAGACTTCGCGTAAAAGTCATAAGAGTTCTATTTGTCTTGAACCTTCTTCTTCTTTTTTAATAGTTCGAACAACATTGTCGATTAATTTTTGTTCGCTAATAGTATTACGATTTGATTTTCTATCGCAAATCATATCCTTTTCTTTTGAAATGCGTAAATATAAATTACGATTTTTTTCTTCTTGGTTTTTTGGAGAATAACGATTTATTAAACAACATCGATGTTTATGTCAAGATTCTGTTGTGGATGTTGTCGTCATGATCGATTATTTGTTTTTTTTTTGTTTTACGAATTCTTGTAAATAATGTATATTTTAAATTTTGTATTTAAATAATTTGTTTAAAAAGTTTTGTTTTTTCTCTTTATATATATATAAATAAAAAGTTAAATTTTTAACATCCTTTTTATCTCGTATTAATTCAATTTTTTTTTCACGTTAAGGAACATAAAAAATTGATTAATTTCATCAAAAAGAAATATTTTTCACATTAAAGAAAAAAACAAAACTTTTTAAACAAATTATTTTAATACAAAATTCGGAAAAAAAAAAAATATTCTTACAGATGGAGCAAACCGATAAAAAAATGGAAAATTTAAATCAGAAAACCGTAGAACAGTTAAACGAGATTTGTAAACTATTAAAAATTTCACATTTGAGAAATCATAGAACTAAATCAAAAAAAATTGAAGTCATACAGAAATATTTGCGAAACGATGGAAAGGCAAATGAAATGCCGAAAGCAATGACATCAAAAAATGCATCGGTTGTGAAAAATGAGAAGAAGAAAAAGATAGTAAAAGGAATCGAAATGCCGACGTCGAAAAAAACCAAAAACATTTCGATTGTGAAAAATAAGAAGACAACTAAACGAAAAGCCATTGAAAAACTTCAAGTTTCCAAAGAAAAGAAAAGAAAAACTAAAACGAAAACGAGTGATGCACTTCAGATTCTAGGCAAACGAGATATATCAAGCGAAATTCGATGAGCAATAAACAAAGGGAAAGGAAAAGAATATCTAGCATGACTCACCACGGAACTATTTCAATCGAAGACCGTAGAATGGGAGAGTGCGATCAAAGGTATTTTTAAAACTTTCAACGTGGTTCCCTCATTGAAGAAAATAGATCCGAAATTGTTCATGGAACGAGTGAAGAAAAAAGTATTGGATTTGTTTCGCAAATACATGAACGTGGGGCTAAAAATTAAGATGATACTCCATTGTGTGATGAATAAAATCGACGTGAAGTCCGGTGAGAGCATCGTGAAAAATGCATATTTCAGATCTAACGTCGAACCCGTATTTCGAGGTTCAGATTTATCGGACGTTTTCGAAAAGATGAAAGACAAGATGTTGACATCTCTCACGAATTATCAACATGAAGGTAGTAATTGGACGTTCGATGAGGTGTTGAAACTCGAAATTCACATAACTGAAAACGATTCGTTGAAAGGATCTTCCTATGTGGAATTAACGTATTTCTTAGCTAAAAGACACGCCGCAGTCAACGTGAGAAATAAAGATGATCAGTGTTTTAAATGGGCAGTCACTTCTGCTTTATACCCTGTCAAAATTCATCCTGAGTGAGTTTCTCGTTACGAGGAGACTTCTAAAAATCTCGATTGGACCGGAGTGACTTTTCCAAAAGAGTTAAAACACATCGAACGTTTCGAGGCTCAAAATCCCACCATAGCGGTGAACGTCTTGTGATACGACGATGAAAAACAAACGATCTATCCTCTCAGACAGACTTCGTATCTCAAAAGAGAAAAGACGATTATTTTATTATTGATTTCGAATGATGACAATCATCATTATTGTTGGGATAAACATCCTAGCCGATTACTGTCGAACCAAAATAATAAACATGAACATAAGGTATGTTTATGTTGCAACTGCATGGACGCATTTCACAACGAAAAATCGTTAGCGAAACATCAGGAATATTGCAACGAAAATCAAGGTGTCGCCATTCGTCGTGTAAGCCGATTTCGAATGTTTCACCACGAAATTGAGTTCCTGTCAACCCAACACTCTTCAAAGTTATGTCGAAAGATATCAAAAACACATACCTTCAGGCTATTGTATTTACGTGAAATGTGCTTTCAACTCGCAACACGACATGGGTCCCTTCACCTACACGAAACAGTATGAAGCGACGACGTGGCCCAAAGGTTCGTGGAAGAGTTAGAATCGAAAATTCAAATGTTATACGACAAATTCAAAACTCCGGCAAAAATGATCATCACGCGAGAGCAGCAGGACGAAAATAACAGAGCCACCAAATGTCACATATGCAGGCAATCGTTCGATGAGAATTCAGAGGAAAATCAGAAGGTTAAAGACCATGATCATTACACGGGTCTGTATCGCGGTCTGGCTCACAGCAAGTGTAATTTAAAATATCGAGATGCCGTTTTCTATCCGGTGATGTTTCACAATCTCTCAGGTTACGACAGTCATCTGTTCATGAAAAATCTCGGCACCTCACACGAAGAATTAAATTGCATCACGAACAGCGAAGAAAGATACATTTCCTTCACGAAATGGAAGCTCATGGAGAAGAAAAGAGTAATCGACGGAAATACGTTGGAAGAAAAAACGAAATCCATTCGTAGAGGCATACGTTTCATCGACAGTTTTAAATTCATGTCGACCACTCTGGAAAAATTAGTCGATAACATGAGCAAGGATAAATTTAAAATACGAACCAACATTTCGGAGAACGAGTAGACGTCATGTTGAGGAAAGGAGTCTATCCTTACGATTACATGAACGATCTAAAGAGATTCGAAGACACCGCACTACCTTCGAAAGAAGATTTTTATTCGAAATTATATGAATCCGACATTTCCGACGAGAATTCTGAACACGCCAAAAAGGTGTGGAAATCATTTGATATGAAAACCATGAGAGATTATCACGATCTCTATCTGAAGACCGACGTTCTGCTCTTGACAGACGTGTTCGAAACTTTTCGAGACATCTGTCGTCGAAATGATGATCTGGATCCAGCTTGGTATTTCACCGCACCCAGTCTGGCGTGGGACGCTCTGTTGAAGACCACCAAAGTTCAATTGGAATTATTATCTGACGTGAATATGTTGCTCATGTTCGAAAGGGCTGCAAGAGGTGGCGTCTCGATGATCTCCCACAGATATTCTAAAGCTAACAATCCCTACATGAAAGAAGGTTTTGATTCGAAACGATCAATTAAATACATACAGTATTGGGACACTAATAATCTGTACGGTTGGGCTATGAGTCATCCTTTACCGATTGGAAATTTCAAATGGGTGACGGAGCCAGAAGAGATGCAAAAATGGAGAGACTATCCTTGCATTTTAGAAGTCGATTTGAACTATCCGGAAGAATTACACGATCTACACAACGATTATCCGCTGGCTCCCGAACGAATGGAACCGAATGAAGGAGACGAGGAAAAACTCATTCCCAATTTATTTAACGAACGTAACTACATCGTCTACAGCGAGAATTTGAAACAATACGTCGATTACGGGATGAAATTAGTCGACATACATCGCATCATTCGATTCAACAAAGAGCCTTGGATGAAAAAATACATCGATCTCAACACGAATCTCAGAATTCGAGCCGAGAACGATTTCGAAAAAGATTTCTTCAAACTCATGAACAACTGCGTGTACAGTAAATCAATGGAAAACATCAGGAAGAGAACCAACGTTCGACTCGTCACGTCTGAGAAAAGAGCTAAAAAATTAGTGGTGAAACCCAATTACAAACACCGAACCATATTCGACGAAAATCTAGTGGCCGTTCACATGCAAAAGACGCACCTGAAGTTCGACAAACCGTATTATCTCGGACCGATCATCTTGGATATCAGCAAGCGATTGATGTACGAGTTTCACTACGATTACGTCAAATGAAAATTTGATGATAAAGCCAAACTACTGTTCACCGACATGGACAGTTTAGTTTATGAGATAGAGACGAAAGACGTCTACCGAGATATATCTCAGGACGTGGCCGAGTGGTTCGACACAAGCAATTATCCCATCGTTCACCCGTCCAACATTCAATCGAACGACAACAAGAAGGTGTTGGGTAAATTTAAGGACGAGAGCGGCGGTAAACAAATCGCCGAATTCGTGGTCTTGAGACTCAAACTGTATGCTTATCGTCTAGAAGATGAAGAGATCAAGAAGTGTAAAGGGGTTAAAGCGTGCGTGGTGAAGAAAAACACCTCTTTCCAAGAGTATAAAGATTGTCTGTTAGGAAGTGGTCTGGTGTATAAGACTATGAAATCGATTCGAAGCGAAAATCACGACTTGTATACCGAAATAGTCAACAAGATTTCGCTAACGGCTGATGATGATAAGAGATTCGTGTTAGAAGATAAAATAAGCACTTTGGCATGCGGACATTGGATTTTGGATCTAATTAGAGACGATATGAATGTGGATGATTGGATTCCAGGTATGATTGTGGATGATAGGATTCCAGAAAATCAAGAGGAATTAGATGGATTCAAAATTATAGAAATCGATAGAGACATCGAGAGAGTTAGTTTAAAAAGAAAAAGAAAAAATTTTTTAAAAAAATAACGTCATTTTAGTGAATTATAATAAAATAAATAAAAAAAAAGAAAAAAAAATATATATATACGCATTTATGAATAAGAAAATAAAGATATCCATAGAAGGTGTCGTCTTACCTAACGAACCCCTATCCAACATCGATCTGTTGAATGCGTCCAAAGATTTGAAAATCAAAGATTTTCTAGGTGTGTTTTCCAGAGATGCCTTGCCGAAGAGACGGCCTCGACAATCGGAATGCGGAATTTTAAATCTAGACGAATCATCGGGTGAAGGCACTCACTGGGTGGAGTGGATCAAGAACTGGAAGAAGAAAAATTATTATTTTGACAGCTACGGAATCTCACCGCCAAAAGAAATAAAGAACTATTTCAACAAATCGATGGTTCGTTACAACACGGAACAAGTGCAATCACCAGATCAAGTGTTTTGTGGTCACCTGTGTCTCTACGTTCTCAAGAGATGGTCTGAAGGAGATCGGTTTCAAGACATTCTCAATGATTTACATTAGAGAGATTTTTTTTATAGTATATATAAAGATAATAAATTATTTTTAAAAATTTTAATCGAATAAAAACGAAAAATAAAAATAAAATAGTTCATTTTTAATAAACTGTGTTTTGAATATGTTTTTTCTAAAAAACAAAAAATCCCACAACAACATGCCAGTCGATAAATTTGGTAGAAGTGACGACGAAAAAGTCAACCTAAGAAAGAAGAGGAAGACGTTCGAAGTCGACGATGGTTATGACGTTGCCAACTTGGACGAACGTTACGTTCGGAGATACGAACCTCGAGAAGAACCTTTGAACATGAATGATAAGAAGCTCTACAATCTTCCCGAGCCAAGAGATCTCGCAGATGCTGCAACTAAAAAATACATCGACGGGGGAACGCCGATTTCGAACGAATCATGCTAGATAATTACGTGGATAAAACCATGACCGACGATCTCGATCTGAAATCCAAACGTTTGGTGAACGTTGCGAATCCCATAGATTCCACCGATGGCGCGACAAAGAAATACGCGGACGACTCTCACGCGAAATTCAGCGAACACCTGAGAAATAGATACGTTCAGAAAATGATGCACTCGGAATTGAATGCTAATTCTAACAAGATAACGAACGTGGCCACTCCCACGAATCCCAAGGACGTGGCGACCAAACTACGTAGATCTGGAACAGAGAAAGTCTGACAGACGAGAAATGAAATCAGATCTGAATGCGGGATTCAACAAGATATTGAATCTGTCGAAGGTCGACGACACGGATGTGGACTCAACCGCGGCCAACAAGGGCTACGTGGAATCTGCCGTGATACAATCACAAGAATACCTAGAATCGCAAGTGGACGATCTCTACCTGAACAAACAATCTGGCGGAACCATGGAGAGGGGTATCGACATGAACGGTAAGAATTTATTCGGACTCAGTCACGATCCCAAATTCGATTCCAGTGCAGTCAGCAGAAAGAACGTGGACGACAACTTGGTCTGGAGAAAGGGTGACATCATGGAAGGTAAACTAGACATGGGTGGACACGCGCTCACGAATCTACCGGATCCCGTGAACATGACGGATGCCTGCACCCTGATTTCGGTGGTGGAGAAAGTCAAATATGCTAGACAATTGATCACTCTGTGGGCCGAGGAGGCCGGCACCTTAGATGAAGGAAAAGCTGAGTGGTCTTTCGGAAATGGAGGTAGCGGATCGAAACATGGTCAGGTGGGATATCCCATGCCACTGGGAGGTGAAATCCTTCGAATGAGTCTGCTTCCTCGGATTTGAATAACAGAGCAGTCTCAATCTCATGGTGAATGGAGTAGAGAGCGATAAGAGATACAGCGTTGAAAAGACTGAGAATCAACACGTGAATGTTAGCACGTTCGGTACGCCTCCCAAAGTGAACGCCGGAGACAGGATTAATTTTGTTACGCAAACCAATAATCCCGAAGCCGCCACTTCCGTGGTGAGTCTACTGATCGAATTAGTTCCTTTGAACAAACAGTGAACGCGTGGAATAATAATGAATTAAAAAAAAATAATGTGTGATTTATTAAAAACAAAAAAAAAGTAATGAGATTTAGAAAGATGTTCAATCTCTCTACATCACTTTACTTTATTTATTTTTTTTTTGGGGGGGGGTTGTTTTAATACGTTATTTCTCATAATGTTTCATCTCGTGAAATTGGATCACCTATCTTGAAACACGCGTCGACATCTATTTTAGCATTTCGAAGAGCTTTTATAAATTCTCAAAAAGCAGTCGGTCCTCTATACGTCAACGTGTCTAAAAGTTTTCTGGTCTTATTGTCTATCAAGATTTTACTTTCGATTTCACGTCTCATATAATCAGTCAATATCAAAGGTTCTGTTTCGACTAAAGTGTCTAGAATTATTGCTAACGAATCTTGCGAAATATTTTTAATCAAAACACGTCTGTTTCTTCTTAAGTATTCTCTTTCTTTATCATTCATTTTTATAATAATTTTTTTAATTTTATTTATATATATATTTTTATTTTTTTTTCACACTCGTCTCTCATCGAATGATCGACATCTTATTTCCATCCGATTCGAATTGTAATTCTCTGTCCGACAGGACCAGGGCGAAGGCTTCGGTTTTTCTCGGAACGTTCCTATCAAATTGCATCTTGATCTGAATGTCTAAGACGCTACTCTTGAGTCGTTCACTCTGTTTACTGACGTCGAATACGAACATGGGATACATCGACTTATATTCGCCGGGAGATATGTTAGGATTGCTCACCAATTCGTCTAGACCGTGATACTTCTTTCTAAAATCAGTGGCATCTCCGTACAGTCTGCAAAAATTGTTCTTGTCGAACGGCGCGTTGTAATCGATTGCTAGATATCTCATAGCGTTCAGAAACACTTGCATGTTTCTCAAATGGCAGTGATCGAACAGTGACGCATTCTTTTCCGGAGACCCGTCCCTATCGGTCTGAAACGCAACCACGATGAAACGCGGTCTCTCGGAAGCAGATTTCACCGTCAATCTCCAATCGAAGTGATTCGTGGAGGGAGGAATGCTAGCCGTGTCGCACTGTCTCATTCTAAATCCCACGGGTAATTTACTCTTGGATTCTATGATCTTGTAGAGACGCGCTTTTTCCACAATCGAAGACTCCACGTGCGGAACAAACCACGATATCTTGTGTAGAGTTATCTTACCCGCATTGGTCGCAGTGAGTCTCACTATTGCGACGTCGTCTCCTTTTCGAATCAACGTCAGATTGTGTTTGAATCCGTACATGATCTTGTTGTAATCGTCCGCAAATCCGAAGATGTGTTTCAAAGGTATCCTGAACGAAAATGTTCCTTTAGGTCTCGACGTCCTGACGACGTAGTCGAATATCAAGGCGGCGCCGGCGCTAGCAGGGCCGACGGTGTCTTTCACCCACAACTGATTAAGTCCTCTGGATTTCGAAAAATCATCAGGATACGTCAAGAGTCCGAACATCGTGGTGGCCTGACCGGGATGAAACACAGATTCTATCTCTTGTCTGGATAGCATGTATTTTATATTACTGAATAGATGCATGATGCCATTGTTGGCTAGAGTAACCGTGTCGTCGTCGGCGTAGTCGCTCCCATCTTCCTTGGTGAGACGTCCCTGCACCACTATGTAACTCTCGCTAGGATGTATGAATAGATCTTGAGTTTCAACGTTGATTCTTATCTCTCCGGCATTGTTCAAACTCGTTCCGGTTACCGGTTCATATTCGTGAACCTCATATTCTTGAATACTTTCATCTTTCACTATGCTTTGTGCTATATCTGGTATATTTGTCATTTTAAAGGATTTTTTAGTTTTTTTGTTTATTAATTAACTTGCTCTCTTTATCTAAAAATAGTTTTTAATTATTTTTTATTATTATTTTTCTCTCTTATATATATGTGTAAACAAGAAAATATTAAAGAAAGTAAATAAAAGAAATGTGTTTTCTTTATCAAAACTTTGTCTTCTGTAATTGTTGTTCGTAAAACTTTCCGATGATCTCTTCTCCATCCAAAGCTTCGATTTCGTAAGTCACCGGATCGGTGTAAAATATTTTGATTATCACGAAGATTTCCGAGGTCCATCGAGGAGTATAACCCTTTTCGAAGTGCTTCTTATAAGCGTAGATTCTCACTCGATCACCGACCGCAAATTTCGGCGTTCTAGACTTCTTCCTGATCTTAGATCTTTCAGGATATAGATTCGCGTAGACCCGTTTTTCATTTCGAAGATCGCTAGCTTCCACGGGAGTCATCTTGATCGATCTGTGTCGCGTGTTGTTGTACCAGACCGTTCAGAGCGTATATGTATTTCTTGGTTGAATTCGCCGTGAAGTATCTGTGCATCTTTTCCTTCATCGTTCGATTCCAACGTTCCACCACGCTGGCTTTCTCTTCGTTTTCGATCGAGTAGAGGTCTACCAATCGATGAACGTGCTTGTTGTAGAATTCCTTTCCCTTATCCACCCACAATTTACTCGGTTTTCGAGAAGACGAGTCGAACACGCTCTTCAGAGCATCGGCGACGCAAGGTCCCGACTTATTCTTCAAAGCTCTGATCCAACCGTATTTGAAAAACATGTCGATGACCGTCAATAGATATTTTACGCCCTCGTTCCACCTCGAAAACGATCTCATGTCGACCAAGTCGGCAGACCAAATGTCATCCAAACCCTTCACAAACACCCTTCTCTTTCGAAATTTACGCATTATGGGTTTGTGTAACTCCTCGGCCAATTTGCTCGTCAATAATCGTTTCTTCTTCTTCTTTTCCGATGCGCTTTTTTTTTGAACGCCCCATCCGAATCGACGTTTCGCACCGATCAGATTGCCGACCAGCGAACGTTCTATCTTCTCTCTCCTGGTCGGATTCGATATGCCTCTCAATTTCCCCAACATGTTTTTATCGCAGACGTCGTTGCGAGTCTTGGTGTCGGGATGTCCGGCGTAGCACAGATCGTGATCATACGCGGCCGCGTCCACCCTATTCACAGGTTTGCTCCAAGATTTGGGTGTCAGATCGGCGTTGAGTCTCTTGTTCAATTTCGTTCTGGGTCCCGTGAAACTGTGACCGGGCAGATGCATTTCGAAAGATAGATTATTGATCATTTTATTCACGATGCCTTTACCTTTGCTCGCGTTCTTTTTTTTTGACGAATCGAGTCTTGACAGAACCACACACGTCGCAAATTCCGCGAAGCATCTGTCTGTCGTTTTTAGTTCGTACTTCTCGAGAATTACTCGTCTCGGTAACTCTCTTACACTTTACGCAATACATTTTTTAAGAGTTATTTAAATTAATTTCGTTTTTTATTTTATATATAAATTTAATAATTAATTAATTCTGTTCTTATTATATATTTTTTTTTCAATCGCTGCTCTTGAGTACTATCATCTTACTGAATTCCTCCCTGGCCTCTTTCCTCCCCTTTTCCACGAGAGAATCCTTCATCTCTTCCTTGATGATCTGACGAGTCTTGATTCTCACGGCTTCTTTCATGGCATCGTATTTCGTTTTCTCCCTCAATATCGCGAAGTATTCTCCGTCCGATATCCAACCGTCTTTCAACGCCATAGAGATCATTTCGGATATCGTGTCGATCTTGGAGTCGGCCAAGACGCGAATCTTGTCGTGTTTCCTCGCCTTCAGATATAATTTCCTACTCAAAAAGTTTCCGAGCGTGGTAAACAATCCGGCGGCGAGAGCCACTCCTTCTACGGTCAACACGATCGGAATGCCGACCGCGGTCGACAACAATCCGATGCCGGCCGCGTGTAAACCCATGGAAATCGTGATGAGTGTCGTGTCGATCGCGTTGACGAATTTCACGAAACGCGAATACTTCTTCTTGAGAGAATGACGAGAATCTCTCTCTCTCGAGTTAGATACTCTTGGATTCTACTGATTTGATCGATGCGATACCTCTCTCCTCTTTCTTTTTCTTCTAGCGACGGTGCCGTCGGCAAAACGCTGATCGGCTTCTCATCCTCGTCGTCATCTAACGTCGGATACAATTTATTTCTGGTTATCATTTTTGTGTTTTTTTTTTCTTTCTAATATTAGATAAAATAATTTATGTGTGTATTTATTTTATTTTCTGTTCTCCCTTATTTTATATCAACGAGAAAACTTAGACGTATGCTTCATTGAACAATAATTTTATGACGCATCCCTTGCCTTCTAAAGTCAGACTTGTACGCGCCAATTTCAATTCTTCCGAAACTTTGGGCTTGCTTTGATCCTTACAGAAGAGTAATCTCTTCCAAAACGCGATCACTTCGCGTTCGAACACCGGTTCGAAATACTTGACGACCATATCTTCCCTTTCCATCCACAGACACGAATGATTCTCGTGATCGAAGTGTAGGTTATCCCGACATCCGACGCATCGTTCTAACAAGAGGCGACCTAGTTGTTCGTTCACACAGAATGCGTAGGCTCTCATCAGCATTTTTAAAAGAAACCTTACTCTAATAGTCTGAGAAGCGTCCATGATTTACGTATTTATTTTTATTATCTATTCGATTTGATATATTTATTTTTTAAATAACTATTTATTTATATATTTTTTTCTCTCCTATATATCAATCACTTTTTTTATTTCTTCGGGAAACGTGGCAGTGGGTTTGCCGGTTCAGGACCACCTCTTTTCCGTGTACCGTACACGATTTGATTTCCGACGTAAAATCCGCAAATGGATTTCCAGGTACGCCTCCATAGGGATTCAGTGTTAAAATCGTGTACAGACGCGGATGATTTAGAATCAGCAAGATGATGATTTAGAAACGACAACACGTTTTTTGCTCGCAATTTAACACTGAATCCTATGGGGGAAACCCATTTGCCGATTCCAGATCAGACGGTACATGTACGTATACATAAAATTTCCTGCGTTTTTTTCACTCTTGGATACAATCCAGTGGTCTTTGAATCGGCAAAGCCAATTCTAAGACACCCTAAAAAACGTTAAAATCGTGTACCTGTACACGATTTTAACACTAAATCCTATGGAGGTGTACATCGACGTACGTGTTCATGTACACGTACATGTACACCTGTCTTTGCATCGGCACTTATCACCTACTAACATGAAATCTAAAAACATCAAATTTCATTCGTACATTTCAAGTTGTAAATGCTGGAAGTATTCACAGCTTACCTTTTGATCAACCGTTTTCGCCACTGAAAACGAATATCGTGCAAGTGATGCCAAATTCACCCCACCCACACGTGTCACTCTCTTTAGTGTTTTTTTTAATTTTATCAACAATAGATAAAAGAACGTCATTGTCCTCACAATTTGTTAAAACGTTAATTTGCGATTAACAAACATTTTTTTTTAAATACGAAAAGAGAAAAACGGCCGTAAAGCATTCTTAACGGATCAGATCTTTCAGTTGCGATTGGGTATATAATTGCTACTTGTTCTAATCTAATTATGGATATTTGGTTGATGTAAATGCTTAAGCCCCTCAATTAACAAGATTGCACGTTGGAAACTTCTATATTGTCGCTGGTTTTAACAATTGACAAAAAGAGTCTCTGCTTAGATGAACGCCTATCAATTCGCGCAGCGGGTCGAAAGCGAAAGAGAAGGCACATCTTTGAATGCTTGACTGGGGAAATGTTAGGGTATGCGGATACATGTAAACAGAAGCATCAGGCCAGACATTACCTCGGGGCGTGACGAAGATGACTGATTGGAGTGGGGGTGTATACCCGATGTGTCCCGAATGTTATTGCTCAAGTCCCGGCGGACAGAATATTCCAACTACAATCTTGACGGTACGGCATGTCTTCACGATGTAGTTGGAATACTGTCGGCCTGGGGTTATAGTTCAAAATCTTTGGAACTTTATTTGTGGATAAATACAGCACAACCTCCGTGCACTGGTCGTAATCCTTGCGTGGGCAGTAATGTCCACGCATGCGTTTACCAGGTAATAAAACTCATCATAAGCAAAATTTTAATTACTGAAGCTAGGGCTGCACGATATTCAAAACTGAATACCGGTATCGGTATTCAAAAAAGTACCGCGGTATACCGGTATATTGAAAACTGCTCAAAGATATGACACAGTTACCACAAGCGAGACATGAGGAATCACAGTCGGAACAAATCAGCATGCCTTGATGATGCGGTTCGAAAAACATTTACCCGACGCAGACGATATTAAAATTTATTATTTTAAAAATTAGTTTATCAGATTTTCCCCAAAAAAATCTACAAAACAATATCATGTAACCCCTCATTGGAACGAGCTTGTTCCAATGGGGAGTCACATGATATAGATTTGTTGAAATTTTTTAAAATAATTTTTTGAACAGCTGAATTTGTATATTACGTGGGTAAAAGCAGACGATTCCTTGGGTAAATGGATAATATTATTCATTCGGGGCTACAGTTAAAAAACTCAAGACATTTTGAAAATTAAATTGTGGGTAAATAAATAATGACGATAAACCGATATTTTTGTTATTACACCAGTATTCAGTCGATATTGGTTTGAATACCGGTATATATCGGTTTATCGATATACCGTGCAGCCCTAACTGAATCCCCGCGTTGTACCTGGAGCTTCATTAATTAAGTTTTTGATGATTATTCCTATAATTTTGTGTTTGGAATTTAATATCATTGCGTCCGTGGAAATATTGATCACTCGTGAAAAAGTGGCCAGTCCACGGCAACCGTACTGTACATGTACTAACCCTGAAGTATGGGCATTCCAAATTCTTATTGTGTTAGCACGTACTTATTCCAAACTGGTCTTGTTGAGCACCCAATAAAAGCAAATCGAATCTCGTCAGAAAGTTCTTGATTAATAACAACAGCGAAATCACATTTGTATATACGACTCCAATTCAAACGAATTTGCCCTCACTGGAAATATTATTACTTCCAACCTCCATTAGTTGCGCCCCTCATGCACTGAAATTGAATCACTAAAGCTGGTACAACTGAAGCGAAAACAAAACAAAGTCCATAATATGTTCATGTGAGCCACTATAGCTTTGATTTTACTTACGTCCACAATCTCACATTGGTTATGTATATGAAAGCATAAGCTGCACCTGCGTTTTTATTGAATATAATTTTTATCGTCTGACTCTGGATTGTTCGTCGGATGCACTTCATCCTGTTTACATATGCTATAGTAAGGGCTCCATGAAAGCAAAAAAAAGGTAAAATAAAGTATAGGCACTCTCCCATTGCTAATAGGCTTCCGTACTCCCATAAATTGTGACAGGGCAAATCCATAAAGATTAAATAAATTCACTTCAAAGATAATGCGAAGCACATCCACGGAATATGGAATCTTCAAGTTGTGGTAGGCCTATCTGCATTTAAGAACAGAGTCTAAATACAGGCGTCCAGCACTCCACGAGTTAAAATGATAATCTACAAAGCAGAGTCGGAAGCATTCGTTTATTATTATTATTATTATTATTATTATTATTATTATTATTATTATTATTATTATTATTATTATTATTATTATTTTAATGAAATACTTTCGCTTAACGTAGGAAATGAAATTCTTTAAAATAATATTAATACACGCGACTCTTTGATTGTCATATTCTTAGAAAGAGATCTTTTATGCAAAAGATATTTGAAACATACGGTCTATATTGCTTTATGAAATTGTTGTTTCGTTACATGGTTAACTTAATTTTCAAGCGACTTTCAGAGATGTTGATGTTCTGGCGATCCACATATTTTTCCAATGGACAACAAAATATTCCTACAGACAGCGTTATGGAGGGCGAACCGCTCCCACCCCCCGGCTTCAGACCTGCTCACGGCGATACAAAGAACGTTGATGACTCACTGATATCGACGATTGGCAAACATCTTCCACTTCTTTCTTATGAGAAGTCTAACAGCTGTATGGAAGGCCACAGCCTAAAATAGAAACATATTAAATGAAAACATCGAGGTTGTGTTTAACTGTTTTATCACTGCAGCTGAACGAAATACTTGATTAGGTCGCAACTGTCTTATGTATGGGGTAAAGGGTGAGGCGACTACCCTGTCAAAACAATGGGCGGAAATTCAGAATTTTACAGGATTTCTTTTACTTGCACGGTGTATCCTTCATGTCAGAAAATATGTCCGACTGCATTTTGGCTTGTCCATATCAAAACAGCCATCAACTGTCAATTGTAACGGTGATTACACGTACTGTACATTTTGGAGATGGAACCTTTCCTCCTCTTGTGGGAACAAAGGCGCGTTCAAGTTATTGATTGTAGCAATCAAGGACATGTAGAGTCCGGTCAAGAAGTCCATTCACTCTCAAAATAATTGCAAATTGTTAATTTAAAGAAGATCACAGGAAATATAAACATCTACGCACTAATGCCCAAGTACCGAAATTTTAAACTGAAAATTATTCCCATAATGCTATTGTAATTTAATCAATTCAATCTTGTTTGACGTAGCTAATGAGCTCTGTCAAACAAGGTAAAATTGGGACAATATCTAGTTGCTTGATGGGAAGAAACAGCAGTCTGAAATGTTGATAATTCGATTTATGAAAGGAAGATTGCGTTACTCATACTTCCCATTTTGGTGATGTTCCCAGACTAGATTTGTTCATAAAGAGGGCGCATCATATCAACACCCGACAGACTAAACACAATATTAGAGAACAACAATGTTCTCTCCAGCTACAATGGGAGCACGGTGGTTCAATCGTTAGAGCCTTGACCTTCAAACCGAATCCTGACCAGAGGTAACTGCAGTTTGTCCTGACAGTGAGGCACTTAATTCCGAATTTTCACATGGGGCACGGTGGCGCTGTGTCCGGAGACGTATTGTTCGTCGATGATGCACTTGCCTTCAATAGAAACTCTGCTCGCGCTGTGTTAGTACGTTGGAGAGTCTGACAGTTGCTCTTCGCTGCTTGGTGGTTCCCTTCCGGTACTCCGGCTTCCTCTATCCATAATACTGTCCGACACGATTCGATTCTGCCTGTTGAACGTGTCGTTAAACCCAATAAATGAAACAAACTAAACTGGATACTAAAGTAAGACAGCAAGTATAATATGTCGATGCTTCGATTGTACGAGTCAATGCTTCTGAAAGTGAACTGTTATTTATTTATTTTTATTTTTTTATTTATTTATTGGGGTTTAACGACACTTTCGACACCCAGGGTCACCTCGTGTCGGACATGTTTAAGGGTGGAGGAAGCCGGAGTACCCGGACAGAACCAACGAGCAACGGCGAGCAACTGTCAAACTCCCCAACGTTCTAACTTCACACAAGCATGGTTAGCATTGGTTGAAGACAATTGCACCATCGACGTACAGTACGGCTTAGTACACAACGCCAACGTGCCCCGCGTGGGCAAACGTGGGCAAGTGGGATAAAGCGTCTTGCCCAAGGACACAACGCGGTTGCCGCAGGTGGGATTCGAAGCGAGGGCCTCTCGGCTTGCAGTCTGCATCTCTACCTACTGAACCACCGCGCTCCCAAAAAAGTGAACTGTTACAAACACCAGTGGCGAATATAATGTAGAGGATCACACTCCCTAAACCCTTGTATCTTGTCAGGAATATTTCTGCCAGGGTCGCAATTGGTTCTAAAAGAATATATTATGCAAAGTATCAGTAGGTGTTACATATGACAGACTACGTGGCTTCTGTCGAAATATTCGTTGGTTCTTGTCATGCACACGTTCTCGTAATGTATCCCGACTGATCAATGCCCAATTAACACATTGTTACAGGCAATGGTACAGTGACATATTGCTTTTTTGTAGTGGTTCTCATCATCACTTTGCACTTTGCACATTCACTCTTGCGATGCTACGTGCAAATAATTTTGCCTCCGACACGAGGTGACCCTGACTGTCGAAAGCGTCAATACAAAAATAAATAATATCACCAACCGTAGAAATGGAAGGAGTGGAGGAAGCAACTCGGGACAAAGATGATAAAACGAGATTTTGGCTAGACGAGTTTAAATGTCCTGAAGTACGCGTGTCCTCCTTCATAAAAGTTACAAAATGGCGAATAATTAAATCGAAGCAACCTCTGGGGACATCTAAGAATTCATTGGCGACTGTTTTTCTCGTGTTTTAACCCTTTAACTCTTGTCCGCTGAGTATTTTCGAGATATGTTTCATCAAATTTAGTCATGGCTGCTTCATAGCAGCCATGACTAGATTTGATGAAAAATTAATCTAAGTTTATCTCAAGAAACCATTGATGAAAAAATCCATTCAGTTTTCAGGAGTAAAATTTGATGAAACGTGGGAAATTTATACTTATTTCAGGGGCAAGAGAAATCCTGTCCTGGGCAGAAATATCCGCCAGCAGCATGCAAGGAGTTAAATATGTTTTGATTGAAAACATTTCGGTTATTGCTAAAAAACAACATGAATAATGAACAAATAATGGTTAACCTTTTACCTGGTGGATCAGATGCATTTCAACAAAACAATATCATGTTACACCTCACTCCAATGAGTGGTCACATGACATGGTTTTGTTGAACTTTTATTCTTTTTACAAGAAAATAAAATAACAATTTTGATATCGTCCCCATTGGATAAACGATTAAGGGGGATAATAAATAATAATTGTAACCTCAGTACAAATACAAAATAACTAGTATTACAACCAACGATCGCTTTCAATAACTCGACGTTTAAATGAATACTGCACGGAAATAGGCCTATGCGCACAGGCTGGCCAGGCCTTAATGCGAAGATATTGTTTCGTTTCTGTCAATATCAAAATTCGTATTCTCTGCTTTTGGATAAATAAGTTTTCAAAACTTTCAACAAAACAAAATCATGTTACCCCTCACTGAAACGACCTCGTGGAGCTCATTCCAATGAGTGGTCACATGAAATGGTTTTGTTGAACTTTTGATATCGTCCGCGTTGGATAAATGGTTTAGGTGGATATTAAGTAATAATTTTATCCCACAGACATACTGAACCTCAGAACAAATGCAAAGTGTACACTTCCAACGCTGTAACCAGTATTACATCCAACGATCGCTTTCAAGAACTCTGCTTTTAAATGAATACTGCATGGTAATAGGCCTATGCCCAGAGGCTGGCTGGGCCTTAATGCGGAGATACTGTTTCGTTTCTGTCAATACCAAATTTGGTATTCTCTGCATTCGATTACCCCGCAGATAGGGGACAAAGAGGGCAATACCACCTTTGAGGATGCGAACCGCACACTCCTGAACTTATTGCATTCAAGCCACCACCAGCTGTCCCCGGACTACATAATAACATACCTTGTTTCCACTTTTTGCGATTAACTGAAAACATGTTTTACAAGTTTTGTCAAAGTGTTGGTGATCAGGTGGACGACCGGCAGAATCTGATTCCAGTGTGTCATAATAAACTCGAACCATCTTGCTATTTGGCTGAGGCTCTATCATGCAGTCGAGTACAGCGAGTGCTGTTTTCTGTGAAAGTAAAGGCAAAACTTATACCTGTCCAATATATAAATTTCTCTTAGTGCTCTACTAATTAGGAAAATAATGATTTTGTATCAGCAAAATGAAAAGTAAATCGCAAACTAATTGTTTGTTCTCCTATATTATTTGTTCAGCTCCACGGTTTTTGATCTTGTTATTTTGTTTTCAGAACTACTTCGTAATGACAATGAAAAGTTACGCTCTAAAAGCTATCTCCAACAGCGTATTACATCATAAAATATCACCGGCTTTCGCGGGAAAGTCATGGGCCAATTTGCAGTACACTAGGTTGCTTATCTCAATCCTTTGACTGATATGGCATCCATTGAATGCATCAAGGGGTCATATGCAATGCGTTAGCATTACAGTTCGTCCCCCGAGTTCCAATGTGTTCTATGTGCCCACTGCATCCCCCGAGTTCCAATGTGTTCTATGTGCAAGTTGGTACAATGAACACATTCGAACTCAGGGGACGAGTTGGGGCTTTAGTGCACTCAAGGTCGATGGTTACACACTTCAGTATTACGATCCCTTCCTCGTGCATGAAAGCTCCAAAAAGTCGTTACTTGAGAGAAAGTATTACCTAAATGAAGTGGGTTACATTTTTCAAAAGTCCTCCTCAGTTTAGAACTTCTGCATGTTTGATTTTGCGTTTTAATATCCGAAATCTCCACTGTCTGCTTTCCATTCCGTGTAAAAAACCATAAAGACCCAACGATAACCTTATGAGTTAATTTGATTTCTCATGTTTATCTTGCAGCTACCACGACCAAAAGCGACTGACGTATTAAAACAACACACGGCGACGGTGGACTGCGGGGAACAGAAATAAACTACCTGACTGGGTTTTTTCCTATGTTTCACCACGAATCAGATACAAGGTTACGTCCCTTCTTACAAGTGGGTTAGATTTCTGAGGTGGCTTTTGAAATGCTTTATTGTTTAAGGTAACAACTGGCTTATTCACAGTTTATTGTTTTCGTTTTTATAATTTTCGAAATGAGAAATAAAGGGTTTGGTAGAAGAGGTCACTTTATTAGACAAAGCAATCTGGACAAGACAGATTGGCACACGCGATGATGGAAGAATATGAATTTAGAGTTGTATTAATTATTGCCTTTTTAAATAGGGGCCTACTGTGTTGCTTTGTTTCTGGATTTAATTCGTTCCAAATTTTCGGAAAAGAATGAAGAGGGAGATCTGCAGAGAAACGTGTTCTTGGTTTGAGTATTCGCACACTCCCCCCGGGGGGGGGGGGGGGGATTTATGTAAATTTCAAAAGTGCTGTCAAAAGACACGGGCAGTTTGTTATGGTACCAGTCATATATAAACAAATGAACATGTAACTTATATAGGTCATCGAATTTCAGTATGCCACAATTTTTAAATAATGGTTCTGTGTGTGAAGTGTATTTCCTCTTTGTTATAATGCGGGTAGCCTTTTTTGTAGGGTTATAATTCTAGTTGTTGACGGTACATGACCCCAAACAAGTATACAGTACAGCAAATGACTATGTATGAGCGAGTAATATAATGTCTTTAAAGCCTTAAAGGGAAGAAACTTTTTCGCCCTATTCAAGGCGAAAAATGCCCTAGCCATTTTTAGACAAACCACTGAGGTGTGTTCTTTAAATTTTAGATTTTCGTCCATGTGGACTCCAAGAAATTTAACTGATTGTTCTTCATGTTAGTCACAAATTAACTGAATATCTGTCTTATTTACAGTGATTTTTCTACCAACGGTGTTTTAGGAATCGTTTTGTGAATGCAACAGGTATCACAGAACTAAATATTTTCCCATAGGCGACCATTATAACGTTCAGGTGGAAAGAAATATGATCGCATCACTTTAATTTTGGCATTCAAATATCTCTGTCAAGTATAGCTCTTCAGACAACTTTTTTTCTGATCTGAAAACAGGGGGTCATGCAACAAATAAGAGAGAAAAACTGACACAAAGGGAAGTACCGGTCACGTGCACATATTTGTCAGGGAATTCCCTACAAAAACACACAAAAAGTAAATTGTATTTTTTAGGTCCAAAAGTCATCAAATCACCCTCTTTTTTATCAGGAATATTCAACAATAATGCAAGATGTCAATAGAATGTATCAAACTTTTATTGAAACAATGGATTTTCCCAAGGCTGTTTATTTTTAGAGATTGCGTCATTTCCGAGTGCAACATTTTAAGGCGGTTCACTCTAATTTTAATATTTAGTTCCGCGATACCAACAGCATGCATTTTGTTCTATTGGCATTCAGACAAAGCCTATTTGCAGAACACCATTCACTTATCTTATCTGGTTCAGAGTTGGTCAAGTCAATCAGGTTGTCCAGATTGTTCCCAGATGCAAAGCCTGTTGTGTCGTCTGCAATAGAGAGGACATTTAGCAAGGTTGAATGGCTGATGTCGTTGATGTATAATAAAAAGAGGATGGGGCCTAGAATGTGTCCGATGTCCTATTCATGAAAGAAACAGACTAACCTCTGCCTGTTAGATAATCTTTGAACAAGGAATTTGCCAATCCTCTTATACCATAGCTCTCCAGTTTTTTTAAGTAGGACTGAGTGATTAATAGTATCGAAAGCTTTTGAAAAGTCAAGGAAAGCTGAGAGTGAACAATCCTTTGTAGATTTATCATTTGCTTCTGCAACATTATTGATGAGATGAAGGATGGGGTGAACGGTGGAGTGTCCCTTTCGGAATCCAAACTGGTAATTATAAATGATATTTTGTTCCTCCAAGAAAGTATTTAATCTTGCGTACATTACTTTTTCTAGTATTTTAGAGAATGTTGGAAGAATGCTAATGGCGCAGTAGTTAGTGAATAGCTGAGGGTCTCCAGATTTAAAGATGGGTATACTTTTGGCTATTTTCATTTTGTCGGGCACTCTTCCTGTGATAAAACATAAATTGATTATATGAGATAATGAACCTACCACATCAAATATTATTTCCATTAATAGCTTTATCGACACATCGCTGCTATCTCTACTCGATTTACCTCTCAATTTCTGAACGCAAAAAATTACCTCTTATTCATTAGTAGGTCTGATAAAAAATGAATCTCTATTGTTATTATTGCTCAAATAATCCAAAAAGTTACGTTGGGTGGGGTCACTTGATTACTTGTGGTCTTTCCAATGTCAGCAAAAAAAGTATTGAATCCGTCAGCGATTCTTTTCGAGTCCGTTAATTCCATATTTCCATCTACGAAGGTAGAGGGAAGTTGTCGATGGTTATTTGGCCTACATATGGCCTTCCGTAGGATTTCCAAAGTCTTTTTGATATTGTATTTATTTTCTAGTAGTATCTTATCACAATAATCTGCTTTAGAGATCCGTTTCAAGCGGTTGAATTCGTGGCAAAATTGTTTGTATTCTGTTGTGTTTTCCATAGACGGGGATTTTAATTTTTTAACATACAGTTTACTTTTCGTTTGTGGGGATTGCAGAAGACCAATCGTCATCCATGGCTTGCGTTTTATATATTTTTTACTTACAGGGTTTGCTTTCGGGGGAAAGCTTCTTCAAAGGCTTCGTAGAATAATCAATAAAGCTGGCGTAATAAATCTTTATATTCAACGTTTTAAGAACTTAATAATATCGTAGCGATAGCTGGCTATAAATCAGGGTGACAGCTAGCACAGGGACATCGGACGGTTGGGGGAGTGTAGGGAGGACGTGGCAATAATTATTCCACTCAGGGCGTCTTCATCTGTTTTAGGGTCTCCGATATCGATTCTCTCTTGCTTGTAATCATCCACTTTTTTACGAGACTAGATTTGATACTCGGGTTGTCTCTCAATAGTCAGTAATAAAAATGGAGTACAAGTTACAGGACGTTTACTTGCCAGGTTTGGCGTCATGTGAGGCGAAGTGAGAATAATATTGATCGCGCTGATCCTCACATGATGACATACCTGGCAAGTAAACGTCCTGTAACATTTTTATTTTTCCACCAAACGAAGTAAATAATAACTTAAAAGATCCGAGTAGCTCCATTTTGAATATTTATCAGGAAATTGTCTTTTATTTGCTCGAAAAAAGGTGAAAACTTGAGGTGGGAAAATTAAGTCAGAAACAAAATGGCGTCCATCCGAGGAGGTGTATTATAAGTTACAGGACGTTCAGGTGACGGATACGGTATCATATGAGGCGAGGTGAAAACAATATTGGACGAGGCGGTACGCCGAGTCCAATATTGTTTTTGCCGAGCCTCATATGACACCGTATCCGCCACTTGAACGTCCTGTAACGTATTTATTATGCCAGCGAAAACAAAATAACAATCAAATTTGAACGCCGGCACATTTTCAAAACTGGTGCAAAACGCTATGTAAGTTGTAACAAACGTGCACAGTTGTCTCCCTGTTTGTGTATACTTTCCTTGACAACACAGACAACAGCGATAGACGCTTTTCTTCGTACTGTCACTTTGTCTTGAGTGTGCAGAAAATGTCCGAAACGTCCGATTTTATAGAATTCGAACAAAATAAATGTATCTCGCATCTTTTCCCATTGACTTTCTTTCATTTTCCTACAATTTCATCATTGTGCAATCTTATAATTATTCAATGAAATTAAATCCATTTTCGAAGCGACGTTATCCATTTACCACAACAGAGACTACAGAATGAGCTCAACGAGAAAAAATGAAATTAATCTATTCCCGGGATAAGACAATTTTTTTCTCAGTTTATTTATTCACACTATATATATTTTTCAACTTTCTAACAACGCATTTATGGGTTATATATTTTTTCTAAAGACTTTTAAAATATCGAGGCGAACACCGTACCCAAACTGTTGTGTGTTAGCCTCAATAAGCTTAAACCCTATGTCAAGTTAGGGCCAGGCCGACTTATCCGTTATCGGTAGATCGAATACAGTAGTATTTCTCACTTCAAATAATTAAATTTACATTTAGAAAATTGTGTCGTTCAATCCCAATAAATAAATAAATAAATAAATAAATAAATAAATAAATAAATAAATAGACATCTGCAAACAAAAAAAGTCTTGAATAACTAATTTTTTTACATCTTTTGCGTCAAATACACAGCGTATGACCCCTCATTGGGACGAGCTCAACGAACTCGTTCCAATGAGGGGTAATAAGCTATGCTTTTGAGATAAAAAATGAAAAAATAATGCAAATTGAATGGCGATTTTTGTGAATAGAGCTGGCCGGTTTTGATCGTTACGTTGGGTAAAGGGTTAAAACACTCAGTATACCTCCATTTCATCTGAAAGCAGCTTATGAAGACTGAATTGTGCATCTTTATCGTCATATCCCGTGAACCATCTCCTAACTCTGAAAAAAAGATCAAATTTAAAAATAAATTTCTTAAACAAGAGTAATAAATTGTTTTTCCCCTGTTTGACTGGATGAGCTTCACGTCGTGTTTTTACTGCATAAACTGTGTTTTTATGACAATAGATGGCAACTACTTAACCCTTTACCCAACGCAGATGATTTCAAAATTTATTATTTTAAATACCATTTTTTTAATTTTTTCAAAAAATTTCAACAAAAGCATATCATGTGACCCCTCTTTGGAACGAGCTCGTTCCAAAGAGGGGCCACATGATATGGTTTTGTTGAAATTTTTCGAAAAATAATATTTCTTCAGCTGCTGAATTTGCATATTTCGCGGGCGGATGCGGGAGATTCGTTGGGTAAAGGGTTAAGGTTATTCTAAAGTTATGGCTGCCAACATAGAAGCCAGAAACCTAGAAAAAAATGTGAACATTTCATTGAACAATAACTTTGCAACGAAGTAGCCTTGTCCTTGGATATCAGGGCTGGGGGGGGGGGGGGGGGGGGTCATGTCACATAGTGCGTGATGGGGCCCACAAAATATACGTTTACGAGTCACTTGGAAACATTAGAAAATGTTTACTGTCAAAAAGTCGAAGACGACTTGGTAAGGTTTTCAAGATATGGAGAGACACTTTACCTTCCACTGAACAACCAACGTGAGCTATCAGTAATGTACTGCAGCAGCTGAGTCAGTGGCGTCACGCCAACAGTGCACGCCCCCACCCCCACCCCCACCCCCACCCCCCCACCCCCCCCCCCACCCCCAATATTTTTGGTGTAGGCCTGGGAAGTGCCATTTCCGGCAATCTGGGAGTCATTTTTTGCCAAAATGTTTTGGCACGTTACGTGCCAACCGCTTAGATGGTGTTACCGACCCGCCCCCCCCCCCCCCCACTAGATTTTTCCCTAGCATCACGCCCCTGAGCTGAGTCTTAATTTTGAACAAAACGCATCGAACATGGGACTAGGCACGTTTTCAACCTGGGTTGCTTCCCTCTCAAAAGTGCCCGCCATGTTGACGATGGGAAAATCATAACATTGAAGGTTGTGGGCAACATTGCTACGACAAACATGTGTAAATTCTCATGGCAATGTCATTGCTGAAATTCTGATTGTCGAAATATTGAATGGGAAGTCGACTAATATGGGCAATTTGCATTGATTTTCGGTTCTTTGTAAATAGTCTTCCCTCTTCAAGCAACCAATTACCAATAGAGAACAAAAAATGCAGTTATCATCAATTAACGAAGCTGTGACATATAGTGGAATCGCAAACCCATGTTGTATTCTTCAATTGTTGAAATATTCGTAAACCGGTATTTTTTCCACTTCTTTTAATCACAAATCGAGGGAACTATTGTTCATCATGTAATTTTGATGGAACGGCTTTATTGGTCTGTCGTTCGGCTCTGTGTCGGTCTGGTCTTGGTGAGTTTCAGAACTAATACTCCTAATTTTGCGATCTGGTGTGATGAAAATTGCGAATCATTGTAAACGATGTATTTCATGATATTCGTTTGCGATCTACAAAGATCATCGATAATTTCGAATGATCTGTGGGCTATTAGACTCATGTCCACAAGTAATTGTTGATCGAAGTTGTTGGCACCGTAAAGTCACATGCGTTGGTAAGTCGCTTGTTCAAAGTGAGAAAAATTTTTTTTTTTCCTTCTACCTACCCCACTAGACCTAATCACAATACAAAATATGGCAGTAGTATGAAGATGCAATTTTTTCTCTAGGAAATTCTTTACTATTCGTTGCATGAAAATTCTCAACGAAAGTGAAGTATGGCCACACACTCGACCGAGGCACAATCGAGCTTCAAAAGCTTTTGGAGCACATTGGCTTATCGAAATATAGGTTAATAAACCGCATTTTCATTAAAAAATAAGTTACAAATGGGACCTCTAAATAACCAAAAATCCAGAAAACGAATTGAAAGCAGTAATTAGTTACCAAAATACCAAGAAGATTATATTCAAATTCATTGTTAATGGCTCGGCCACTCTGAATACAACAATAGTCTAAGCGATACATAAAATACACAATAAATTTGTATAATCTTCACATAGCATTCATTATACATTCCATAAAACAGGCAATATATTTTCAGGCAAACTACATCGGCCCATCTGTCCGTTGGTTTACTTTTTGCATTATACTCTTACCTACCTAATAATAGTGATGGCTAAAAAATGGTGTGATCCTGCATTTTGGGTGAAAATGAATAATAGTTACGACATTTTTCATCTTTGGGTTCTTTCTAAATAATAATGGTGACTAAAAATTCTCTTCAAATTTTCTTGTATAATAGTAATTCACTATTATTCGACAGCTTGAGGTATTCTAAAATTCTTACTAATAACACGAGATGGATGGAGTCACTTCATCAAGAAAAACATTAAAAGAAGTAAATTCTAGCAAAGTTTCTTCATATATTCTGCTCTATTCAATCTGGTAGTCATGGATTAAACACAACTTTTTACGTGTATTAATTTGGCTTTGTTTGGTGAAAGCACTTTTTGTGTTTGTGGGTGTTGAGATTATGGTGGAGCTGGGGGTGGGAGTGTTATACTGTTATACTTGGGATAATTATTCAATTGGCCACCTGGAAGCTTTGTTCCAAAGATAATACAGATTATGATGGATGTCACTGTATCAGTTTATTAGAATTAACTATCAGAAAAACACAATGGTTATGTAACCTGATTATGCTGTTTAAATTTCGATGTAATAGTGTTTTGTGCCAGAAATTGGGAATTCTATAGCATGTACCCCATTCTGAATGGGTCCTTATTTTGGCCGCAGAAAGTGCCCGCACGGAACTCTGGTGTACGGAGCATATTAAAGCAGCATCATTCCCCATATTGATTTTTTTTTCTTTTTTCCAACCAACACCTCATTTGAACAAGCTTTGGTTGGGGATGATAAGGTTTGCTTTTGGGTGGGAAACGAATGAATGAATGAATGAATCTTTATTTGCAGCATACAATTACATAACATATGATTAACAGTTTAATTTAATTCAGAACAAAAGTAATAGTACACTGCATGGAGATGGCATAGCCAAGAAGCTGTCTTCCTGCCATCCCCATATTGAAACAGTAAAACATACCTGACATCAAAGTTAAATTAATTTGCTCAAAGCCAATTCTAAAAGGAGCGATTCACAGTTTCGAAAATGAATATATAATTTATCATTGTAGTGGAATATTTACTATGTGGAGAATGTTAAGGATTTGGGGAATTTTGGGATCCAGAGGAGCTGGAGGTGCAATCGGGGCATCTCAGATTGACACAAGCGGCATTAGCCTTATAAGAATTTAGGGCCTTATCCATTATTGCCTTCTTGAATTGCGGTCTGCTGAGTTGTTGGATTTGTGGGTCAATTTCATTCCAAGTTCGTGGGAGAGTATGGAACGGCAGTTCGGATGAAAAACGTGTTCTTGGTTGAAGTGTGTGTATTTTCCCAGACTGTCCGGTGTTCATGCCTGATGGGTTCCTATAGATTTTAAATGTATCATCAAAGGATACGGGTAATTTATTATTTTACCAATCATGCATGAACAAAACGGAATGCAGGGTATAGAGGTCGCTGAATTTTAGGATACCACAGCTTTTGAATAGAGGATCAGTGTGTGATGTAAAAGACTTGTTTGTTATAATACGAATGGCTTTATTCTGCATGTTGAAGAGTCTTTTTGCAGAGGATGAGTACCCCCAGATTAATATCCCATAGATCAAATGGCTGTGGATAAGTGAGAAGTACAATGATCTTAAGGCTTGCGGGGGGAGAAATTGTTTTGCCCTATTTAATGCAAAAATAGCTCTCCTATTATTGAACAAACAGCTGATATGTGCTGTTTGAATTTCAGGTTTTCGTCCATATGAATTCCAAGGAACTTAAATGATGACTCCTCTTGGTGACTACCGACTAACGATATATTCGTCTCATTCAGTGATATCACCTCGTTCTGGGCACTGTATGCGTCAAGTTGGGGGTGAAATAACATGAATCTGGTTTTAGAGGCATTTAAGGCTAATTTATTTGCAGAATTCCATTCGTTTATCTTAATTAGTTCAGAATTTGCATTTTCTATTAGCGCATCTACATTGTTACCTGACGTATATGCTGTTGTATCATCTGCGAAAGCTAGTATTTTAAGTAAAGTTGATTGGCTAATGTCATTCACAAACAATAAGAATAAGATGGGTCCGAGGATAGAACCCTGGGGTACACCCGCTGTTATCTCTTGTTTATTGGATACTTCATTCATGAATGAAACCGACTGACTTCTTCCATTTAAATAATCTTGAAACCAGGAGTTGGCCAATCCCCTAATTCCATAATGGGCCATTTTTTTTCAACAGGATGACATGGTCAATGCTGTCAAAGGCTTTCGAAAAGTCCAGAAAAAGAGAAAGCGTGCAATCTTTCGACGGTCTATCATTGTTCTCGGCGACATTGTTTACCAAGTGTAAAACAGGATGTGTTGTTGAATGATATTTCCAAAAGCCAAACTGGTACTGGTATATAATCTTTTGTTCCTCTAGAAAGTTTGATAATCGCGAATACATTAATTTCTCCAATATTTTAGAGAATGCCGGCAGAATACTGATAGGTCGATAGTTGTTGAACAATTGCGAGTCGCCGCTTTTAAATATAGGTATAATTTTGGCTGTCTTCATTTTGCTGGGTGCTATTAACTATGTGTGTTAGCGGCCTGGCCACCTCAGAGATTATTTCTTTTAAAAGTTTGGTGGATAAGTTATCACAGTCTTTGGTTAATTTTCCACAAAGGTTGTGGACATAGTGAACTATTTCCTCTTCATTGGTTGGTGATATAAAAAAACGATTAATCCTTTACATAATACAGAGGTAGGGTGGCAGCTCATAACCCCCCGTTCGAACGGCTTCAGTAAGCTCATCACAGTTAAAGATCAAAATCACATGCTATGTTTGTGTTGCTCAGTTTGTACAAATAATGAAATCTGAATGGCCATTTATCCGAGCAGCAATAGTGATTTGATCATTGTGTTAGATAAATGCTTTGATTGTGCGAAATTTGTCATAAATATTGCCTTCTAGTTATATTAAATACATGTACATAGTGATAAAGACTTAAGAGATAGTCGTTTCATGGGAACCTTCATCATCTTCAACAGGTGTTTATGGGGAAACAAAACGTTTTCCGAAAACAGAATGTCAAGCAAAATGATTGAGAAAAGTGGATAACTGTATCATACCATGATGGTGGTGGTGGTATGCTGGTCAGAAACTGAATCAGAAGAACATATTCTGTTAATTTCAATTAACATTAGAGCCTGAAACCTGAATTCACTGTTTACACTATTTACTGTCGGGGTTTCACACTGTACACAGGGACGGCGGACGCTCGAAAAAAAAGTGGAGGGGCACAAATTTTCAATGCTACCATGGTTCGACCCAGTGTGAGAAAGGTTACAATCGTATATCGGTAATTGTACCATGACTCGCTATAGTCTCTCGTTTAGATGAATGTGCCGCCGTATGCCCACTGTCCTGTCCGTTTCTTCTACTTCAAACATCTTCCAACCCGAAGGTTGGAAGATATTTGAAGTAGAAGAAACGGACCGAAGCGACCGAATGTGGGATTCTTTGGCTAAATATTGTTTGGATTTGCAAATAATTTTACAGGGATGTCTGTATATTGACACGTTTGCATGCGCCCATTTTAAATTATTATGTAACTGCGAAACATATCTGTGGAAAAAAAGTGGAGGGACACCCCTGGCTCCGCCGCCTCTGATTGTACATGAAGTGCACAAGAGAAAGCCGTTATGAAAAAACACCGAATATAGGTAGAAATTGAAGGTGGCTCGGGAATGTTGCATGATTCCAGTCCAATCTGGAAAGGTGCCACTGTTAAAAAGGTCTCTGTTGTGGATGGGATGTGAACCAGCATTAAGTGCTCAGTTGGTCTATTGCTGTTGCCGGCGATATTCATGTCAACTTTTTTTTATTATTGGGGTTTACACTTTCGACAGACATGGTCGCTCATGTCGGACAGTTTTACGGGTGGAGGAAGGCAGAGAACTTATATCGCTGGTATGGCAAATATTTGCAGGGGAGGTAAACTAGATTACTGATCAGTGTGGTGTGCCATACGTTTGAAGTGTAAATAGTTTCCTGTGAAAACTAATTGCTGGACCAGTGCATGCAGTGCTCCTTCAAAAATCCAAATTGCTTGCAATTGGAATTATCTTTAAAAACGTTTTATCCCTAAAGCCCAATAAATTCGGTCTTTTGATTGGTCAAAATGCCTTGGACAAATAGCCATGGCAAAGGATGCACCCAACATCCAAGGTATATGAGAGCGTGCAACATCCAGGGTAGAATCGCACGCGAAACATCGGGGTATATGGTTTAAACGAAAGCTTTCCGATTTTGCTCGCCTCGAAATAAAAATCGAACCAAAAAACCCGAAAATAGTCACAAATATCATCAGATTTCAGACAATTCGATCATAAAAATAAAATAAGAGCAAATAATTCGTCCCCTGAGTACCAATGTGTTATATGTGCCAGTAGGCACATAGAACACATTGGAACTCAGGGGACGATATGTCAACAAAATACTGTTTACTCGTTTCCTTAACGACCCAAGGGATGTAACTCTGTCTGTTGTCTTCTGCGATTATAAAAACAAAATAATTATCACGAATTTGGTGAAAGTGATTGTGGGGTTGAGAAATGCGTCCACAAATTTATTTCCACTATGTTTGTATTGTGTTTCAAACGGGACAAAAACGTTATCTCCGCCAACATGTATGGTATATGGAGATTTAATACCTGGATGTCTCATTTAAACACACGTCTGCAGCTTGGTGTTTAAAAACCGACATACAGGTATTAAATCTCCATATACCATACATGTTGGCGGAGATAACTTATAATGACTCAACTATTGTTCTCTAGTGCATATAGAACACATTTCCTTCAATGTCAGATTCATAGTTTAAGTTTTGGTGACAGGAAGTTGACCGGGTGTTAAGGATTTTCAAAAGCCCTTTTTGTTGAGTAAATTATTTTTTTTAATCTTTGTCACATTTTTGTTATCTATCAGGTAGGTAGCAATCACTCATGTATGAAATAACCATTACTATTGAAAAGTAATGAAATGAACATCATGTTTTCCACCTGTCCCAGCCTGTCCACTCAAACTACAGATCATAAATTAACCAAACTCATTGAGCGAATGCAGTTGTTTTCAACTAGAGTGTGGCAAATGTGTACACCGTGCGGATAATTGGTTCTGGTACATTCTGACGGAATGATAATTTTTTCTTGACCCTTTATCTGATTGCAAAAAAACAAATTATATTTCTTCGATTAACTAAGAAATTTAAATTTAAATTTTTTCTCCAGAATCACAGTTTATGCCCCTCCCCCCCGCCCCCCTCCCCTTTGGAACGAGTTCAATAAGGGGTGATAGGCTATGAAAAAAATGACTGGCGATTTTTGTGAATACCGTTTGACGGATATTTTCGTTACGCGAGGTAAAGGGTTAAATTACACCCATCAGGCTTATGCAATCGGATCGATTTCGCCATCACCATTAATTTGAAATTTTCGAGGACATCATCAGGTAAATTAAACTATATTATACTCTAGCATGATTGTGTCAGAGCTGAATAGAGACAAGAATTGGAAGATTATTGCTGTCAGAACTTACAAACCATGAAACTTCGAAGATGGACATCGCATACAATTCGAAGCCGATACCATGGGGAATCATGGGCAGTTTTCAAGGTGCCCTATTTCCTTTTTTCGCGTAACATAGTTGTTCATTCACGCAGATGATAGAATTCGATAACTTTGTCTCCTATAACCCCACCCACCCACTCCCGGTTAAGCAACTGGAGTACTTGGTGGCATACGGTGGTGTGGAGACACCATCTTTCGCACAAAAAAGTCCCTAATGACTGGGTAGATATAAAAGGTTTTAGATGCACACACCGGGGCGCGCGGTGGCGTTGCGGTAACCGGTTCTCGTCAGATCACCGAAGTTAAGCTACGTCGAGCACAGTTAGTCCTCGGATGGGTGACCGTCTGAGCGATCGATTCGGACTCCCGCGTTGTGTCCTTGGGCAAGGCACTTAACCCCGATTGTCCACGAGGGGGCACGATGACGCCATGTACTAAGGCGTACTGCACGTCGGTGGTGCGCGTGTCTCCAGCCAATCTAACGCTGCCTGTGCTGCAGTGCGGAGTTACGATGTTGGAGAGCTGGCAGCTGCTCGTCGTTGCTCGGTGGTTCTCTCCGGCTTCCTCCACACATAAAACTGCCACGGTCATGATTAGCCATTGTGCATAAGTATGTGACCTTAAACACCAATAAATAAATAAATATAAATCGATGCACACACCATTCACAGCGTTATACTTATGAAAAGCATTCTGTTGTAAGTAACTTGTCATTGAGGTCAAATCCGAAGCAAGGCTGAGGGTAGGCAAAATTTATATTTACATAAACGGGGTTGGGGTGGGCAGCAAATCGTCGTGTGAGAACCAAAAGGTTCTACCTTCCACTGGAAGATAGAACCTTATGGTTCTCACGCGACGAAATGACGAAAGTAGATTTCCCTGACTTGCTCAGTTTTTCTCAATATGCTTTCCAGTATTGATGATGAGGGGCTTAACCCTTTACCTAACATGAAAAGCAGACGACACTTGCAAAAAAAATTCTTGAATAACTAGATTTTTTCATTTTTTGTCTCAAAAACATAGGTTATGACCCCTCGTTGGAACGAGCTCGTTCCAACGAGGGGTCATAACCTATGTTTTTGAGACAAAAATAAAAATATTTTGAAAATTAATTGGCGATTTTTGAGAATAGCGCTGGCCAGTTTTGGCCGTTACGTTGGGTAAAGGGTTAAGAAGTCCCCATGAAGCAATGAGAGACTCAAGCTCTCAAACTAATACTCTTCGAGGTTCAGTGCCGTTATCGACTGTGTGTTTTTCGCGGAGCTTGCGCGCAGGTGACTGTTGATACGACGTGATGATTCACATAGAAAAATATACACATATTTTTCCGTGCTTCAGCTTTATATATTCCAATGCATAAGTATGTAATTCACCTAAAATACATCAGATGTTAACACTTGTAGTGGAACTACGCAGAGTAATCATAAAACTATAGACGTGGCGAGTCTTCATTCATAAGCATTTAGTTACAAACCGTTCTGGGAGCGCGGTGGCTCAATACTTGCGGCATTGAATTTCAAACCGAGAAGTCCACGGTTCGATCCCCGCCATGGATAACTGCATTGTGTGTCATTGGGCAAGACACTTAATCCCGACTGCCCACGTGGGGGCACGACGGGACTGTGTACTAAGGCGTGCTCGGTGTTTCTCTCCGGGTATTCCGGCTCCCTCCATCCTTAAAACTGTCCGACAAGAGGTGACCCTGGCTGTCGAAAGTGTCGTTAAACTCCAAAAAATAAATAAATAATAACATGTCTAACAGTATTTTATTATGCCTCACGTTTGTAACATCAGCCGTGATTCGTTAATTTGCCACCTTCTAAAAGTTATAGTACTGGAGTTTTGGGGCAAAAGACGGTACTATCGGAACGTTCTTCCCTGGAGACAAGAGAACAAAGAAAATGTAAGCTCCACTACCATTGATCAGCGTCGATTACGCAGGCTGGCGCTGTGTCTGATTAACTTTTTTTCGTCACCGAAAGACACAAACTTACCAACAAATATATCATCTTCAGTGGGTGTGTTTTCATTTTTAACTGCAAATAATGAATTCAAAAGAATCAGAAATATTAAAAACTCACGTGTTGTTCACCACTTCAGTGAATCCTGAATATGAGTTATGACTTCAATCAATTATATTTCCACAAGTTTAGTACTCCTCACTGAGCCTCCTCCTCAAGTTCAAAATAAATTGTGTCACTCCGCTTAATTCTAACAACTGTCGTCGCCCAAGAAACATGAATTTATATTCCATTAATTTATACCACTTATCACACAAGTATTAACAATGAATTGTAACATGAATAGCATGATGCAGTTGTAAACACTGGCATTTGGTGATATAGAAACTCCCAAAGCGACGGCACTTGTGACAAGTCATTTTCGAAGAGACGTCATTCGTTCGAAATGACGTCATGTTTTTAGATTCGACTACATTGTTATTCGCTGCTTCAGGTTTTATTTCAGAAATCGCACAAACTCAGGTACTATCGACCGATAGAACATGAAAAGAAACGTTCTGATATTATAATAGTGTCATTAAAAATTCGGTCAAATCAATTTACGATAGAGAAACATCGTCCGCGTTAATTCATAGAAAATGAATGTTTATGGTACTTTTAGTTTTAATTATCCGGAATATTTCAGTTGGTCCGAAAAGCGAACCGTTGGTTCGCTTTTACGACTAACTAAAATATTCCACACGATTGAATCTAATACACAGGCGATGGTCTATTTTGGAGTTAGACTGGTTCTAAGCCATAACAGCGTCTAATTCCTTACAAAGTTAGACTGGTGCCTTGGGTACTTGTTTGAGGCAGTGAAATTGAACGGTGACATTCACAGATACACTTAGTGAGTAAAGATGACGTTAATGAGGGATTTCAATCACTGCTTCTATATACCATGTGTCAGCAAAGCAGTTATTCGATTGAAACCCCAGTGCACACAAAAATGAGTCAAACTTTAAACATGTGATCTCGAGGCATTTAAAAATATATTTTATTATATGCTAGCCTGACTGTGAATTATCGCAAATTACCTAACATATATTCCCGATATACGTCGGCTTGATGGATAACAAGAAATATTCCCCAGTAGCTTCCCAAATGACGTAACGCCTCGGCACCTGACGTCGCTTTGGAGGAACTATCAGCGGATCTTTGTTATTGTTTTGAAACGTAAGTATTTACAGTGGAATTGGGCTGAATAATGCGCAGTAAAATGTCACGTATAATAAAAAGAAAACCTATGCTATTTTAGTGAATATTGGGAATTATATCATTTGTGTGGACCTGAAAATTTTATTTTTCCTGAGCGCTTCACGTCCACACTTGTAGAGTAAGGGATTTAACCACTCGGCAGAGCCTCGTGGTTAAAACCGTTAACCTACCCGTGGTTTAAATCTGATTTCTGGCCCAAGTGCCATTTTATTCTATATATATCTAGTCATTCTGCTTTTAGTGTAAAAGTCTTAACCTAACCTTTGTATGTATACAAATTGGAGGGAGTAATACGTCTACCTGTTCTTACCACATTCTAAAGGAAACTAACCATGGTGGATTCCCAATGGGCTGTTTCCACAAGTGTTTCGGTCCGCTGATCGGTTTTGGGAAAGTTGGAAAATTCTTCGTGTATTTCTTTGCGTCTCCCAATTGCGATTTTGCATACAAATTTCACATTTTCATGACGAATACAGCAAGTACAATCATTTCCGTTCACCAATTAGCCAATAGTTGAACTATCTGTAGCCGATGGAGGCCCTCCCATTGAGTCCTTGCAGTTTATCCAAGTGCGGAATAAGAAAATGTTTCAAAACGATGTGTGAATACTCATCTGGGTGTTTTATGAGTATGCTGTTTTTTCATATCCTTCTCGAGTCATATTTCCTTTCTGTTCACGCTCTGTTCTTGTTATTCTTATTCCTTTCTTTTGTACTCCTGGTTTTGGTATGCCCATGCTATAACCCCTGTGTGGCCTATACTTTCGTGTTCTAGCCCCATCTAGTGTTTTCTAGATGCGTGGGACTGGTCCGTCTAACTACCCGTAGTACTGGTCCATCTAGTGATTTTTTAGATGTGAAATACTGGTCTATCTAGCTGCCGTAGTACTGGTCCCTCTGGTGTTTTCTAGCTCGGTAGTACTTGTCAATCTAGCTGCCATAGAAACGGTTCATCTAGTGTTTTCTTGATGCCTAGTACTCTACAGGCAATCTCTCATAAATTATAATAAGACACATCCTTACAGACTAAATAATATCACTTCAAACATAATACGAAGCACATCTACTGCGTATGAAGCCTCTAAGTTGCGGTACCTCCACCTCAGAGTAAAGCCCCAATATGAGTTCCCAGCACTCTACCAGTTAAAAAGCCGTCAGCGATTGTGGGGCGTCGGGAAAGTGAAAACCTCCTAGAATATCATTTTTGTTGGGACTTGTTTATTCATATCAACTTCCGCAGCCCAAGAAGGCAACGGTCGGGACACTTTTATTTATGTGACCAAAGAGCGTCCAAATAATCCATTTGTGTTGAGATAAATGGTCAAATGCAATGTTTGTGACGAAAGAAATAAACAGTTTTCCAATTTAACAATTTGCAAGTGTCAACTGCTATTCGTGTTGGGTAGATATACATTGTCATGACCATGCACATGTCCTGTAATTTGTATCAGATTCTCGGTCGTGTTTACAATCGGATCCAATAATACATTTATTTGACAATCACGTTACATAAAGCCCGTTTCCCCCATTTTTCAGTTTAAATGGGATTGAAATTGGTCAAAAGTTTGAATTTCAAGAACTATATTTTAATGCATAATAACAATGCATATATATACTACTCAAAGTTTGCTAAGCATCAAGTATATCCAGCTACCTGTTTTACGTTTTAGTTAAAATATTGTAATAAAAAGTGTACATATTTTTTATTTAATTATATCTTTAATGATTTACGTACAGAAATTAAGATTTTATTTGTGTTTGACATTATTTTTTTAGCTTTTGAATACGAAAACCATGGAAAATGGATATCATTGGTAAAAGAGGAAATTTTTCAATATGCCAAAAAGTTGACGGAGCGAACTGGTATGGGTTCAATATCGAGTATGAGACCCATTACTGTTAATTACAGCTTGACAAGGACTTCTCATGCTCCCAGGCAGGTTCCTGGTGGTCTTTTGTGGGATGTTGTTCTATTCTTGGACCAGCATAGCACCAAGCTCCTGGACACTTCTTGGCTGGACTGGACGGGCTGAAATTGCAAGCTGCAACTCATTCCAGACATGTTCGATTGGATTGAGGTCAGGGGATCTTGCTGGCCAGTCCATACACTCAATCCCCTTCCTCTATCTGTATTCCCCGACAGCATGGGAAACATGAGGACGGGCATTATCGTCCATCAGAATGAATCTATCACCCACTGCACCTGCATACAATCTGACATGGACATCCATGATCTCATCAATATACCGGTGTGCAGTCAATGTACCACATTCAAGGACACAGAGAGCTCTGTACGTCCATCCCAGCTTATGCCGCCCGACCATGATTGACCCTCCACCATAGCGGTCATGCTCAGCAATGTTGGATGCATGGAATCGCTCTCTTGGTCTTCTCCATACCCTAGAACGCCTATCTGTGGGGTCTACGCAGTACCTTGACTCATCTGTAAAAAGGACAGGTCGCCAATCTCCTCTGGTCCATCCAACGTAGTCCATGGCCCATTCATATCGTGCCTGGCTGTGGTTCTGGGACTTCGGAATGCGAATACATGGTTTTCTCGATCGGAGACCACCTCCGTGCAACCTTGCACGGATAGTCTGCGTCGAAACATTTACCCCGGATGCATTCTGAAGGTCACTGCATAGCTGGGTTGCTGTGGTAAAGCGGTTCCTACGGGCCTAAATGATCAAAAACCGGTCTTCAGCTGCATATGTTGCCCTGACTCTGCCACCACCATGCTGTCTTACCGGTGTGCCATACTGCTGAAATCTTATCCAGGCTCTGGTGATCACCGTATGGTGCACACCAAGGGTTTCACCAACCTGACGATGGGTAGCCCCCTTGATCCACCATCCCTACAGCCTTCAACATTTCTGCTTCAGACAAATATCTTCTTACATTTGCATTTGCCATATTCAATCATTAAATCACAAGGTTTGTGTTGAAATGAAGATTGAATACCCTACACATGTCACAGTACACGAAAACATCATGAAAATCAAGGGGTACATGCTTTCCATGACTGTCACGAAAAGTCTGCCCGTCAAGAGAGCTAATGTAATCACTAGGGACCATCTCAATACATTCCTCAATCATATCCACCAAAAATATCGCAAATATGTCACAAGCAAATTTCACAATGATGTGTCAAATATTTGGTGCTTAGCAAACTTTGAGTAGTATATATGATAGTGCTGTGTTTTCCGGAAATTGTATCTGTCTGATACCGGATCAGGGTGGGGGGAGGGCTTATAGAAACTTCTTTTTTCCGAGTTTTGAGGTGAAAATTAAGTTGATTGTTAGATAAATAGTGAAAGGCATGCATGCATAATTAACTTACACGTCATTTGGCATGGATTCTACTAGCATAGATGCGATGTCATCATTCGAATTATTTAAGGCTATCTGCAGAGGAGATGTGCCATGGGTGTCCATTACATGTGGTGCAGCCTCGTTGTCAATGAGTTTACGGCAAATACCTCTATAATTGTTTTTAACAGCGAGAAAGAGAGGTGTCTCCATATCGTCGTTCGCAGTTCTTGGATTGGCACCACGAGAAATGAGTGTGTTCACGTATACTTGAATCTGAAAGTGTGAAAGACGATTTGTTGAATTTGTGGTACTTTTTCATCAAGAAAATTAGACACAAACTAGAGAATTGTAATTTGTTGGACAAATTACGGGCTTTCCCAACTTTTTAATGTAAAAAGGCAAACTGTATTGTACACAAAACTATCGATCAGTTTTGAAAATAGAAAAATATAGTTGAAGCAAAGCTTTTTGGGATGCTACTAGGTTTTATGCAGCCAAAACAGATATCTGAGATAAAGCAGGACATCAAAACATTTAACACAAAATTTGTTCTTCAATAATTACTGAATATTTTCATTGAAAGCAAAACGAGTACGTTTTGCTTTGGAAAAATAAGTACAGACGAATCATGGGCATACGGTCCGGGGTGTCTGGACGGACTGTGCCCCCTCCCGCCACCCCTGAGTCGGGAAGGAGCCGGCTTTTCAAACAAATTGCCGGAAAATTTCGAGCAATTCAGTTGCCAGAAATGACCAAATCAAGCAGGCAGGGAGACTACATTTCTTACAACAATGACGTGGATGGTGCATGGTTAATGTCGGGCAGGTAGGTAGGCAGGCAGGCCTGTACAACAACTCTACCGACTGTACTCTTTCACACTGGCATGCGCCCTTGAAGTTGGTAACTTTCGTAGAAAAAAATGCTATATTCGTGTCATTTTTAGCCAACAGGGGTTAAATTTGAAATATTTGTGTGGTAATTTTGATGCATCATATTATGCTCAGAATGTTTGGAAAATCGGCACTAAATACCTGTAAACAATTTTGAGACGTTTGAAAAATGGTGACATTTTGATGGTTTTGGCAGAATATTTTGAAAATACGTGTTTCACGAATATGGCGATACCTCATTTCACTTTCCAGAGACCTGCCATCAATCACAGCTTGAGTTTCTGATAAGAGACAAGGAGGAATCTTGAATCTTGGTATTTGAATTAACATGTACAATTTGAGGGTACTCCAATTCAAGGCCCGACAACTGGATGAGGGTTAAAACTATGAATAAAACATATAACAGCAAAATTGTTCTAGAATAATGTCCTATCTTCTCATGGAGAGCGTTTTGAGAAAATATGGCTCCCGTGCTGATAAATCGCACAATTATGTAACAATTATTCTGACGGTACCCTTATAGGAAGTCTCAAATCTTCCATCGATTAAACTTTTAATAATAAAATATAAAACAAAAGTTGTCATACTTTGACTGTTGCATGCAGCCATAGAAAATATTCAGCGCTCAATCAATTAGAAATGGAATAAATTGTCCCTTGAAATGAACAAATTTTGAAAAATGGGACTTTGTTGGACGGGACCTACTTTTATGCAACCAGAAAGGGCCAGGGTTCAACTTTACAACCAAACATACAACAGAAAATATGCTCGGTAGTCAATTGTGCATACGGACATGCAAAGTGTTTGAAATGAACCCTTTCCAAAATGATATAAAAAGCAACCAAAGTTGGCTAATTTTGTGCATTTTCAAACGGTACACTTGTTCTCGCCCTCGTGTTGCTGGGGGTTAAATCTCAGATTAAAGCGTAAACAGCAACTTTCTTCCGCAATCATTGTTGCATCTATCCATACCAAAACAACTGTTACAACAACATTGAAATTACAGACATTTGCCCTTGAAGTTGGCCAATTTTGAAGAAAAAAGCTATATTCGTGTCATTTTTGGACAATGGGGGTTAATTTTGAAATATTTATGTGGTGATTTTGGTGTATCATGTTATGCTCTAAATGTGTAGGAAATTTGAGCTAAATAACTGTAAACAATTTTGCGACTATTGAAAAATGGTGAAATTTGGACGGTTTTGGCAGAATATTTTGAAAATAAACGTTTTCACAGATATGATGATACCTCATTTCACTAGATTTTATGGCATTACATAGGTATGCCGAATTTGGTTAAAATCGTACAGCTTGTTTTTGAGCAGTGCAACTACAAATTTGATGGCGGAAAAAACCCCCAGAAATGACCAAATCAAGCCGGCAGGGAGACTACATTTCTTATAACAATGATGTGAATGATGTATGGTTAATGTCGAGCAGGTAGGCAGGTAGGCAGGCCTGTACAACTCTGCCGACTGTACTCTTTCAGACTGGCATGCGCCATTGAAGTTGGTAAATTTTGTAGAAAAAATGCTATTTTTATGTAATTTTTAGCCAATAGGAGTTAAATGTGAAGTATTTGTGTGATAATTTTGGTGCATCATATTATGCTCTAAACGTTTGGAAAATCGGAGCTAAATACCTGTAAACAATTTTGAGACTTTTGAAAAATGGTGAAATTTTAATGGTTTTAGCAGAATATTTTGAAAATAAGTGTTTTCACGAATATGACGATACCTCATTTCACTTTCCAGAGACCTGTCATCAATCACAACTTGAGTTTCTGATAAAAGACAAGGAGGAATCTTGAATCTTGGTATTTGAATTAACATGTACAATTTAGGGTACTCCAATTCAAGGCCCGACAATTGTGTGAGAGTTAAAACTTTGAATGAAACATATAACAGCAAAATTGTTCCAGGAATAATGTCCTATCTTCTCGTTGGAAGTGTTTTGAGAAAATATGTCTTCCGTGCTGATAAATCGCATGTAAATGTTGGCAAAAATAACAATTTGTTCTAACGGTACCCTTATAGGAAGTCTCAAATCTGCCAGGGGTTAAACTTTTAATAATAACATATAAAACAAAAGTTTTCATACTTTGACTGCTGCATGCAGCCATATAAAATATCTAGCGCTCAATCAATTAGAAATGGAGTAAATTGTCCCTTGAAATAAACAAATTTTGAAAAATGGGACTTTTTTGGACGGGACCTACTTTTATGCAACCAGAATAGGCATAAGGTTCAACTTTACAACAACACTTACAGCAGCAAATATACTCGGTGGTCAATTGTGAATACGGACATGCAAAGTGTTTGAAATTAACCCTTTCCAAAATGATATAAAAGGCAACCAAAGTTGGCTAATTTTGGCATTTTCAATCGGTACACTTATTCTCGCCCTCGTGGTGCTGGGGGTTAAATCTCAGATTAAAGTGTAAACAGCAACTTTCTTCCGCAATCATTGTTGCATCTATCCATACCAAAAGAACTGTTACAACAACATTGAAATTAAAGACATTTGCCCTTGAAGTTGGCCAATTTTGATGAAAAAAAGCTATATTCGTGTCATTTTTTGGCCAATGGGGGTTAATTTTGAAATATTTATGTGGTGATTTTGGTGTATCATGTTATGCTCTAAATGTGTGGGAAATTTGAGCTAAATAACTGTAAACAATTTTGCGACTTTTGAAAAGAGGTGAAATTTGGACGGTTTTGGCATAATATTTTGAAAATACGCGTTTTCACTGATATGGCGATACCTCATTTCACTAGATTTTATGACATTACATAAGTATGACAAATTTGTTTGAATGGTACAGCTTGTTTTTGAGCTGTGAAACAGACAAAAAATAAAAAAGTAGAGAAGAAAAATTTTGAAAAAGAAGAATAACAAGAGTCTTTCCCAAACTGGGTTTGGGAAAGCCTAATTATGTGGATTGTTCTCAGGATTTCCGTCGTGTATAGACAATTATTATAGTGGTGTATTGCATATAATAAAACTGCACAACCATCTGTTCGTATCACATTCACGATAGTTGGGCCTTTTCTGCTTACGGGACACTCGAAGTAGCTTCACTTTTGCTCTGAGAAAACCACTTGGCCATACATGTTAGTTTAAACATTATTTTAGGTCCATCGTTATACTGATGCATAAAATATAATTATGGTGTGTAATGTACCTAGTTAGACAGAGGTATCAGCTCGATATCTGGAAAAAACCACACACTTTGTGTGAAGAAAGACATAGGAAGGGGAATAGAAGAAGAGGCCCCATGAGGCCTGAGCTGCTCATCTGACAAATTTGTTTAAAAAATGATTTAATTAGCATCTATGACCAGTAAACACTACATAGGAATGATGTCATATAACAATTCATAACTTTGTTGTCCAGTAAGATTATTTTTACTGTTATTGAGATGCTACTACGCAATTGATGCCCAGATTTTCAGAAATGGAAAAACAGGAAGGCTATATATCAACCTACTGACATAACCTGAACAAACTTGAATTGACTAAGCACCCCATGCCCCACCTCAGCAAACCAGGTTTTATGACCGTTGGACGTGAATACGCAGATTTTCAAAGATTGTTTCTCATATTAGACTAAGTTAAAGATCCAGAACATTAAACCAGCGACTTGATTTTTACACACGTGTATACCATAATTATCAAAAGATTCGAATTGGTGTTCTGATTGGGGTTCGTGAGAATAGTTTTAAAGAATAGTCCTCGTGCTACACCATGGTTAAAGTTTGGCTCCCCTTGAGAGCCCAATTATTATTCAATAGGCTTATTTTGAACAAACGTGAATCTGACCCATGTAAAGTTTCTGTATACAATATATTAAACATTCTGACTACTTGTTTTGGCGAAGAGTTTTAAAGATTATTCCTTATATTGGAATAAGCTCAAATTCGGGTTCCAAATGGGAGCCGAAATATTAACCAAGGGACATGATTGCAACCAACTTTAATCTGACAAGCCTTAAAATAGTGTATACCAAATATCGAAAGATTCTGACTAGCGGTTTGTGAGAAGATTTTTAAATAATATTCCTCATATTGAACCACGTTTAAATTAGGGCTCCATTATGGAGCCCAAATATCAACACAGGGACTTGGCGTGACCAAACTTAGATTTCACCTCTATGAGGATGTTGTATACCAAATATCATAAGATTCTACCCGGCGGATCTGAATAAGATTTCTAAGGATTATTCTTCATATTGCACTAAGTTAAAATGTGAGCTCCCACAGGGAGCCCAAATATTAACTTTGGGTCTTGATTTGAACAAAATTGAATCAGACCTCCGAAATGAGGAAGCATTCCCAATATCAAATGATTCTGAATGGTGGATTTGAAGAAGAAATTTTTTCAAGATTATTCTCCACATTGCACTACGTTAAAACTTAGGCTCTCTTAGAAAGGCCAAATATTAACCGATGGACTTGATTTGAACAATCTTGAATTCGACCTTTATAAGGATGTTGTATACCAAACATCAAACGATTATGACTGTGGTTCTGAAGAAGAAGATTATCAAAGATTATTCCCCAAAATGCATTTAGCCATCATCCAGGTAGATGAAAAGGGTGTTGGAGAGAGTTTATTGTTGAATAGATGGTCGTTTAGGTTGCTACAGGGTAGAGGCAGTTTGCATATCTGAGACTTTCGCAGTATGTCATAATAAAAGTAGCTTCGAACAAGCTGTTTGTTTCGGTTGACATATGTTGAGGAATAATTAAATGTGGTGTTATTTTCACGGTCTTCGGTAGATAAATTGTTCCAGAGTTGTGCCATGGGTGGTAGACAAGAGTCCAGGTGAGACTGTGTTCGACAGATTAGGGTTGTCAAATCTGTATTACAACGCAAGTTACGCGCGTGAGATGTAGACAACATATCCGGAGTAAGGCCTGAAAAATACCTAGAGGTATGACAATGCAATGTCCTGAACAATTGCTAACGTTTGTACTTTTCTTGTCATTTTCTAGAGGATCCCTACAGGTATCTGTGTATAATATTTTTTTCGATGCGAGTGGAAAAGTAATATATCGCAATACCTGTTGATTGTTGATTTATGTGCCAAACGTGATTTTACGCTGGACAATGAGAAATTTAGTGTTAAAAAATTTACGCCAGAAGTTTTACCCCAGAGTGCATCCAGGGTCGTCTAAGGGAATTTCAGTGTAAAAAAAGTTCCCCCAATGGCCCTCCCTAACTACTGCTAATCTTCCCGAGAGATTCAAAACAGTTGAGTAACCTGTGGGCGGTGTTTAGAAAATAGGTTCAGTATTTTAGATTCTGATGCATCCGGGGAGAGGATGAGGAAGAGCAAAAGAGAGAGGAGGCGATTGCTGGTGTTAATAGGGCAGATACGGAAAATAGAATGTTTGGGAGAAAGAAAAGCTCGGATACCAGTCAAACGATGCAAGTGGCAAGTGATTTTGGGTCCGATGGGAGAAGTAGGAAGGAAAATAAAAGAAAATTAGTTGTACGTTGACTTGATCAAGTATATTCTGGTCCAAACAGATCAATCAGAATGTCTGGTGTTTTTCGTGGGGCGAAGGTAGAGGATTTGAGAGACAGGATGGATGGTACTGTGGCGGGATCAGGATCGGATCCGGTAGTGGGGGTTCATGTGGGGTGCAACAGCATCAAGGAGAGGAAATCAATAAGGCAGGTGGAGATGTTCAGGGAGTTACTTGGTAAACTGCTCAGTAAAATGCAAAGGGTACGTGGTATCGGGGTTCTTCCTGTACTAGGTGGTGGGGGATGAGCAGATTTCCAGGAGTATGGCGATGAATGAGGAGTTGGAGAACTGCTGTGTTGATTTGGGAAGACCCCATATTGGCCACTGGCGGTCTTTCTGGGGTAAGAGGAGCATATACGGGCGAGGCGGGCTGCATCTAAGAAGGATGGGGATAGAAGTTTTTAGAATCTTTTTTTTAAATGTAGTAGAGTTTTGTGGAGACGAGCTTTGTGGTAGTCAGTGGCAATAGTAAGAGGGACACGAGCAGGGAGGTGAGAGTAAAAGAGTACCGAGGAAACCTTCAGTAAACAATAGGATCAATAGGGGGAGTCACGGAATCCAGTTAGACCGAAAGTGGGGTAAAACAACATCGAGAGTCTCCACAGGAATTAAGTGAAATAGCTACATTCATCGATGAAGGGGGGGGGGGGTGGCTTTGATGCCACGGGTTTATAAAAAACGTACGTGAGATGTGATTAGCCGACAGACCAAGTAAAGGGGTGCTTACGGATAGGTGTATAACAAACTTAAGATCAGAATGGGTAGGAAAGTGCATTTAAGAGGATTTAAATCCGCCATTGATCACAGATCTAGCCAACGTTAGTACCTAGGCTGAGGCATCTAAAAAATTGGACGAGAAAGCGATAATCTACACAATTTATTTATTATTTATTTGTGTTTAAGGTCACATATTTCCGCACAATGGCTAACCATGACCGTGACAGTTTTACGGGTGGAGGAAGCCGGAGTACCCGGAGAGAACCACCGAGCAACGGCGAGCAACTGTCAGCTCCCCTACATACCAACTCCACACAAAGCAGGGTTAGCATTGGTTGAAGACAGGTGCACCATCGACGTACAGTACGCCTTAGTACACAACGTCACCGTGCCCCCACGTGGGCAATGGGGGTGAAGTGTCTTGCCCAAGGCCACAACGCGGTTGCCGCAGGTGGGATTCGAACCGAGGACCTCTCAGCTTGCAGCCTGCACCTCTACCAACTGAGCCACCGCGCCCCCCGATAATCTACACAAACATAAGTGTTGCCCTTGTGGCTGTGTACTATGCAGTGGAGAGAAGCAAACCTGAGTGGAATGACTCAATACACTCAACACTGGGATCCAATATCACGGAATTAAGAAAGAGGGGACTCGACATAATTCTGATTCGGGGACTTTAACCCTTTACTCAACGTAAAGGCCAAAACCGGCCAGCGCTATTCACAAAATTCACCATTCAATTTTTATTACTTTTTCATTTTTTGTCACAAAAGCAACAAGCTCGTTCCAATGAGGATCATAAGCTATGTTTTTGACGCAAAAAGCAAAATAATTAGTGCAACAAGAATATTATTTGCAAGTGTCGTCGTCTGCTTTTCCTGTTAGGTAAAGGGTTAATGGGCACATCAGCGATAACGAAGAAGGCACACAGGGTGGGGATAAGAAAATCAACAGGAATAGAAGAAAGTTGTTGGACTTCACAAATGAGCTCGGTGTGAAGAATCTGAACAGGAATGCGATTTGTAAGAGGAGATGTGCCTGGAGGAGAAAGAATAGAACAACGATAATCGACTATATTCTCACAGATACCGTCTTATGGAGAGAGGTGATAGAGGTAGAAGTGGACGATTATGGTTAAATGGAGTTGGATGGTGATCACAACTTGATTATGGAATACGACCGTGGATAAAAACCCAGCACGAAGCTGAAGAAGTTTTGGGAAGATTTGGGAACTCAGAAAGGATGCTGAGTGGGCGAAGGTTGAAGAACAATTTAACACAAAGCTTGACAATGTACACAGGGAAATGGCAGATACCACAGTTGTCACGGATGCAGGAAAGGAAAGTAGAAGAAAGATTAGAGTGTCTCCAAGTAATTTGGGTACAGAGTGAATGACGAATTGAAAAAAAAACTATAAAGGGAAGAAAGTCAAACGCACTGGAGGTGGAATGTAATGACCCCACTGTAGCAAAAGAAAAATAACAACAAGTCCGACATAAAGTGAATAAGATTAAAAGCCATAATGGGATGGTGCGGAACTGTAATCTTAAGAGGTCGAAAAGAATAACAGAGAGTGACACTCGAATATATTTTGGAAATAGGTGAATAAAAAAGAGAGGAAGTAATTCACTGAGTATTAAAGTAGATGCCGGAAACATAGACGAACTAGTCAAGCACTAGGGAAAGGTTACCGATGAGCGGACATTGGGAGCTTATCGGAGTACCAAAATGGTGTCTGGGACATGTTTCTAACTTTATGTGCAGCGAAATAAAAGTTCCGAAAAGTTGTCTCAAAACTGAGGAACGGAAAAGCAGAAGGGATGAATGAAATTCCTAACGAGTTCCTAAACAAAAGGGTGAGAGGGACTATGTAATAGCATATCGGTCATATTCAACTTAGCCTTAGAAAAATAAGAGGTTTCAACAGAATGGAGAGCAAGCACGCTCACATTTATACAGAAACAGGGGAATAAAGAAGTATTGGATAAATATTGGGGGATCTTTGTCAGTAGCAACATTAGTTTTTTTGTAAAGTCCCATATGGGAGATTGGAGGATGTGATCAAAGAGAAGAGGTTTTGGGGAGAGATCCAGAATGGCTTCGGTAAGGAAAGGAGGGTCACTGACCCTTTCTATCGGCTTTCTCAAACGATAGTATATGCGAAAGCCAAAAAAAGATGTTTATGGCGTTTCTGGATATTAAAAACACATACGGAGTATGAATTCGGAGGGGGGTTTGTGCTGAAAGCTTAATTGTGGGGAGATATAAGGACAAATGGAGCCTCGAACAACCCACGAGTTAATAGCGAACCACTGAAGGCGATCTCGCACGCTGACGTGGGGGCAACCCAGGGTAAAACAAAACCGTCATAGGAAGAGTCATGGATGATTTAACCGAAAATGACGAGACGGTGTCAAGGCAAAGAGGTCTTTGGGTGGCCTGCGTGATAAAGAGAAGTTAGGTTTTGGAAATACCTTGATGGCACTTTTGTGGGTCCAGTGCTGTTCAAGCTGAGGTCACAGTCGCTGAAGCTTAGGAGAAAACTTGGGAAAGGCAGCAAAAAGAAGTAGCCAATTTGTAATTCAAGAATGGGAGACCCTGGAACACTTTCCATCCAAAATACCAGTCCAATCGAATAAGATTTAGTGGAAGTATAATGGGAGAGTGGGATGGGAGAATGGAGGATATTTGGTTATTGGGTGACACTAAGGAGGGGGTTAGTATGCTTATAGAAGATTAGAAAGAATGGGATAGTGATGTCATCAAACAAGACCTTCTCGGGTGTTAGGATCAGAAAAGTGGCATGGGGATAGGGGGTCATTTGGGAGCAAATGCCTTCAATCAACGGCTTCTCACCTGAGAACCTCAACGACCCAGCGGCCGGCCAAAGTTTATTATTATTGTGAACAGAAGCGAAGAAAGCCAGAAGTATCTTGTCTGAAAAATACTTTGTTCTGAATCCCTGAGACTTGGCTGAATTATTCGAGGTCAACGATATAGAGAACAAATAGCACCACGTATCATCAAAATCGGGTAGATACCTCGACAATACACCCCAAATCTGGATGTGATAATTCGTGCCAATGGAAACTTAATAATATCCCAAACATTCGACATGAATGAGCACTTCACCAAAATGGACAACAGAAAGATGCTCACTTCCACAACATCAAATGATCCAAGGCGCATTTTGTACTCTTCTCGGGTGATAGAAAGTTAATAGCTGAACGCATTCGAAGCTCATCGTCTGTTACAGGGTAAGCGTACAAAGATATATTGAATTTGGTTGCCATTTTGCATTTTTTGTAATCCAGTGTGATTCTACTTACCTTCTGCTCCTTGAAATCTGTTGTGATAATAAATAACAAAGCTTCGTCATTGCAACCAACGAGATCTACAATTCGGTCCACAATAACTTCATCTTCAGCTTCCTGTCTTCCAATGAAATATCGGTTCGTTTTCTCGACAATCTACAAAATTTAATTCACTTAAACTTGAATTGAAGTAGGTTCATTTGACAAATAGTCAACGGGATATATTTTGTTGAATGCGAGTATCACTTTGTTGATGACAAACTGGTTTCTACAGAATAATGCATAACGGGTAATATTACGCTCAATGACACAGCTTTCTTCCTTTTCTTGTTGCTGTGGGGTCTCGTGTGGCCGCGGGGTGGGGGTGATGGGGTGGGGGTGATGTAAATAAAATTATCCACAAAAATAGCAAAGCGAATCTTCGCAACGTACCACAAATTGCACGCACCTGAGCATTTTCATCGCTAATTCCTGCCATCTCTCTCCCCATTCCATATTATGAGGTATATCTCCTTCAAATGTGATTTTGTTTCCAAATATTTTTAGACATTGACTGTAACATATATAAAGAACTTATTTTCTTGAACTTTAGTTGTTAATTAGTAACTATTCGTCCCCTGAGTTCCAATGTGTTCTATGTGCCAGTAGGCACATAGAACACATTGGAACTCAAGGGACGTATTGTTAGTATGAATGGGGACATCGTGCAAGTTAGTGTATCTTTCGACCTCGTCGCTTACAGGTTTAAACATATCTGTGGAAATAGATAAAGATGTTCGAATGTGGGTTCAATACTGTTTGTGATCTGGTCTGATTTCTCCACTCGGTTTTCGACCCGAAGCACTAAAATTTCACATGTATTAACCCTTTGAACACTGTTGGTATCTCCCATGTCAGGCCAATGGCAGCAATTGGATAAGCCCATTATTCATTATTTCGGAGTGGACCAATTCATATTTTCAACGTGCAGCCTTCTTTTCGCGGGTTGACCATTTTCGACCTCGGCCGGCAATAAGGACACGGAATTAACTGCTATGACTCATGTATTCCTCATGTAGCACACGACTTGGCAGACAAGAAGACAGCGCACACTTGTACATGTGTTCGGTATGTTCACAATGGTTGTCGTTCACCTCCTTCGAAAACGGTTTGACCATTTTAAATCTGCATTATGGACCGGCTACATGCAGGGACGTGGAGACAGGGAGGTGTGTGTGTGGGGGGGTCACTCCCCCACCCCCAATCCTGGCCAAAATTCCATATAGTTGGAAATTCGGAGGGCACGTCATGAGCAATTGGAAATTCTATCTATCTGGATTTTAGAGCTTCTTTGGTGATGTCACCTTTACTTCCCAAAATTCCAACTCTGTTTCAAATCGGCAAAAAATCCAACTGTTACTATTTACAACTATAGTGTACGCAATATCGAGCTTCATAATTATGCATGATGTCAATCGGTACGAGATTGCTATAGTACGTTTACTTATCGTAATAAAAAAAATCCTCGAAATGAACTTCAAGAAAATCACATCATGTAAAATTGTTATCTTGAGTTCCATCATTCACAGTTACAAAATGACGAAACATCAAAATTTGACTATTCCTGCATAAGATCTGATTTAATGTTAGAACAGTGTGAATTACTCAAAGTTCTCAGCTTGAGCATTTGATTAGAACATATTCAACTCTCAGAATAATACCAAATAATAATAACCTGATAATTCTATCACAAATGTGTTGGCATTTCAGTTACTAGAATCAATTTTATGCCCCCTTTCATGGCTTCATTTTCTACATATTTCTCGGTAGTGAATTTCTAACTAGGGGAGGGACCGGGAGGGGGCTTTCCCCCTCCCGGTCCCTCCCCCTAGTAGGACATTCACTACCCTACACCCCCCCCCCCCCCCTACAAAAAAATCGGAAACCTCCAGCCACGTCCCTGGCCACATGGTATCAAGAAGTACCGTATTTAGCATGTCTTTGATACACATTTTATTCACAAATTCTTTAAAAGGGGGACTATTATATTTGAAAGATATGAACTATGCATCTTCGCATAAGTCATTAGTTCAAAGTGTTCTTACCGATCCAGCTCGTGAATTCTGATTTTGATCTTTGAGCAAGAGTTTCCCCACGTGTGCAACTTATTGTAATTCTAAACGAAATTGCAAGTGATCTCAACAATGATTTAGTGTTGCCATTCTAACAATAGTAGTAGTAGTAGTAGTAGTGTAGTAGTAGTAGTAGTAGTAGTAGTTAGTAGTAGTAGTAGTAGTAGTAGTAGTAGTAGTAGTAGTAGAAATCTTTATTTATGTGGCATGTGCATATATTATCTGTTTACAGTATATTTAGATTCGTTGCACAACGCACCAGGCCTTATAGGCCTACATGTCACACTTTTGACATTAGTGGTTTACTGTGAGCAAGGTAGATCACGCGCACCCACTTTTATACATACACACACGCACGCACCTCCACGATTTCTCTCTCTCTCTCTCTCTCTCTCTCTCTCTCTCTCTCTCTCTCTCTCTCTCTCTCTCACACACACACACACACATACAGTCACACATACACGCATTCGTTTTCACTCACACCATCGCATGCCCCCCCCCCCCCCCCCCCCCCACCTAACACGCACATTTTCTTTCTTGCACGCACTGTAATATTCACTCTCGCACATTAGATATGTGCATGCATACACATACACGAATATATCAAGCATGATATCCCGTGTATGTACATACAAATACTTATTTTCAGTGGTATATTGCTTGTCTTCTTTTCATATATGCATTTACAAGAAACCTAGCTCTCTGTCTTGGACACTCGTTGAGACGAAATGAGATGTATGGGGGTGTTGTTTTGAGAATATTAATTGTTTCTGTCCGCAGTTGCATGAATGAGTGTAATTCGTAAATCATTATAGAATTCACATTCTAATAGAAAATGGGTCTCGTTCTCTATTGCCGATTTCTCACAAAATAAGCAGATCCTATCCTCATTTTTTCGTTTTTATATCGGCCCGTTTCTGTTCTGATGGGAAGAATTCCAAATCTGAACTGGGAAAGTGTGGAGCGGTATTGGCGATTTAAATTCAATTTGACATAGTTTTCACTCTTATATTCTGTTTTAAATAACTTATATGTCCCTAATTTCGGGGCACTGCTTACACACTCCAACCATTTATCGACATTGATGTTTTCCAAACGAGTTTGAAAATCAGCAATATCACAAAGGGTTAGAGGTGTGTAAACATCAGGTAGATCAACTTCATTTAGCATTCTACTGACATCAGTATTCCACCCACCGGACACAGTATTATGATTCTGCAAAAACATTTTCTTTACCAGTCTCTGATCATCCATATTGATCATAAAATTGCACAGGCGTATAATACTGACCCATATCCTTGTTCTTGGGGAATTCATCCCCACATCTCCGATTACTGCTGCAAGGGGTGCGAATCTATGAACACCAAGAAAATATCTCAGGGCTCTATGTTGGATTAAGTCAATACTATTATATTTGTTATAACCCCAAACATCAGAGCTGTAATCTAGGATAGGACATACACATTGTTGGTATAATTTTTGGTAGGTTTGAAATCCAATATCTTTATATTGATGGATACTTGACATTACTGACCCTAATGCATGCCCAACCGCCTTTGCTAAGACATCAGCTGTAGCTTCGAAGTCTTTGTGTTCATGCAGGATAATACCTAAGAATTTATATTGATCAACAATTTCGAGCTCTTTGACTCCCAACCGAAAATTCGTTGATGTTCTATTTATTCGTTTATTTCTGAAATGTATTATTTTACTTTATTACTTTCCAAAGTGTGATTTACTGGGATTTCCGGGTTTGATTATTAACGATAACTTCACAAGTGAATTATGCAATCGATAATTGTGTCATGTATCCGTGCGCGCAAACGAAGACGCTTTGCCGTGGGTGAAATGGGAAGTTCATTGTTTGTTCTTTTAACCCTTTACCTAACATGAAAAGCAGACGACACTTGAAAAAAAATTCTTGAAGAGCTATTATTTTCATTCTTTGTCTCAAAAACATAGGTTATGACCCCCTCATTGGAAGGAGCTCGACGAGCTCGTTCCAATGAGAGGTCATAATTTATGTTTTAGAGACAAAAAATAAAAAAATAATGAAAATTAATTGGCGAGTTTTGAGAATAGCGCTGGCCGTTTTTTGCCGTTACGTTAGGTAAAGGGTTAAATAATATAATTATCGTTAATAATGAAAAGTAATAAACAGAGTAATCACTTGACTGGACTGGTTACGTGAAATAAATCATTCGAGGCGAGGGATTATATTGTAAAACACTCGTGCGCATTCGCGCACTCGTGTTTGAACAACGTCCCTCACCTCTCATGAATTATTTCACGTAACCAGTCCAGTCAAGTGATTACTCTCTATTTATTAACATTTACGTTCAAACGCCATTTCTTACACCAAGAGTCGACAATATTTAACATGTGTTGTAAGTCTTCGCCATTTTCGGCGAGTAGTACAACATCGTCCGCGTATAGCATGATAGTGGCATTATGGTCTCCGACCACAGCCCCTCTATTCTCCTGCTTAATTTCCAGGGCCAAATCATTTATAAAAATACTGAAAAATGTTGAAGATAAACTGTCGCCTTACTTCAAGCCACTTTCTCAGTTAAACCTGCTAGTCATGTTTCCATAAATTCTTACCTGGGATGTTGTATTTTGATAAATATTTTTGAATGATTTAAACATATTTCCATCTATACACAGTTTCAGCAGTTTAAAAGGCAGCATGTCCTTATCCACACAATCAAATGCCTTTTGGAAATCTACAAAGGCTGTAAAGGTCTCGCTCTTACCTCTCGGTATACGTGTGAGGGCAAAATTATTGTCCGTACAAGATCTTTTGGGACGAAAACCATTTTGCTCATCAACGAGTAAATCGTTACATTCCAGATGTTCAATAAGACGACTGTTTAAAATACTGTTATATAATTTTCCACAGGTCGATATGAAAGATATGCCTCTGTAATTTTGGGGGATTCTATGGTCTTGAGTTTTGTTTATAGGTATTGGGCAGATAACAGATTCCTTCCAAAGTGAGGGTATTACGCCAGTTTCGAATATCAAATTGAACAGTTTATGTAAAACTTGTTTAACAGATAAGCATTTTAGGCACTCACACGGGATGCCATCAATGCCAAAAGATTTCCCATTTTTTTTTATTTTTTAAGTGCTTTTTCAACTTCACTAATTTCAGTCTGGTTGTTTAAAAATGTGTCCGGTTCGTAAAGTGGGTCCAAGAATTTATCTTCTATAAATGTCTTTTCTGCTCACGTATTAGTATAAAATTCATTGTCAGATAAGTCATCAGAAAATGTTGGGTTATAAAGATCTTTCAAATTTGTACCCCATTTCTTTAGAACCTGATCAAAATCGTTATTTATAGAGTCATCGTCGTCGTAAATTTCTTCCAGAATTTTGAATGCTTTACGTGGCCTAAGTTGTTTAAAGCTATCCCAGAAAAACTTAGGATCATTGGCACAGGCTGTGTCAATTCTCAACACCAGATTCTTTTTATAATGGCGCTCAAGATATCGAAGGCATTTATTAAAATAATTCCGCGCATCTTTAAATTCGACAAAGGTTTTTTGATTGACGCTACTATTTTTATTTCTCTTTAAAAAAATTTCTTTCTCGTGCATTTTATTCCAGAGGTTTGTCAATTCAGTATTCCAAAAAGGTTTGTAATATTTAAATTTTGTATGCAACTTTGACCTGCTTTTGAAATTTGGAATTGCCGACTCCAGCTCCTTAACCCTTTGAACCCTAGCGGCTGTTTTTCTGGCCTGGAATATCTTACGTCATAACGTCATTAAATAGCATGGCTGTTCAGTAAATGTGTTGGGTTGACCAATCAATATTTTCAACGTGCAGCCCCGAGGCTGCACGTTGAAAATATTGATTGGCCTACTCCAAATAATGAACATGGACTCGTCTTATTGCTGCCATTGAACTGGCATGGAATATACCACTAGAGTTTAAAGGGTTAATAACAACATCGACTAAGTTTTTATATATTGAATCTATTTCTTGTTGTGTTTCCTGTGCGCCCTCTATGTTCCTGATAATATTATTTAAAGTTTCCAATACGTCTGCAGAAGAGAGAAAATTTTCAGGTAGTGATTTTTTAAGTTTAGTTGGTTTCTGGTATACGGTTCCCTTTTTCATATCTTCCATAACGGTATTTAATTTGACGTCAAAAACAAGGAAACTGTGGTCTGCTGGTTTACTGTGTTCAGAAACTGAACTGTGCAATCTTCATCAGATAGTTGCATTTAAGTACTTAATTCTACGAACTGCACCTCAGAAGAAATCAGCGACAATTGTCTTTTTCAAATTTCCGGGATGCCATAGAATTAAGAAAGGACGCTGGTTTTGTAGAATTAAGTACTCAGATGCAACTATCTGATGAATAATTAAATAACTGAGTATTCCGTGTGTTCTGTACTGGCCTCGTATATACTTGGTTAACTAGCATTCCCTTTTGGGGTCTGTCGGCGGCCGAGTGGTGTGCGTGGTTCAGGATAGCTTCGCTAGGTGGTTGTTTCCGAAGGAAACTCTCTCGACGCGGGCTCGAACCCCCGCCATGCCAATGTGCGCAATCTTCGTTTGCTCATCAACGAGGACTGTGATTTGACTTCAAAATTTGAACAAAGATTTAACAATACGTGCGGAACGTAAATATAATCAACAACAGCCTGGCCTTTTGTACTAACTGACGTGAAGTCATCATGTGAATCAGACAATCTACCGTAAAGACAACACAACTTCGATTTGTTCAGGAATTCAATAAATGACCTTCCGTTCTGGTTTACTGTTATGTCAATATCTTTTCAGTTCGGGATATTATCACATCCTTCGTTAAAATCTTTGAGGGTACCTATAAGAATAAGTGATACATGTTGGTTGCACCGGTGGGTCTGTGTGTGTGTCACATTCGAAAGCATTCCACACTGTTTCACACTAACCTCTTCTTGCAAGGCATCTGATTTTAGTAACTTGTCAAACTTTTCTTTGATAGGAACCGATTTACATCTCCCTGAAAAGAAACAGACGGCACATCCAAATTACTATTCTCGCACACATATCTGTCAACCTGAACAAAGGAGAAATGAGTGGAAGCTGATGTGGAACCTCGGGAAGTGAAGCAGTGCCTGTTCACTGTGGGAAACAGGCTCAGTTTTACTGCAGACCCTCTCTAAAATCGGCAACATGGCTTATTAACACTCATCCCTGGTCTTGAGTCGATACGCATGTTGTGGTCATGATTAGCCATTGTGCAAAAATATGTGACCTTAAACAAAAATAAATATACTACTCAAAGTTTGCAAAGCACCACATATTTGACACATCATTTTGAAATTTGCTTGTGGCGTATTTGCGATATAAGTAGTAGGAGATGGCCTTTTCATGTAGGTTTTGGTGGACCCCGGCGATGGACCCCTAGGCCCTTTTTAGGCTCCCCTCAACCTCCTGTACCCAAGCTCGTTAGGCCACCTTCACCCTCCCTGTGCCCAAGCCCCTTAGGCACCCTCCCTGCGCCCAAACCCAGTTAGTCCCTCCTTCGTGCCTCAAACCTGTTAGGCGCCCCTCCCGTGCCCAAAGCCCTTTTAGGGCAGTCGTACCCTCTTTGTGCCCAAGATGGCGGTCCAAGATGGCGGCTTCCCCATGATATCTGTGACGTTGCTACCATAACACATAAAGTGGGAGGGCTCCCCCTCCTTGTATCCAAAGCCCATTGGGGCCCAAGATGGCGGCCCAAGATGGCGGATGACAAGATGCGGCTTCCCCCATGATATCTGTGACGTGGCTACCATAACACATAAAGTGGGAGGGCTCCCCCTCCCTCCCTCCCTCCCTGTACCCAAAGCCTATTGGGACCCAAGATGGCGGATGACAAGATGGCGGCTTCCCCCATGATATCTGTGACGTGGCTACCATAACACATAAAGTGGGAGGGCTCCCCCTCCCTCCCCTGGGCCCAAGATGGCGGCCCAAGATGGCGGATGACAAGATGGCGTCTTTCCCTATGATATCTGTGACGTGGCTACCATAATACACACAGTGGGAGGGATCCCCCTCCCTCCCTGTACCCAAAGCCTATTGGGACCCAAGATGGCGGCCCAAGATGATGGATGACAAGATGGCGTCTTCCCCCATGATATCTGTATCGTGTCTACTATAACACATAAAGTGGGAGGGATCCTCCTCCCTCCCTGTATCCAAAGCCTATTGGGACCCAAGATGGCGGCCCAAGATGGCGGATGACAAGATGGCGTCTTCCCCCATGATATCTTTGACGTAAACAAGCTACTCTGCCAATGATTTAAATATTAAAATTAAAATTCAAAAAATTCAAATTCAAAAATCTCGTTCCTGTTTCCGAAATATACAATGTATTTAGGTTAATATTGTACCAAGATATTTTCAAAGTACTCAGTTAAGAGGATTATCTTGTTTGTGTAAACACTTATGTGATAAATAGATTACATAAGCTCCACAGGTGTACATTATTTTCAGGACGTGCCTGAACTTTCGTCGAAATATGCTTTTATGTGCAGCAGCCATATTTTTCTACGTTATTATTGTCGAGAGCATATCTGAACAAGAAGAAGAGTATTAATCTGTTATACAAACACGTAATCAGTTTTCTTCTGTTGGGTATAGAGTTACATGATGCCAGCTAAAGTCAAAATGGAATGAACAACTCTAAATTTTTCTGTCTATTCAGTTTTTTATTTTCACATAAAATCAGTTTTTTACAAAGTAGTTAATTGGTTTTACAAGCAGTTTAAATGGTTTTTCAATCAGTTTTAAAAGTGATTTTACAATTGCACCGTAAGTAAGCTTTACAACAATAAGTAGTTTTTACAATAATTTTACTGGTAATTATACAAAAACACAAAATTAAATGTTCAGTAACTGACTCATGGTCCTAAAAAAGGGCAGTTTTTTGTTGTTTTTCTGGACTTTCTCTAGTTATCATCTAAAGCTGTCTGCACATTCCATTTCACTTTCGCAGGCTTTTCCAGTGGATTTTCTTTAAAGACTAATCCATTGTAGCTTTGCAGAGATGTTGTTTTTTGGAATAAAAAAGTCCATATGCTCTTTATTTCCAATCAGGCCTCTTGGGATATTTTGATCTTTAGGGATATTTGCCAAAATTTTCCAGCCTGCCGGTTGAAAATCTTTTCTTTTTCACAGCAGATCATTTATTAGATCACACATATTGGAGCCCGAAATTGTAATGCCGTTATACATGAGTCGATCTTTCTCATCCTAGGATAAATTAGGTATCTTCTTTATTATCTGGAGTAACAAAAGCACCCTGCTATTCATAGATTCTGGTATACAGTCCAACCAGTCGATAGCTGGCTCATTTTCCACTGAAAAACTAGTCTTTAAGGAGTGTGGTTTGGTGTTTTCATTGCGTAAGTTTGAATGGCGATGAAAGATTTTCTTGTAGAGCATCCCTTTCTCTTTAGAACTCGATGTTAAAGATTCAGTAATTGGTCTCATACCCTGGTCTATGGGTGGGACAGCTACAGCATTCGGGGTTGTGCATACTTCCTGTAACTGTTCACTCCTCCATGGATCAATACACTGAATTCTGCTTGAGGGTAGGCTGGGTGAGTCATCTAGAGGTTTTTCCCTCAGTGATTCCCCCATCACTCGCGGTGTTACTGGTTCTAGCTTATTTGCAAGCCCCAAAATATTACCACTTGTTAATGCATTGTTCCAACTAAAGGCTGATTTCATATGCACTGGAGGATAGGGTAGTTGGTTACAGATAGATCTGGTTGTTAACTCAGCTGTATTGGTGTTCGCTCCGCTTATAGGTCATTTAAAATTTACATTTTTGTGTAATTGTCGTCTGTGTCAATAATAATGAGTTTTGTGAGAGTAAGATTTTTGACACAATTCACAGACATAGTGTGAATTCATCTTTTCAAAGCGAGCTAATAGATTTGTGTGGTGGGGACAATGCTCTTCTATTTATATACAGGAATAGGATGGGTGCTACTCCTACCTGTCAATCGCTGATTGGGCAATTATATACCAAGATAGGGTGGTGGATTCTACCCCAACCTGTTGATCATTGATTATTTCAAATTCTCCCACAGTGCATTGAGGGAAATTACAATGGTACGACTCTGTGGTAAAATAAGTTTTTGCCCAACTTGACATAGTTTTACTTTGAAAAAAAAAATAAAAGTTGGATAAATGACAAGTCGAGGAATGATGCATCTAAACTTCACACTCCAACTTGATAACAAATCCCCACCCATCAATGTCACAGAAACTTTCTACTTATTGAACAACATATGTGCTACAAAATGGTTTCAAATGGTCTTAAATATTTTCAAACGGTCACTTTAATTGGTCTTAAATATTATTCAAATGGGCGCTTTAATTGGCCACTTTAATTGGTCACTAATTGTTCACTAATTGGTCACTAATGGTCACTAATTAATCACTAATGGTCACTAATTGGTCACTAATTGGTCACTAATGATCACTAATTGGTCACTAATTGGTCACTAATAGTCACTAATTGGTCACTTATGGTCACTAATTGGTCACTAATTGGTCACTAATTGGTCACTAATGGTGATAAAGTGACCATTAGTGACCATTAGAGCTTGGTGCCATGGTGGTCCAAGAATGGAACAACATCCCACAAAGGACCATCATGAACCGGATTGGGAGCATGAGAAGGGGTTGTCAAGCTGTAATTAATAGTAATGGGTCTCATACTCGATATTGAACCCATATCAGTTATTTCTGTCAACTTTTGGCAAATTTGAAAAGTTTCCTCTTTTAACAATAATATCCATTTTCCATGGTTAACGTATTCAAAAGCTGAAAAATAATGTCAAACACAAACAAAATCTTAATTTCTGTACTTAAATCATTAAAGATATAATTAAATAAAAATTATATACACGTTTCATAACAATATTTCAACTAAAACATAAAACAGGTAGTTCAATATACTTGGTGCTTATCAAACTTTGAGTAGTATAAATAAATAATAAATAGTGGAAGCTGACATTGTTGTCGATCCTGGGAATAAAACATCTTGAGCTCTAATGTTTGGTGTCAACTATTCATAAATTGTGGATTTGGGGGGGAACATTCGACCAATATTCATGTGAAGTTAGCTCAGCATTCAGCATTCAGCATTCAGCGTTCGCGTTCAGCATTCAGCGTTCAGCGTTCAACATTCGACAAAAGTCAGTGCGCCATATTCAGAATTTGTGTTTTCATCCGAGGTTGAGGCATACCTTTCATGGGACTGGCTGGCCATTGTCTACTTCTAAGAACGCTCATATCTGGGCAACCCCCTTTCGCCTGAAGCAATATTGGTGACTTTTAGTATTTCAGTTCAGCGTTCAACATTCGCATAACCTTCGTGTGGAGTGAGCGCAGCACTCAGCATTTGGGATTCGGCAGTATCTGGGGGGGGGGGGTCTTTATTAGTGCGCTCGATTGCATAAGTGCATCGATTGCATTAGTGCATCCACCCTTCCATGACCCAACGTCAGATGAGAGCAGTCGTTGGCAGAAATTTTTCAGAAAATGTCCCGGTTGAATCAGGAGTCCCACAGGGTACTGTCCTAGGATCTCCACTGTATACTTATGTCGCAACAACGGCCCGCCTGACATCTTCAAATCAAAGGTTCACATCTTTGCTGATGACTGCTGCTTATATAGAGAGATCAAAGCATCTGGGGTGGGTGGGGGCGCTCCTGGGTCTCAGTGCTGTTATAATTATGTAGACTGCGGATATTCGAGCAGTCATTTGCACGAGGCTACCTCCTCCCAGCGATGATTGCACCAATCCAACTTATGATCTAGGGATCTACTGCCAAATTTTGAACGCTGAATGCTGCACACACACCATACGGAGGTTGGTTATTCGAATGTTGAACGCTGAGCTCGGATGCAAAATGCCTGCAATTAATGTTGCGTTATATGCGGGAGGGGTCGCCTATTTATTAGTCCATCAATTGCATAAGTGCATCAATTCCATTAATGCAGCCAGCACTGGCTGAAATAGTTCCTGACCCAATGCAAGATGTGGGTAATGGTTGACAGAAACTATTAGGAAATTTCCCGGTTGAATCAGGAGTGCCACAGGATACTGTCCTAGGACCAAGCTTATTCTTATGCCATATTAACGGCCTGCATTACAGCTTTAAATCAAAGGTTTGCCTCTTCGCTGACGATTGCCTACTAATTAGAGAGATCAAAGCATTTAAGGGGCGGGGGGGGGGCGCCTAGGTTTGCGTGTTGTTACAGCTAGAGTTGGATACTCGGACTGTCGTTTGCACGAGGGCTACCCCTCTCGGCGATGATTGCAATGACCCCACTTATGATCTATAGTTGTGTTCTCTTGTTCTCTCATGTATTATTTTGTATGCTACGGACACTCAGACAGTCTATTGAATGAAAGATTCCCCTCCAATGAATGCACCGATTCCACTTACGACCTGCAGTTGTGTTCTCTTCCAACTATGGATATTGCAAAATGCTGAATGCTGGGATACTCAAAAACACCAATTAATGCCGCTATATGCGGGGACGAGTGTGGGGGGGGGGGGGGGGGTGGTACATATCTTTATTAGTGAACTCGATTGCATAAGTGCATCGATTGCATTAGTGCATCCACGCTTCCATGACCCAACGTCAGATAAGAGTAGTCGTTGGCGGAAACATTTCAGAAAATGTCCCGGTTGAATCAGGAGTCCCACAGGGTACTGTCCTAGGACCTCTACTGTATACTTATGTCACAACAACGGACCGCCTGACATCTTTAAATCAAAGGTTCGCATCTTCGCTGACGACTGCCTCCTATATAGAGAGATCAAAGCATCTGGGGGGGTGGGGGGCTCCTTGCTTTGAGTGTTGTTATAATTATGTAGACTGCGGACACTCGAGCAGTCGTTTGCACGAGGGCTACCTCCTCCCAGCGATGATTGCACCGATCCCACTTATGATCTAGGGATGTGTTCTCTTCAAACTTCAGATACTGCCGAATTTTGAACGCTGATTGCTGCGCTCACACTATACGAAGGTTATTCGAATGTTGAACGATGAGCTCGGATGCTCGACGCCCCCAATTAATGCTGCTATAGGCGGGAGGGGTCGCATATTTATTATTACATCGATTGCATAAGTGCATCGATTGCATTAATACGCCCACCACTGGCTGAAAAAGTTCCTGCCCCAACGTAAGATGAGGATAATGGTTGACAGAAGCTATTCAGAACATGTCCCAGTTGAATCAGAAGTCCCACAGGATATGTAGCCCTATGACCGAGCTTGTTCTCAGTAATGCCACATTACCGACCTGCTGTGCCTGACAGCGTTAAATCAAAAGTTTGTCTCTACGATGGGGGACTGCCTTCTAATTAGAGAGACCAAAGCATTATGTGGGGCACCTAGGTTTGAGTGTTGTTATAATTATGTTGGATACTCGGACAGTCGTTTGCATGAGGGTTGCCCCTCCCAGCGATGATTGCACCGATCCCACTTATTATCTATGGTTGTGTTCTCTTCAAACTCCTTATATTACCGAATGCCAAACGCTGAATGCTGCGCACACTCCACACGAAGGACAATCGAATGTTGAACGCTGAACTGGAATACTAAAAGTCACCAATATCGCTTCAGGAGAGAGGGGTCCCCCAGATATGTTTGTTCTTAGAAGTAGACGATGGGCAGTCGGTCCCATGAAGGCTATATCTCGGGTGAAAGCACAGATTCGGAGCTGGCACACTGAATTTTGACGAATGTTGAACGCTGAACGCTGAGCTAACTTCACACGAATATAGGTAGAATGCTGAACGCTGAATTGGAGTAGTAAAAGTCACTAATATCACTTCAGGTGAGATGGTCGCCCAGATATGAGTGTTGCAGATGAAAACGATGGGCAGTCGGTCGCATAAAGGATAAACCTCGGGTGAAAGCCCAGATTCGACCTATGGCACACTGTATTTTGGGAAATGTTGAATGCTGAACGCTGAGCTAACTTCACGCGAATGTTGGTCGAATGTTGAACGCTGAACACTGAGCTAACTTCACACGAATGTTGAACGAATGTTGAACGCTGAAGACTGAGCTAACTTCACACGAATGTTGGACGAATGTTGAACGCTGAACACTGAGCTAACTTCACACGGATGTTGAACGAATGTTTAACGCTGAACACTGAGTTAACTTCACACGAATGTTGGACGAATGTTGAGCGCTGAACACTGAGCTAACTTCACACGAATGTTGAACGAATGTTGAACGGTGAACACTGAGCTAACTTCACGGACCTGAAAAGGCTTTATTCGTTTAGTATAAAAGATGATAATGTTTCAGCTGTTTATCAGTCGTAACTCTGTTGCATTTCAATCATCTTTTCTTACATAATCTTGCTTTTAATTAACTAGTGGTGTGCTATGCAGTTGCTGGGAGTTAAAGTACATCCATCAATGCTTATTTTATTACAATTCACTGGAAACATCCGGTACTGTCTGATAAATTATTATTACAAATAAATCTATGAAAACAAACCACAATTACCTCGAACTCAACATACAACACATGCAAAGAATTCGAAATCATTATCCTGGCACCAATGTGTTTTTTTTATTTGACTTCTACCCCTGATCCGAATAATGGTCAGTTGAATAAAAGGTGAAAGTAGGAGGTTTCGCCTGAGTTACGAGAAAACTTGTTGGAAAATACATCTTGGATTTTTTTTTTAAATATTCAGTTCGTAGAGCAGTGTCAATCTATTTGGGCTGTTTATAATTTTGAGTCCTGAAAATCAGTATCATTGAGACGGACGATGAAAATTATTTTCAGTGCTTTTATAGAAGTGCTTCAAAACCATTTTAAATTTTTTTTTGCGTGTTGGACACCTTTGTTCGAGAAAATATTGTCAGAGTCATAGCTGCTTTGCAGCAGTTGTAGCTTGAGTTTATAACATGTGGCAGATGCGATTTTACATATTTTATCTTAAATATTAATGTATTGAACTTTTTAAATTACCAGGTCCGGTCTGATTGTAAATGGAGACATGTGAGTTAAGAATCAAGTTTTTTGGTTGCTTCTTCACGCAGCCATACTTTTGTTTACAGCAATTTGAAAAGGTATTCATTTCGCGGGTTTCAGGTCACATGACATAAACAATCGTTCCCGAATTTGTTGGCTGACAAACTTAATCTTTAATATTTACAATTCTTTGATGGTGATTAAAATATATGTGTTTCCTTGGATTTTGGTTAGTATTTATCAGATCAGTGTACTTATTACGAATCGCTTACATCGGTTTGTTGTTTTTACTCGTTTGTCAGTTTACTTCTTTGATCTTCAGTTGTCATGTATTCGTGTCGCCTAGTTTCGTTTGTTTCCCGGTGGTTGCTATCGATTTATTCTGTCATGATATTTATCAATTGCACTATTTGACAATTGCATGTTTGGTTATGGGTTCTTTTTTTACAGCTAACCTGCACTGCACAGTATGGGATGATGGTACAGTAATGGATGTTGTGATCGGTGGAATGTTTGACTGAGGGAATTTGATCCACAATCGGGTAAGAATTGAATTTGTTAAGTAAGTGTAAATATATGTGAGGGGCTATGGTAATTTGTATATATCATTGTTTTATTCTACTGCGGTGTGCAGTTCTAGTAAACTTCAATACCATGCAATATTTATTATGGGAAAGTATATGAAATCTTTGTACCGCTACAAACCGGACTCAAGACTAGCATGTATTTGGCATTGTGCCGAGTTCATGCTATGCTTGATCCTGGTTAGTAGTTCGGACGTTTGGCCATTATGTATCCACTATTAGTGGGTTGTAGGTTGTATGTGTTGGTTGCTGTCTATCAGCTCCTATCAGATGGAAGAGGCTAAGTGCATTGTTTATAGGACTGGAGTATTGAAGTGTATTATTATTATTATTGTTGCTATTATTATTATTGTTATAATGGGTATTATTTATAATTACGGTAATATTATTAAATCTACTTATGTTACAGCATACAGAGGGATAAATTGTAAACAAGTAGTACAATGTATTATTTTATGTATTTTCAGACTCCCGTCTTCTCTGTTCAATGTATATGTAACTATGGTATGATGAAATAAATATGGATTTTGGCTGTTTAGTCCTAGTTAGTTGTGGCATGGTCCAGGTGGATATTCTACATTTCATCTGATGCCCAAATTATGGCCCGTAACACTGGCGCCCAACGTGAAATGATGCATTAACCAGGAAACAACTTCAATGTGCACATTCAGCAGATTCGACCAGACTACGATTCATCCAGAGAGCAACACTGATTGACATTTGTGGCTGTGATCATGAACTGTGTTTAGTGACTTAAAATTCAAAAAAATGGTCAGTTATTGTTTATTTATTTGTGTATAACATTAATGGATTATGTACTGTGGATCTGATTAATGAGGTATGTGTGCCGAGGCTAGTTTATAATATCTGATTACTTTGGCCACATTAACGTTGGTAAATTATTTTGCTAAATTTGAAAGTAAAGCTGAGTTCCAGCTGCGTCTAAAGTATTTCAATTTGAATTAAATTAATTGTACAGACTTGAATAATTGACAATGCAATAATTTTTCTCTTGTTTTAAATTAATCAATTTTGAGCTGTCTTCAAGTGGCCAAAGTTAGTATACATGTAAGGGTAAGAAAGAGATTCACTCAATACAAATATTAACATTTTGGTGAAGGTGCTGTGGTGAAGGGTTAATCTGCATGTAAAACTTAATATAATTATTATTTAAGCATTTTCTTGTACATGTAGGAAAGGAGTTGCTTTCGGGTAGTTTGTTTTTTTTTGATCAGTGTATTTTTGTCAAGCTAGTTTTACTACAGTGTTTACTATAGTATTTAATTCCTGACTCGAATGTAGCTTTTCATTGGCTGTTGGCTTCTAGGTCTTCAATCCGATTGGTAGTCCAAATTTGGAATTGTGACATCACATGGGTCACTGAAATTCTATTTTCTCATTGGTTGACATAGTAAACAGGTCAGGATATTTGCATAAATTAATAATCATTTGTGTCAGCCAGCAAGTTCTGTAAATAAACATTAGATTGTTTTGATTTTTTGAAAGAAACGTTCAGATGCATAACGGATTTAAAAGATGTTAATTTCGATTTTCATTTTCAGATCTTCATTTAGAAAAGTTTTTCGTGTACATGTTTAGGTGTTACTAATAATTTTTGTTTAAATTTTTAAATTTGCAGACAGATTTTCATTGATAGTACTGGTGATGTACTTTGCCACAACGGAGATTGAACTGGGTCAGGATCAAGACTGAACTTCACCTGGGCAGAGAATGCTATTTTGTGATAACAGTTTCTGAAACTTTCAGGGTTTGTGAGTTTGAATTCGATTGTTTATTTTTTTGCAGGATTATGAAAGATTTTCCGGGCATACCAGAGCTTGAATTTGAATGTTTATTTTTTTTTTATGACTATGAAATATTTTCGGGGCATACCAGTTTAATTTCCTGAATTATATTCTGGTGTATATATTTATAGAGTGTTAACCCTTTACAAAATATATACTCATAGATTCATTTATGAGTGTTAACCCTTTGCACAATCTGATTACCAAAATAATACACTGATATAGAAATATTTTGCTCAACACAGCAAATGAATTACCGAAATCAGTGTTAACCTTCAATACACCTAGATTCATGGCATAGATGTGTTAACCCTTAGAGGCCAGAGTTTGAGTTGTCAGTACTAAATACTGGAAAAGACAACTCTGATTATATTTGCAACACTGAATACAGGCAGTTGAATCCTTGCTAACCCAAATACTGCCAGTGGACTTTGGTAAGTTTAACCCTAAAACTGCAGCAAAGTTGAATTTAATTAACCCTGTACACTATCACGTACAAGTACTTGATTAAAAAACATGATTTCATTTGTACTTAAGTGAAAATTGTAAACACTGCCAGATACAACTGTTAACCCATTGATAGCAAGTCAAGTGTATTACTATGGAAACACTGAAATAGCTAAAATTATTTTTTTATCAATTTTGGTGACTACTTGGAAATTCTATTTAGTGTTTCTTAGCATTGACACTTATTCCACCCAAGCTGTTGCACCAATCACTAATGTTCCTGTGATATTTGACGGTGAATCCTACAGTGAAAAAACTGTAATTTGCACTTGTAATAAAAGTGCTAAAAGTTTGAATCATTATTATCTGTGCTGAAAATCATTTTGTTGCTGACATATTTATAAAACACAATGTCAGTCACAAAGGAAAATATAACCGATGATGATTTAAAGATGTTGGAAATGATGAAGGGACTGAAAATACCTCCACCAAAATGCAAGAATCAGGAGCAATTGGAACACTACATGCAACATTACGTTCATGACATGGAGAAGTCAGGGCCGGTTGGTGATACCTATCAACACCCTCTGCCTAAAATCTCTTTATTTTATGGTGAACCAAATAAAGGAGAAGTAAATTATGCAACATGGAAATATGAGGTAGATTGCTTGGTTGCACAAGGTCATTATAAAGAAGAGCTACTATTGACTAGCATTCGCCGGTCATGCAAAGGAAAGGCTGGAGACATTTTATGGAGAATGGGAGTTCAAGCTACTTTGGCTGATATTATGAAGAAGTTCAATTCCACATACTCTTTGCTCGAGACTGGGGAATCGATTCTTAGAAAATTCTATGCCTGCAGCCAAGAGTCAAATGAAAGCATAACAACATATGCAGCTCGAGTGGAGGATATATTTTCCCAAGCTGTTGAATTACAGTCATTAGGACCATCACAGGAAAACATCTTGCGGAATGTTTTTTATCAAGGTCTGAAACCACATTTACGTCAGATGGCAACATACAGATTTGACACTGTAACTGATTATGACAGATTTAAGGTGGAAGTGAGGAAGATAGAGAATCAGCTACAGGAAGATACAGTGAAAGAACTGAAAACCAAATGTCAAGCAGCAATGAATGTTGAAGAAAAGAGTGAGCTTGGACAAGTTAAAGACTTATTACAGAAATTGAGCGACAGATTGGATAAGATTGAGAAAGAGAAAGAAGAAGCAAAGAAAAATGAAGCAAGTTTAGCTACTCCATTTTATCACAGAGGTTATGCTAGTGGATATACAAGAGATTATCATGGACGATTTAATAGTGGCAGAGGCCATAATCAATATCGAGGGAGATTCAATAGTTACAGAGGCAATGCTGAAGATCGAGGAAGAGGCCGAGGTACTTATGCACCAAACAGACCTATTGCTGGCAACACTTTCAAACCTAGATGCTTCAAGTGTGGCAGCGAACAACATAAGATCAGAGATTGCCCAAACTAGTCAGTGCCTCAGTTGTGGGGTTGAACCATGGCACCAGATTTGAATAGCAACAAGACCCCAAATTAGTTGGCAGCTCTACAGAAGCAGAGGTAGAGATAAATGGTATAAAGACAATGGCATTAATTGATAGCGGTAGCTGCATTAGCATGGTCACAAAGCCATTTTATGAACAATATTTGAACACAACACCCATTCAACCTTTGAAAGAGATGTTAAATATAGAATGTGCTGATGGAAATGAGCTACCATATCTTGGTTATTTAACAGCAACGTTATCAACCAATGGTATTCCTGAATGTCAAGGAAAAGACTGTCTTTTTCTGGTAACACCAGAAACTAATTACAGTTCTCAAATGCCAGTATTACTTGGAACCAACATACTTGATGAACTCATCACAGACTGTAAGAGGACTTTTGGTAACACCTACTTACAAAGAGCAAGTCTCTACACTCCATTGTATTTGGCTTTTAGATGTATAGCATTAAGAGAGAAAAAACTTAAAAGGGCCAACAACAGAATTGCAATCATTAGATTGCGGAACCTAAACAGATCATATTGGGTCCAAATCCATCTGTCAACATCAAACTATTATTCAACTAATGCACTGTTACAAGAGACAGAGGAATCCAACTTACCAAATTTTATAGACATCACACCAACAGTTATAAAATACAACTACAAGAAGAATGGTAATATACATGTAAATATTTCCAATGTTACCACTCAATCCGTAGCCATTCCACCCAGAGCTGTTATCTGTGAAATACAACCTGTAGCTATAGATGAATCTGTTTTGGGGAAGATAGAAAAAGAAACAGAATTAGAAGCCTTAAAGCAAATTCATGTAGAATCGGATCTCAATGCTGAACAAAAATCTATGTTGACAGCTCTTCTCCGGAAACATCAACAAATCATTTCAAAGAATGATGAGGATATAGGAAGATGTAACTTAATTAAACACAGAATAGACCTAATTAATGACATTCCATTCAAGCAAAGATACAGACGTATACCACCTGCGATGATTGATGAGGTGAGACAGCACTTGGAGCAATTACTTACCACTGGAATTATCCGAACAAGTAAATCGCCTTGGGCATCGAATATTGTCTTAGTACGGAAAAAGAATGGCAAGCTAAGAATGTGTGTGGATTATCGAATGTTGAATAGCCGTACCATCAAGGATGCTTATGCTTTACCAAGAATAGAGGAAGTTTTTGACTGCCTGATTAACAGTAAGTTTTTCAGTGCCATTGATATGAAGAGTGGATACTTGCAAGTAGAACTAGAGGAAAAGCATAAGGAAAGGTCAGCCTTCATGGTTGGACCATTGGGATTTTATGAATTTGAGAAGATGCCCTATGGGTTATCCAATAGCCCTGCGGCATATCAGCGATTAATGGAGGAATGCTTGGGAGACATGAATATGAAAATTTGTGTAATATACCTGGATGATCTCATTATATTTTCGGATAGTTTCGAACAGCATCTTGAACGGTTAGATATGGTAAAGAAAAGACTAGAAGAATGTAATTTGAAGTTGGCACCAGAGAAATGTTTTTTCCTTAAAAACGAGTTAAATTTTTGGGTCACATTGTAAGTGAAAATGGAATTGAGACAGATCCTGAGAAAATAGAGAAAGTGAAAAACTGGCCAACTCCTTCTAATCCAGATGAACTTCGTTCATTCTTAGCCTTTGCTGGATATTATAGAAGATTTGTAAAGGACTTCTCTAAAATTGTAAGGCCGTTAAATGAACTTCTCCCTCTTACGACACAAAAGAAGAATAGAAAGCAGCTGAAAGCAAATTGGAAATGGACCCAAGTGGAACAAAACACCTTCGATAAGCTTAAAGACATATTAACAAGTCCACCAATATTGGCATATCCGGATTTCAAACCACTTCCTTGTATATACCGACAACACTCCACTCACACATGTCCTAACAACTGCAAAACTAGATGCCACAGGACAGAGATGGGTTTCATCTTTGGCTCCTTATGACTTTGATATTTTCTACAGGGCAGGACTTAGGAATGGAGATGTGGATGGAATGTCAAGATATCCATATTACAAACTAACAGACGAAGAGGGAGAATTGGTTAAAATAGACCACGGGACAATTAAAGCCATATGCAGTGGTTTGCCAGTCTCTTCATATGCAGAAGTTCTACCATCAGCATCCATAAATGTTATCGATGCAACGGATAGTTCAACTCAGGTTGCACAAATTGAGTTGAGAGAAATAAGGAAGAGTCAAAGGGACGATGACATCATTGGGAGATGGTTAAGAGCTAAAGTGGACAAACGACTTCCAAAAGGACACTATAATAGAGATGACCATACTATGAAGAATAATTTCAACCATTTTAGAGTCATTAGAGGTATTTTGTATAGAGAAATAACGGATAATAATGAAAGATGTCTACAATTGGTATTACCATCAGTTTATAGAAAGGCTGCATTAAAAGGATTACATGATGACATAGGTCACCCAGGAAGAGATAGAACAATGTCATTGCTCAGAGAGAGATTTTTTTGACCAGGCATGTCATCATTTTGTGAAAACTGGTTGAAGAGATGTGATCGTTGTTTAAGGAGAAAAACAGCCGTGAATACTCGAGCTCCACTAGTGAATATTGAGACGACTTACCCATTGGAGTTGGTATGTATGGATTACCTTACATTGGAACCTAGCAGAGGAGTTGGGAATGTTTTGGTTATAACCGACCACTTCACAAAGTTAGCTCTAGCTATACCAACAAATAATCAGACAGCTAAAACAACAGCAGAAGCCTTACATGAACACTTCATCGTCCATTATGGTATACCGTCAAGGCTCCACTCTGACCAAGGCCGAAATTTTGAGTCGTCAGTTATCAAAGAATTATGTGAAATGTTTGGCATCAAGAACAACTCCTTTTCATCCAAGTGGTAATGGCACACCAGAAAGGTTCAGCCGAACACTATTAAATCTTCTGGGAACATTAGATCCTGAAAAGAAGCCGGACTGGAAGAAGTACATCTCCTCACTAGTCTATGCATATAACTGTACAAAACACGAGAGTACAAAGTACTCACCATTCGAGCTGATGTTTGGTCGTAAGCCCAAATTGCCAGTTGACACAATATTTGAGACTGACGTAAATGAGAGAGTTGATATAAACACAGATGAGTATATTCAACAATTAAAGAAAAGAATGAAGTTTGCCAAAGACACAGTTGAATGTCATCTCAAAGAAGATAGAGACAAACAAAAAGAGAATTATGATAAGAAGGCAAAAGCAACAAAGATAGAGGTTGGTGATAGAGTATTGGTGAAGGAATTGTATTTTGAAGGCAAACACAAGATAGCAGATAAGTATGAGAAAGATGAATCCATTGTAATTGACCAGCCTAATACAGATATACCTGTTTTTAAAATTAAATCTCAGGATGGCAAAGAAAGAACACTACACAGAAACCATTTGCTACTGATAGGTCCAAATGGAGAAGAAGATGGAGATGGGGCTAAACCAGTTCTTAAACCAAGGGATAAGAAGATATGTAGTAAAAAAGAAACAGAAAATGTACCAGTTCCTAAACCGAGGAACAGTCTAAGACAGACAGAAGAAAAAACTTCAGAAAAAGGATATGATGAAAAAATTATTGAAGTGAATAGTGACGTCGCAAATGATTCAGAGTCAGAAGAAGAGTATGTCGTGTCACCATACCTTAGCGGGGACGCCCGTGTGACTGATTTTGAACATGAAAAAATAATAGATATTACAGAAAGAGAGATTGCAGAAAAGGCTACAGAATAAGGAGTTGTAGATGGTCACACTGACAATTCAGCAACTGACACACAAAAACAGGAAGAAGAAAGAAGAAATGAAGAAGATATTAGGGAAGAAGAGCAAATGGTAGAAAATGTGCAGAGACCTACAGTTACCCAGAGAAGATCTATTCAAGTCAGAAAACCACCAAAATATCTAGAGGATTACCATTGTAGTGAGATTAAATTTAGACCAGTTGACACAAGGACAGATACTTTAGATAAATTACTTGCCTCAGGAGTATTAAACACAGTATCAACAGACATGGCCAACAAGATTTGGGAGGCAGTAATGAAGTAGTGTCAACCTTTTCCTTCAACCATGATTTTTTTTTTATTAGTTAATCTCAGTGTAAATTTTCTTTTCAGATATTGAATTTAAATGGATATACCTACACTGAAATGGTATTTGATTCATTAATAGATGAACTAATATTGAAATTATTTTATTGATCTTTGGTAAGACTGAAGTTGCATGAATACAGTTTCTAGTCAGGGGGAGCATGTGGGAATAGCTTCGAATACATGCTCATATTACTTTTTAAATGTATTTACTTTTCAGCCATGTGCACAAATAAATTGATCTTCCTTTATAGGTTTGATTGGTATCGAGAAGAGTATTACCCGAATTTGTTTTGTCAGTTGGTTATTGTGTAATAATTAATCATCAGAGTTATTTTTTTAGAAAGATCTTGTAGAAAGAAGCTGAATGTTTGAGATGGTGGATGTTGAATTAATCTACTTTGTGCATTAACCTTTGTTTTTTTACAGGATTGAATGATGGGACATCATTTTCTAAGCAGGGGGAGCATGTGGCAGATGCGATTTTACATATTTTAACTAACCTGATCCGAATAATGGTCAGTTGAATAAAAGGTGAAAGTAGGAGGTTTCGCCTGAGTTACGAGAAAACTTGTTGGAAAATACATCTTGGATTTTTTTTTTAAATATTCAGTTCGTAGAGCAGTGTCAATCTATTTGGGCTGTTTATAATTTTGAGTCCTGAAAATCAGTATCATTGAGACGGACGATGAAAATTATTTTCAGTGCTTTTATAGAAGTGCTTCAAAACCATTTTAAATTTTTTTTTGCGTGTTGGACACCTTTGTTCGAGAAAATATTGTCAGAGTCATAGCTGCTTTGCAGCAGTTGTAGCTTGAGTTTATAACATGTGGCAGATGCGATTTTACATATTTTATCTTAAATATTAATGTATTGAACTTTTTAAATTACCAGGTCCGGTCTGATTGTAAATGGAGACATGTGAGTTAAGAATCCAGTTTTTTGGTTGCTTCTTCACACAGCCATACTTTTGTTTACAGGCAATTTGAAAAGGTATTCATTTCGCGGGTTTCAGGTCACATGACATAAACTATCGTTCCCGAATTTGTTGGCTGACAAACTTAATCTTTAATATTTACAATTCTTTGATGGCTATTAAAATATATGTGTTTCCTTGGATTTTGGTTAGTATTTATCAGATCAGTGTACTTATTACGAATCGCTTACATCGGTTTGTTGTTTTTACTCGTTTGTCAGTTTACTTCTTTGATCTTCAGTTGTCATGTATTCGTGTCGCCTAGTTTCGCTTGTTTCCCGGTGGTTGCTGTCGATTTATTCTGTCATGATATTTATCAATTGCACTATTTGACAATTGCATGTTTGGTTATGGGTTCTTTTTTTACAGCTAACCTGCACTGCACAGTATGGGATGATGGTACAGTAATGGATGTTGTGATCGGTGGAATGTTTGACTGAGGGAATTTGATCCACAATCGGGTAAGAATTGAATTTGTTAAGTAAGTGTAAATATATGTGAGGGACTATGGTAATTTGTATATATCATTGTTTTATTCTACTGCGGTGTGCAGTTCTAGTAAACTTCAATACCATGCAATATTTATTATGGGAAAGTATATGAAATCTTTGTACCGCTACAAACCGGACTCAAGCCTAGCATGTATTTGGCATTGTGCCAAGTTCATGCTATGCTTGATCCCGGTTAGTAGTTCGGACGTTTGGCTGTTATGTATCCACTATTAGTGGGTTGTAGGTTGTATGTGTTGGCTGCTGTCTATCAGCTCCTATCAGATGGAAGAGACTAAGTGCATTGTTTATAGGACTGGAGTATTGAAGTGTATTATTATTATTATTGTTGCTATTATTATTATTGTTATAATGGGTATTATTTATAATTACCGTAATATTATTAAATCTACGTATGTTACAGCATACAGAGGGATAAGTTGTAAACAAGTAGTACAATGTATTATTTTATGTATTTTCAGACTCCCGTCTTCTCTGTTCAATGTATATGTAACTATGGTATGATGAAATAAATATGGATTTTGGCTGTTTAGTCTGAGTTAGTTGTGGCACGGTCCAGGTGGACATTCTACATTTCATCTGATGCCCAAATTATGGCCCGTAACAAACACCTTTCAGAAATAGATTTCATTAAAACTATCGATGAGAGGGTCAGCTTAATGCAGAGAACACTCTCCGATATTTATCTCGTCCCCTGAGTTCCAATGTGTTCTATGTGCCTACTGGCACATAGAACAAATTGGAACTCAGAGGACCATTTGTAACAGTGATAGACTCTATCAAAAAATGTTACTCGGAAATGAATTAAGGGGGTACAGGACCTGGAGAAAGTTTGGATTTTTTAACTGAAAGAACGTTGCGTCCTATCATCTGAGTGATCAACGGTAGACCACATTGAGGGCATTTTTGTATCAGTTTCGTCGCTCATTAGACTAAAATAGTTGCAAGAAAGTTGGCCCCGGATCCATCGGGTGGACCATAGTTCCGACCAATGTGAAAAAAAAATTGTTTTTTTGAACTGAAAGAAACCTTGCATCTGAGCGATCAATGACTGATTAGATGACTGGTGTATCCTATAGAGGCCATTTAGATATACCGGCAGTGTTTGCAATCAGATCCATTTCATCTTTTGGTCATTTTCACTAAATTTCACGTACCAACTGATTGGGTGGGGAGGCACAGCGCCCCCCAAATGGTGTGGCCCACCGGGAACTTTCCCGGTGGACCGTACCGCCAGTCCGCCTCTGGCTGTAACGAAACAGCATGTACTTCAAATTTATAAATGCACAACATAATAATCTAGACACAATTGCGAACGTTTTTCCCGCGGGTACCCCGCGAATTTGAGCTGCGTGTTTACTGTGGTAAATAAGTTCTGCTTTACTGGTAAAATATGATCCAACAACCAATTCAGGTGATGGAATTTCTCTGAAGAGGGCAGCAAAGATATACATGATTTGGGCTCCCAGGAATGCTAGGACTGAACCTCCGTCCCTTTTCATTGCAGTTGAGTAGTAGGCCAGTGTTTTTTCTTCACCAGACCAGAAAGCGCTTTTCGCAGGTAGGCTTGCATCACACGCTTCCGTTATTTTAGTTGACACTCAATTATTACGGCCATTTTTTTAAAAGGGAGACGCAGGACAGTACCACCGCGTCGACAATGCTTGAATCATTACCGAGGGATGCATTAGGTGCCTTACAAACAGAACAGAGAAAGATTTACATGAGAAAATGGGGTAGATATATCCTTAGTGGTGATTAACCTGCGATTGTGTTTAGCCTATTTGTTATTTAACCCTTTACCCAACGCAACGGCCAAAACCGGCCAGCGCTATTCTCAAAAATCGCCAATTAATTTTCATTATTATTTTCATTTTTTGTCCCAAAAGCATAGGTTATAACCCCTCGTTGGAACGAGCTCGTCGAGCTCGTTCCAACGAGTGTCATAACCTATGTTTTTGAGACAAAAAATGAAAAACATTAGTTATTCAAGAATTTTTTTTTTTTTTGCAAGTGTCGTCTGCTTTTCATGTCAAGTAAAGGGTTAATGTTCTGTTTATAATATTAATAAATTTAGATAAGTCAACCAATTCTTTCTTATTGGGGCTAGACATTAATACTGCAGATTTCATTATGCTGATATAGCATGATTTATGGATTTTTTCTTTTTATGGACATTCTGAGATATAATGGTATTCATCACCAGTCCTGTTGATTGCGCATAGCATGAAGTAGAGGGTCGTTCTACACTGAAAAAAAACTGTAGAATAAATGCATAATGAACCCAATATTACAGTCTATAACGCCAAGTTACCTAAAACATCTATTTAGTACATGAAGTTCGGCTATCAAAAACGAAGCCCTAAAAGCGATGGGCAACTCAAAAAATGGATTATTTTGACGGAATTAATTATTTATGCTCCGAGTGTAATCGGAATATTTGCTTCAAAGATAACTGTCTTGACGATAATTGTTGACAATATTAGAATGTGATATATTTTGATCAACATATAATTATTAAACTTTAGAGGTCCGAAACTCTATCATGAAAAATAATTGCCAGCCATTGGCGGCGCCAGAAATTTTTTTGTGGGGGGGGGGGGGCAACTAGGGGGGCAGACTCCCATGAAGGGGGCAAATACGTAAAGGATCATATCGTTACTTTGTTATGAGGTAGTCCAAACTTGGACCCAAAGTCCGTAATATACTTTTTTGGTTTGGTACGTCCTGTGGACGTCCCAAACCAAAAAATTATATTACGGACTTTGGGTCCAAGTTTCGACTAAATGTAATGGTAATTAGCGGTCCTCCTTTCAAAAAATCCTGGATCCGCGTCTGGTGGGTCTGTGCGTGAGAGAGAGAGAGAGAGAGAGAGAGAGAGAGAGAGAGAGACTTCAAATAATTGAACAGTGCAAGGGAGATAATGCCCATCTGTCATAATGCGAAATCCATGATTTTTTTTAGACAAGGGATATTGATAGACATGCCTTTGTTGGCTCATAACTTAAATATAACTAATAAGTATCTGCATTCGAGTCTTTAAATCTCTACTGCCTGGATGTGTTCATCAGCTAGCCTGAGGCTTTGGGCTAAGTGTGTATGGGAAATTATTGGGAATAAAAAAGAGAGGGGTGTGTGTGTGTGTGTGTGAGAGAGAGTGACTGAATGTGTTTGTGTGTGAGGGTGGATGAAAATGCATGCGAGATGGTTGGGGGGGGGGGCAACTGGGGGGGGGGGGGCAAAACCCCGTATCGCCGCCACTGTTGCCAGCGATTTTAACAATCCGCAGCAGCTTTTCTCAGTTATCCTTTAGCTAGTCCGGGATAACATGCAATATCGTTGTACATCGAACTATTATGCAGACTGCGTGCGAACGCGATACACAAGAATACCGATATTTTGTTAGGGGCCAGCTCAATTGAGGGGAAAGAAAAATTGAGTACCCACGTTTTTGATTAATGTGGGAAATTCTACATCTTTTTCGTGTAGAAAAGAAAAGTTTTCAGGAATTTACTTTTTCTGATTCCCCATTATACCAAACTGACAAAAGTGGGGCGAGAGTGTCTCCCAATACCGCACTCATTCGCCCATCGAAATGCAATTGTATGGTACGCAAGTTGGCCCATCGAAATGCAAGTGTATGGTACACAAGTTGGGCTATCGTGTAAATGATATTTAAGGTGTGAAGAAAGAAATACCCCAAGCCAAATCTTTTTTGTACGGCGGGGGGGGGGGGGGGGGGGTCGATGTTTGGAGTTTGAAAAAACATACAGTAGCAGAGAATTTATAGAAGTTTCTTTAGCTGTAGGTTGGATTTATTTTAAACTAAAACCAACCTACAGCTAAAGAAACAGTTTAGACTGACTTTGAGAACGGTAGGTGCTAATTAAATAAGAAGCTGTTGTCTTTTTTAAAACTCTTTGCTGAACGTCTGTGTGCTTTTGGTTTGAGAAAACATGATCAGTATACTTGCTCGTTGATGCATCCGCAGAACTCGTCATCAAAGTTTCCACGTCTTCTACCTCACCATCTAAATTATCTGTACGATCGGCCGCCTGCTTGTTTTTATACACTTCTAGCATCACGTCGTCATGTTTTTGAATTTGTTCGCCATTGCTGGATCTGCGTGTAGCCATGTTTAAACACGGAAGATTTAGACGGCAACAGTGATTTACACACCACAGAATCTGCAAATTAATATAACAAACTAGAGAAACAGAATTTACTGCATCCAGAAAATTCAAGTCTGTGAGAACGGGGTTAAAGCATCAGTACACACCACAGAATCTGCAAATTAATACAACAAACTAGAAAAACAGAATTAACTGCATACAGTAAATTTAAGTCTGAACAAAATAGAAAGAGAATTTATGGAGGCTTATTTTTGGAGGTGACATATTTTTAAAGAAATCAGAAATAGGTTTTCGTTAATAGTATTTAAAGATATTCATACAGGAATCATCTAAATGTTTCCAATAAACCACTAAAAAACAAATGCGCACAGATTAAAATGGGTTTGATCAAAGAATCAGAAATGGACATTTTTGGTACTGCCATTTATTTGAATGATGTTTAGAGCCGTAATTTCAGCATGGAAAGGGTTAACATTATTCTCACTGAAATAAAATCTTTGGAACCCACAGTGAAGTCTTGAGAGGGTTAAAAGCATTGAACTGAATAATTTATACGTTATTTCCTTGCAAAGCAAAGGATTTCCCTCAACTTAATTTGAGGAGCTGACATCTGATTATAATATCAAGATAACATTTAATGTTTAACAGCTAACTCTACTTCTGTTTACATTGTCTCCAGTGTTAATAAACATTAAATAGCATCGCTTGGGGATAATTTACTGTTACAGGAAATTAGAGGCTGTGAAAATCCTGTGGCCGACTGGGCTATACGCAAGGACTCTAGCGAGGTGAAAAACATAGGGTGCCGAGAACTTGCGACTGTCTGTCCATATACCAAAAATCAGCGAGATAGGACAATTCGTTTTCGAGTTATCGTGTGGATAAGGAAGTGCTTAGAAGACAGAAGAAGAAGAAGAAGAAGAAGAAGAAGAAGAAGAAGAAGAAGAAGAAGAAGAAGAAGAAGAAGAAGAAGAAGAAAAAGAAGAAGAAACCGTACAAAAACAAGAGTATGTGTGTTTCAAACAGGCTAATTGGAGGGTTCGCATGTCAGCACGTTTTTTGCCGGAAAACGATTCAGTTTTTGTGCAGAAATATTATTAGAGCTTTAGTGCCGCACCATTAACCCTTTAACTCTATTGGTATCTTCCATGTCAGTTCAGAGGAAGAACTTGGAAGAGTCTATATTCATTATTTGAGGTTGACCTATCAATATTTTCAACGTGCAGCCTCGGTGCTGCACGTTGAAAATATTGATGGGTCTACCTCGCACATTTATTGAACAGCCATCCTATATAATGACGTTATGACGTATCATGTTCCCGGCCGTCAGGGTTCAAAGGGTTAAACGTGTTCCTTAACAGTAGTGCAGAAGGCTCCATGCGACTATTATTTGCGGGCTTTCCGTGGACACTTGTCAGGATTTTGACAGTTTTTTAGGTGACTTTTGGTAGATCTTAGAAGATCCAACATAAGAGGTGTTTTTAGCTGTACCGAACTGCATCCGGCATGTAGTATGCGAACTGTCTGAAAACTTTAGTATGCTATATTTGATACGTATTGTTTATGTATACACATGGCTTTTAGTGTGCTGTGTGGATATGCGATAAAAAATTGATGGATGAGGTCAGTTTTTTTTAAAAAACAACTTTGCTCCGCGAAGCCGTTGACGATGCTAATGATATTGTGGCGTCATGATTCGCATGCGACGTCATAGAGACGTTTACCGCTGTTACGTTGTTGGGGTCAGTGTGTGTCGGGCTTATCGTACTTGGGACACATGCTAGTATGCTATGTACTATTGGTCAACTGTAGTCCACTGGTACTTCTTTCTCACCTCATACTTCATACCATAGGGTGGCCGTTGTGAGTAATTCATGACGCAAGGTCATACAAAGTTGTTTGGCGTGCTTGGCCTTCTACCATGTAGTAGAGTCTGTACCCCTGCTGATTTTCCGTTTGGCATTTGAACTACTCACTCACCTAGCAGTTTATACCATTGTGTGTTTTAATTTTGGGTAGCACGTAATGCGAGGTTATGTGGTGTTGTTGGGATTGTTTGGTTGTCTATTATGGCAGGGTATAAAATAAGCGTGCAGTGTTCCCAAAATGTACAGTGATTAACCTTAAATGTGCAGTGACCATCCACATTTTGAGCAGTAATGACATGGCACTGCCTAAAACCATGTAGGAAGGAGACGCTGAGCTCAAAAGTCGGAAGATTTGAAAATTCAGCTGTAATTTATTCCTCGAAATTTTCTTCTGAACTAAACAACCTGAATCAGGAATTTAGATACAACTGTTTTGCGCCTGAAGAGTATTTATCTGTGCCATTTTAGGTGTTTGTTTTAACCCTTTACCCAACACAGACGATATCAAAATTATTATTTTAAATATCATTTTTTAAAATTTTTCAAAAAATTTCAACACAACCATATCATGTGACCCCTCGTTGGAACGAGCTCGACGAGCTCGTTCCAACGAGGGCTCACATGATATGGTTTTGTTGAAATGTTTGAAAAAATAATATTTTTTCAACTGCTGAATTTGCATAATACGCAGGCGGATTCCGGCGACCCCATGGGTAAAGGGTTCATTTTTATCAATATTTCATAGTTCCAGTCAGTCAATGTCACTCGAGTAACTAAGAATAATAATCTGGATATGTTATATATATTAGACACTAAACGAGAGATTATCGAAAAAATTACGACATGATAGAAATCGTATCCCCCACTGTGAAGACATAGAAATTTTCACTTTCACGGTATCAATTAAAATGGCGGCTTTCAGAGCATCACTTCAAGGTGAATACGAATCAAATTATCACTGGAAATGACCAATTTGTTCTAAAAACGTAAAATGAAAAGGAAATCTAGTGTTTTGTAGTGGATACCGTTCATTTCTAGCAATAATCCAACATGTGTTTACCTTGATGCATGAAACCCGCCAGCTGAATCAGATCGCAAGACGCTACCAATTCCGAGTATCGATCAAATCACTTCTGCGTGTCAATGCGCATCAGCTGTTTACTTTCCTGCATCAATTTAAGGTTGAAACGACTGGAATTATCGATAGGAATGATTAGACTCAAGCGCTCACGAAAAATAAGCATTTGTCTCGATCACTCATGAGATAATTTTCGGTATCCACTCAGAAACACTAGATATCCTCTATATATTAACCTTGTTAACAGATATACATGTAATTATATAGTTTTGAATAATATAGGCGAAAGTATACGAGCCTTTATACCTATTATCTGCAAAAAAGTCTTCGCAATAATAATTACCTCAGTGTTTTAAGTTGCAGTTAACTTATTAATGTTTCAGCAAATGCCTGTAAATTGTAATGACGTCTCTGATATTTGTGCTTTTTACATGTCCAAATTATATGCGCACATAATGCAATTTTCTCTTAACTTTCAATAATAGTCTTGTGCCTTAGATAATATCAACTTGCTGTCACACACTATACATATGAGTATGTTGCTTAAAACCAGTATTTATGTCACAGCGACAACGAAAAACAAAGGGTTTCACGAAAGCCATGTTGCACTCAGAGTTCATCAATTTCCTACTTCACTCAGAAATTTCATGAAATCCCTAAAAATCGTCCGAGATTTCGTGAAATCACTGAAATATCGGTCCCGAAGTTTCACGATTTCACCAAATCATTGAAGCAAGGAAATCACGTAACACTTTGATCTATTTAAACCTTGGTCCCTTGGCTATTCTAAAGCCTTTTAATACCCCCACATTCTCGGAGTATATCGAATCACCGTGCAGGTGGGGTTTGTCCATCCCCTACTAGGCGGGCCGTCCAGGGACGGATAGAGAAGGACCTGCTCAATCGGGCAGGTTTGCTGGTTTTTAATTAGCAGGTTTGCTTGTTTTTTATTAGCAGGTTTGCTCGATTGAGCTGGTTTGCTGCAGAATATTAAAATACACAGCCCCGGATCAAAATGGTTCTATCCTGCTAATAACATCTTACAGGCACCATGTTCTCCCATGAGGTGCGTACCGAAGGCCCCGGAGGAAGGAATCCTGACGGTTAAGGCAATCCCCAGGATGGAAATCAGGTCGTAAACACTGCTTTGTCCCCGATCTCCATTTTGGAGATCATGTCCAATACACTGCTTTGGCCCCAACTTCGGGAGTAGACGGTCAGATTGGATCCAGTTTGGCCAATCGGGAGCCCCCCAAAACAAATGGTTGTCAATTCGTGGGGCATTGGGTGGTCATTTGATCATTTTTTTTTCTTTTAGTTCACTTTTAACATTGCTACCCTATACTGACTATCCGCGACGTTAACCCCCAGGTTGGGCTCAGAGTACGGGGGGTGGGAGTCATGAAAAGAGGAATTTTATATTATTACTACTATGGCTAAAATGCCACACAAAAAAACAAAAACCAAGAGTGGGGGGGGTATGTGCGGATTCTGGCTCATCCGCCTACATTGAGCCAGAAATTCCGGTAGGTCACAAAATTGAGTTATATTTAGAAAAAAATTAAAAAATTTCCGGAAAAAATCGATTTTCTCGTAAAAATGTCGTTTTATTCAAAATAATTCAACTTTTCTGGGAAAACCCCAGATTTTTCGCGGAAATGATGATTTTCTGGCTGGAGAATTTTTAAAATTCCGGGTTTAAAATACACACTTTTTTCGCAAATTTAACCCTGGTTTCCCATAGGGGGTGAATTTTTACCGCGAGGAAAATGCAGAAAAGACAGAATAAGAATTCGATCCGGGACGCGGATTCCGCGGGAAAAAGACGACGTTTGGTTGGGTGTGAATTTTTCGAGTGAGCTAGAAAAGACTGTGGAGTTTCATCGTGACGCTCGACGGGAAACGATCCGACCGGGAGGAGGATCGCGATCGAAGAATGCATGCGTGTTTGTGCGTTTGTGTGTATATATATAATTATGTGTTGTAAGACGAATGATGGACAAGATTGTTTTTGTTATTGAGCCTTCTCTCGGTCGATGTGGAAGGTTTCGATCCAGACTGCGTGTCCACTATGTTCTTCGGAAGGAAGATATTTCCGAATGTTTCTGAAACGTTAGTTCGCAGATTGAATCTGACCATTCTGACGTTCGAGACCATGAATGTGGTGTTTCGGTGGGTGTATCAAAAGGGGAGCGATTTCAAAATTATTATTCACGTCGTGGATGCGACGTTGTGCGAAAATCCGTTGTAGATGGATTTATAATTGACGGAGTGAGATTGTGCTCGGAAGAAACTTCGAATCCCTTTTCAATTTTTTTTTCTCGAAAACAAAATATTTTTGTTGGGTTAATATTTTACGAATTGGTGACTGAAAAATAATTTTATCAGTCGTTCGTTTTTTTGGCGTCAAGAGTTAATATTCATAAACTGAAAGAGAAAACTTCAGTCCTCATTCAATTTTTTTTCTCGAAAACAAAATATTTTTTTTTAGGGTTAATATTTTACGAATTTTTTGACAGAAGAATAATTTGATCTGTCGTTCGTTTTTTGTTTTTTTTTTTGGCGTCAAGAGTTAATATTCATAAACTGAAAGAGAAAATATCAAACACGTTTCAATTTTTTTCATGCTATTAGTAGCCGAATAATATTCACGAATTGATGATGGAAAAATAATTTTATCCGTCGTTCGTTTTGACGTCAAGAGTTAATATTCAGATTTGAGAGAGAAATAATCTCATACACGTTTTCAATTTTTATTTGCGCCATTAAAGTACTGTAGTAACACTGAATTGAAAGTTGTATTAAATGGAGTGTGAATAATGCACTGTCGCAATCTCATGAATAAAATCTTTGCATAAATCGATGAGGCAGTTTTTGTGAAATGTATATTATGATCGTCACGTGTCGAGTGTTATTCTTCAGTGAATTTGAAAGTTGAATGAATTTTCTAGCTATTACCTTGAGTAAAAATAAATGGCGACTTGATTTTTCTTCTACTGAATGTGTGCAGTCATTTTGTATTTACGTGACATAAAACTGAATCGCGCGCTTAAAAAAAACAAATTCGTGTTCTGAAAAAAATTGAATTTGTCTATTAAAAATAAAAAAAATGAAATTATATCCATATATTTAAATAAGAAGTTAAAAAAAAATTCACAAATCCATTTTTGTTTACAAAAAAAAACGAAAAAAAAACTCAAAATAATATATATTAAAAAAAAAGAAGTTTTAACATTCAAAATGCCAAAAACAAAAACGTCCGACGTGTCAAAGTTATGTTTGTCTACCGTACCCCAGTTGAAACAGTACTGTAGAAATTTAGGAATTGAAAATCGCGACGGCGGTAAAAAGACCAAGAGAGAATTGATTAACCCTTTACCCAACGTAACGGCCAAAACCGGCCAGCGCTATTCTTAAAAATCGCCAATTAATTTTCATTATTTTTTCATTTTTTGTCTCAAAAACATAGGTTATGACCCCTCGTTGGAACGAGCTCGCCGAGCTCGTTCCAACGAGGGGTCATAACCTATGTTTTTGAGACAAAAAATGAAAAAAATTAGTTATTCAAGAAATTTTTTGCAAGTGTCGTCTGCTTTTCATGTTTGGTAAAGGGTTAACCTTCTGTTTACCGAGACTTATGAACAACCGCTGGTTAATTTACAAGTTAAAGTGCGTCGGTCTTCGAATTTGAAAGGTGTCAAACGCATAAAGAAAGAAGAATGCATCGATCGTATAATCTGTGGGAAGGGAATGGACGAAAGGCCCGAGATGGAGGCGAAAACTCGAATCGTGATGAGAAGTTGTGATGAGAAGACGAAACAACCTCGACGCATGGAAACTAAGAATAAAAATGAGACTGTCAAATGAAAAGCTGAAAAGAAGAACAAGACTGTCGAACGAAAAGTTGAAAAAAAGAACAAGACTTGTCAAACGAAAAGTTGAACCGCAGGTTTCGGAAGGGACTGAAAGTAAAAAAATGAAAAGTGACGCAGTTTGAGATGGCGATTCGTCGGGAAGCAAAACGCTCGACGACATCTTGGGAGCATTGCAGAAAGACGAGGGAATCGGAGCAATCCTGAGCAAGGCAGTGAAAAAATCGTTGGTTCCAATTGAATGTAACGAAGCCATTAACCCTTTACCTAACATGAAAAGCAGACGACACTTGCAAAAATAATTCTTGAATAACTAATTTTTTTCATTTTTTGTCTCAAAAACATAGGTTATGACCCCTCGTTGGAACGAGCTCGACGAGCTCGTTCCAACGAGGGGTCATAACCTATGTTTTTGAGACAAAAAATGAAAAAAATAATGAAAATTAATTGGCGATTTTTGAGAATAGCGCTGGCCGGTTTTGGCCGTTACGTTAGGTAAAGGGTTAAAGGATATTTTAAAACTTTTGATGTGGTTTCCGGTTTTGCAAGTCTCGATCCTGAATCGTTCATGGAATATGCATGCAAGGAGTGGAGTGTTGGACGTGTTTCAAAAGAACTAAATAGAGGTTTAAAAATAAAAATGATCTTGCATTGTCTGATGAAAAGGATCGACACGAAAACGGATGTGCAGTACACAACGCCACCGTGCTCCCACTTGGGCAATGGGGGTGAAATTTCTTACCCAGTATACAACGCGGTTGCCGCAGGTGGGATTCGAACCAAGGACCCCTCGGCTTGCAGCCTTCTCCTCTGCCAACTGAGCCACCGCGCCCCCGTTAGAGGGTAAAATGCGACCAGAATGTGTTCCTTGCCAGTAGGTGTTGTCATTAGAGCACATTACATTGTACTGATTTTAATCATGTTAGAGGGCAGTATTTTACAGTTGGGTCTCTAAGAGATTTTTTTTATCGTACGAGCCCGCACAAAATTCTCTCTTTATTGAAAGTTATCAATCTTTTTAATAAATTTTAAATTGTTATTATTCTTTTAAATTCTCATCAATTCATATCTAGACAGCATTTTTTGAACAACTGGTTTCAATTTCTCATTACTGTGTCCACTCCTTAGTTTTATTCCTCACATTTCATATTTCTATACCCGTTTCTATTTACTTCATGGTGGATAATGATCTATTTTAAAGTACATACTTTTCATTTCCATGATATAGCCTTAGTTGCTGATGTGGCGTTAAACACCAATAAATAAAAATTAAGTAAATCGAATCACAAAGAATGCCACGAAAACGACTCGAATTACAAAAAATAACTAGAAAATTACTCACTATGCCTGATAAAATAGTACTGAAACTACCCCTATTCAAGTTACCAAAACTGAGAGAGGGTTTTGTCAAAGATCTGACCTTATAACATCAACTTTGGTCACCAAGCTTCTCTTCACACCGGGAAACAAAGAGTTTAAAGTTAACCTTCATATATCTGATCGAAAACAGTAACCAAATTTTACGAATTTTGTTTTGGCCCTTACGTTGGGTAAAGGGTTGCGTTTAGTTTTGCGGTGGCCACAGTGTATGTGATTTTAACGATTTAGAATTAAAAATCTGTTTGAAGGTAAAGCTTTGAACAATTTGATGGCTATGATGTTGACAGCTAACTGGAAAACCCTGTGATGTTGGTGTTGTTTTTTAACAATGACTCAGTGTCGGATTCCAATGAGGGCTCATAAGCTATGTTTTTGAAGCAGAACATGAACATTTTTAATGTGACGAAAAATATTTTAGCAACTGTAGTCTGCTGCTAGGGTTAGGCAAACAGTTAATAACAAACGATTTAGTCACCTCTCGGACAAAATAATCTCGAGTCTTCGCAACAGTAACCCCATACATGTCGCCAAATGTTGGTATCTGCATATCGTTTTCATATATCTTTTTATTTGTATGTTAAGGACGGCTGGAAATTAATCACGTCATCGCTGTTCCACAGTGAGGTACAGGTATGAAGCTTTTTAATTAGTCCGACAGAACAAGAGAGAATTTGGCCCCTGCGGCGTGTGCAGTCACACGTGGAAAAATAGGGGGGACACCTCCAAATTTTTCGCTCAGTACTTATAGTACAGTATGGCAGTGTATGACATAGCGTGTGGGTCCCCTATCGAGCAGATCATAGTTTGCCATAGAGACCATTTCGGTATACCAGCAGGCTAAGCAAGCCGATCCATTTCGCCTGTTGGTCATTTTCACAAATCTCATCTATCAACACGTGTCGGGCTGCATCAATTTTCTGAACCCGAGGAGGTGGGTGGGGGGGGGGGGGAGGTGGCAGCGGGAATTTTCTCGGTAAACCATATGGCCAATCAGCCTCTGATTTTAGAGCCTCTTATACTGACAACGCGGCCAGTTCTATACAAAGATACATAAATCGTCGGCCACTGATACATTAACATTTTTATGTCAGAAATAGATCACCTTTTAGAAACATGCTTGATCATGAAAAAGAGCTTTGTTACGGGTTGTTATTTAGCGCACTCATGGATAGGTTGATCGACAAATTGGGGCCCTGAGGGCGTAGCAACGCCTATTAAACAGTGTTGTATGTGAAATAAATCCAGATTTGAAGGTAGGTGATTGCACCTTCAGATGTGCTCTCATCCATATTGTGTTCGAAACTTTGTGGCCAGGGGGGGGGGGGGGGGTACGCTTCCCAAATAGTGTTATATGTGACATGAATCAAGACTTGAACGTAGGAGATTATACCTTCGGAAAAGCTCCGCTGTCCATGTTGGTGATGTGGCACACTGTGATTCCAGCCAACAGGGTCAGAAATTACATACAGCATAACTGTGATGTTTCCTTCCCCAAACACCAGTGGAGATTAGCAAACTGACGTGTCACAAGAATGCCCTGATTGCCGTGGGCTCCAATATTGCAGACGTCATACTACCATGTCCAGCCTTTACTTCAAATCAGTGGGAAAACGGTCTGGTTATCTCCCCCTGAAATTGCCGTTTCGGGAAATGGGATTTAGCACTACGGAGATGGGAACGTTTCACAATTCCTAAGATTAAATACAATATTCAAAAGTTACATTATGGAAGCGCATGGTATCGGAAAGTTCAATATATTTTCTTTATAGTGACTGGTGAATGTTGCCAGTTTACCATTTGAGTTTTGTTCTCCCGTCACTTTTAGAATGTGCCGTTTCCCCCCGTGTATCATGCTAATAATGTTTAAAAACAGTGTTTCCATTGACTTTTGGCCATGTACGCTTTTTGGTTTGACAGATAACTGAGAAGCGCATTAATTCGGAAAATATGATCTTCGTGTCCGCTGCCTGGTAAAAATATCTATAAGACACAAGTCTTGACTTTTTTCCTTTATGTCCAAAATTCTGTATAATGATTACTTTACTTTTCTCACACCTCGGTCAATTATCCGTGAAGCAAATTAGCTGATGGGTTCTCATTGTCGATAAGGAATAATCGATAAGAGGAGATAACCGTTCATTTGAACGAGTCAGCTAAATGAGAAAACTGAGTGTGGATGAAGCAACTATTCGAGAACAGTGACTGAAAATGTCTTGGAAATCCCCAGAGAATTGGCTGAGATAGAGCGTTTTGATGAGAGGATGTAATTTTGGAATTTGGTCTTTTTCAAGCTGGTGCGAAACGATGCGGAGATGTGGGCGGCGGTGTGCCCCCTCTCTGAGATAATGTCATTTAAAACTTATAATTCAGTGGTTGATAGATGAAACTCATTCAAAATCGTTTGTTCAAGAACTTTGCCCGTGGATCCCGACACTACACTTGAAACTTTAACCCTTTACCCAACGGAACGGCCAAAACCGGCCAGCGCTATTCACGAAAATCGTCAATTAATTTTCATTATTTTTTCATTTTTGGTCTCAAAAACATAGGTTATGACCCCTCGTTGGAACGAGCTCGTTGAGCTCGTTCCAACGAGGGGTCATAACCTATGTTTTTGAGATAAGAAATGAAAAAAATTAGTTATTCAAGAATTTTTTTTGCATGTGTCGTCTGCTTTTCATGTTAGGTAAAGGGTTAATAGAAGTGAACAGAAATCACTGTCGAAAAAGATGTAAATTGGCTAATTAGACATTAAATTGGAAGACGGTGCGAACTTTCAGAAACAGTCGTCCTGTTTTTAAGATCTACAGGCCGCAAATTGAGGTGGAGTTTGTTAAAAATGTGACATTTCTATCTTACTAACCATTTACACAACGCAGAGAATATCAAAATTTATTTTTTTAATTACTATTTTGTTAAATTTTTCAAACAAAATTCAACAAAACCATATCATGTGACCCCTTATTGGAACGAGCTCGATGAACTCGTTCCAATGGGGGCTTCGCATGATATGGTTTTGTTGAAATATTTTGAACAATTAATTTTTTTCAACGGCTCAATTTGCAGATTACGCGGGAGGATGCGGGCGATTCGTTAGATAAAGTGTTAAAACAACCAGAATGGGTAAGGGATAAGTCTGAGGTCTCCACTTACAAAAAGCAAGATTGTTTAGTTTGCAATTCTTCACAAGGAAGACAAACAGTTTGAAGGTAACCGTCTCACAAATGCCCGAAAACAGTAACCAAAGTATACAATTTTTTAATATTTTTCGAACAGATCCCATGTGCACGCAGGTAGAAGAAACATTGGGTTAAAAAATTCAAGATAACTTATATCAGCAAAAAGGTTTGTCAGTTAATTATCTATACGCCTGTGCAACAAATTTGTATCTACGTCGTTCCTAATGTTGGAAAAGTAAACACAAAGTGCGTGAATCTTGTACAAAATAAGACACCCCTCTTATTCAAGTTACAAAAACAGGGTGAGGGTTAAGTCTGATATTTAAACTTATCATAGCAAGTTTGTTGAATAGATAGTTCTGTGCATGACAAAACAAAAAGGTTTAAGCTAACCCTCATACAACTGATCGGGCACGGTAACCAAAGTTTGCAAATTTTCATATTTTGCGAACAGTTCCCACGTTCACACGGGCAGAAGAGATGTTGGGTTAACATTTCAAGATAACTTATAACAGCAAAATTATTCATCAGTTAATGATCTATACTCCTGTGCAACAATTTTACATCTACATCGTTCCCTATTCCGGAACCAGGGGTGGCGCCAGGGATTTCTCGACAGGGGGGGGGGGGGGGGGGCTGAACTCTCCGACAGGTGGGGGGAGGGGGGGGGGGCTATAACATTTGACCACCCAAACGAAGGAAAATGGGTGAAAATTGGTAAATTGGAGAACCAAAATAGAAGCAAATTGAGTATGTTTGTTGATTATTTAACCCTTTACCTACATGTAACCTGAAAAGCAGACGACACTTGCAAAAATAATTCTTGAAGAACTAATTGTTTCATTTTTTGTCTCAAAAACATAGGTTATGACCCCTCGTTGGAACGAGCTCGACGATGTGGGGGGGGGGGGGGGCTGGACCTAGTATTATTTGGTGCATTTGTTTAAGGTCACCATTTCAATAATTATAAGTAATTCTCCCTTGAACACAGATGAGCACTCCACCTATCTTGTTTACCGTGAATAACAGGGGACACGAAACTTCAGCTGCCAAGCGACTTGTCCAGTTTCAAGGTGACGTAGCTTAATTTATTTATAAATGAAGCAGTGTGCGTAGAATACCATTATGCTTTTTAAATCTGACATTGATCAAAACAGTCAGAATGTACCAGTCCCATTTCCAATCGTGGTGTTTGTTTGGCAAAGGAAATACATATGGTCATCCAGAGAAGGACCGTCACAAAGCGGTGACGAGATTCGCAGTCCAAAACATGCCACTTTGCCTTTTCAAAATCGAAAAACCATATGCATTAGTGGGTGGGTGTTTAAAACTCGACTGGAAACTATGCAACATTCGGGTGTGTAGGTACCAAAAATGGTGATGTAAAACAGTTCAGCTTAATGTCTTGCTTCCCGCCCCCACCCCACCTCACCCAAACCCACCTTTCGTCGTCTTTGTTGGCATTTTCCTGGCTCATAGTCTTGGAAAATGCAAATACAACTGAAATAGATGGGATGATTGCCTGCCAAAAATCAGAATCAAGGAAGTTGCGTATTTTAGTTTCTTCCTTTGTTGACCCATATAATACAAAGGAAGAAACTTGCTCCGAAACAGGCAAACATTGTCACACTGGCTCACATCAATTATTTGAGACAGAGTACAGCATGCAAGTTACTTGCTGACATACTTGTTTACTTGCATGAACATCATACTGTATCAGTAGCTGGAAATAGTCATTCTTAACCCTTTACCCATTGCGAGTAGCAGACGATACTTGCAAAATAAATTCACGAATTACTAAACATAGTAGTTCAAAGTTAACGGTTACTTTTTGGATAGATCAAGATGTTGATCATTGATTAATCGATTAATCGGTTAACCGTTTCAGTTCTAAATAAAGGAAGAGTTGCAGACACAAAAATCTCATATACAAATCTATATTAAATCTTCTGAGTTGAAGAAGAGATAACCTGGTAAAAATCATCACAGATGGGAAAATTGGAAATATGCACATATTCACTCATTAGTGGCCATGTTTAAGAGGTTTCATCTAAATTGATTCAGTAATGTAGGAGGAGTTGCACACACAAGAATTTCATATGAAAATCCATAACAAATCTAAGTTCATGTGATATAACTTGGTTGAACCTTTACCTAACCTGAAAAGCAGACGACACTTGCAAAAATAATTCTTGAATAACTAATTTTTTTCATTTTTTGTCTCAAAAACACAGGTTATAACCCCTCGTTGGAACGAGCTCGACGAGCTCGTTCCAACGAGGGGTCATAACCTATGTTTTTGAGACAAAAAATGAAAAAAATAATGAAAATTAATTGGCGATTTTTGAGAATAGCGCTGGCCGGTTTTGGCCGTTACGTTAGGTAAAGGGTTAAAAGGATCGAAGATGAATTATTTTAGAATATGTGCATGTCCACATTGTAGTCATAATATTTGAGACGTTTGCTCAAAATCGGTTAAAAAATGTAGGAGTAGTTGCATGCACAATAATCTTGTTACAGACCGGCGTACGGATGCAGGAACGGGCGCACGGAGGAACGTGTGAACTGACGTACGTAGGGAAGTACAGGACGTTAACAATATAGCCCCAACTTCACCGAAGGGTCTATAATAAGAAAGTCGAATTTTGGCGTTTCGGAGTATAGCTCAATTTTTTGTCTTTGCGACAGCAGGAAATATTTTCCCGCTTTTTGTTTTGTGCCGCATTGGTTTTGATTGGTCGATGAATGCAGACAACGACCAATGTATTTGGTGTATGCTTTCACTATTTATACGGTGTATTGGTGGGTCTGGTCAAAATGTAACCACGCCAAAACGTAACATTTTATTTTGGTCAAAACGTAACTGTTTTTGGTCGAAATGTAACAGTCCAATGGTCGAAACGTAACATTCCAATGGTCGAAACGTAACATTCCGATGGTCAAAACGTAACATTCCGATGGTCGAAACGTAACATTCCGATTGTCGAAAAGTAACATACTCGTAACATTCTGATAGACGAAATGTAACATTTTGTTCGTAGTTTCTAGGGGTAAAGTCTTGGTAATATTTTAATCATAAAATAACCATCAATATAATATCTCCTCTCTCTCTCTCTCTCTCTCCCTTTCTCTCTCTCTCTCTCTCTCTCTCTCTCTCTCTCTCTCTCTCTCTCTCTCTCTCTCTCTCTCCCTCCCTCCCTCCCTTCCCTCCCTCCCTCCCTCCCTCCCTCCCCTTAAACTTAAAATTCCCTTTTTCTATGGATTTCTCTAAAACATCCTGTAGGTTTTCAAGAAAAATTGACTACTTGCAGGTCTTTGTGTGACATTACAAGTTGCATGGACAAAATATTTCGGTGTTTATTAGCCCTCTACAGCCTGCCAAGCGGCGTAATTTTGTTGAAATGGGCTGTTTTCGGACACGCACAGCACCCAATGTATACCCGAGAGATAAACATAATGTCCTTTGCTGAAAGTGGAATTCACCGATAACCATTTTTGTAAGTAATAAGGGTATTAAAAAAACCAAGCGTTAACCCCTTTTGTGGTGGTTAATAGTGATACCAAGCAAAATCTTAAAAAATTCACGTTTTTCCCTGTATTTCTTTACAAACAACCTATAGGGTTTTCAAGAGAAAAATGGCCATTGATAGGTCTTGGCGTCACATTACCAGTTGCATGGATAAATTATTCCGGTAAGTATTTGTTAACCCTCCACGGGCTGATAAATGTCAAAATTTTGAAAAAATGGTCTGCTTTTGGACACCAACAACATCAAATGGGAATGCCACGGAGAAAAGTAACTTCATTTTCCGGACGCAAAACTGATAGGGAAAATTTTTTGTAAGTAGTAAGGGTGTTCGAAAATCGAGGTGTTAACCCATTTTCAACTGGTTTAGAGGATATACCTCTCAAAAGGTTAAAAATTCATGTTATAAGAGGATTTCTCTAAAAACATCTCGTAGATTTTCAAGAAAAATTGGCCATTCTCAGATCTTAGTGTGACATTGCAAGCTGCATGTACAAAATATTCCAGAAAGCATTTGTTAACCCTATGCAGGTTCTCAAACATCAAGATTTTGATAAAATGGGCTGTGTTTGTGTACCCACAGCACCTAAAGTTAAGAGGAGAGATCAACATAAGTGGAAGTAGAATTCACGGAGAATTATTTTTGTAAGTAATAAGGATATTCAAAAAACAAACTGTAACCCGTTTTGGGCTGGATAAACAATGATACCCATCAAAAGCTTAAAATTCATGTTCTCCCTGGCTTTCTCTGAAAACATCTTGTAGATTTTTAAGAAAAAATGGCCATTCGCAGTTCTTGGTGTGACATTACAAGTTGCATGGAAAAATATTCCTGTTAGCACTTGTTAACCCTCTATAAGCTGCCAGACATCAATATTTTGGATACATTTGAGAAAAAATGGACTATTTTCAAATAGCCACATCACTCAGAGGGTATGTGTGAAACAAACATAACTCCTTTTGTCGGTGATTAACTTGTCGAACGACGATATTGATATTAACCCTCTCCACCATTAATGATGGTTTTTACCTAAACATGTTTCTTTATCAAACTGAGTCATTTGAGACTGCTATATAGATGTGCATTTATATTCACATAGTCCGAAAACAGTTATGTGACGTCACTGTCGATAGAGGGCGAGGAAACGTCAAAATTAATTTTCACTGCATAAGGTTGTAATGAAGGGAAATTTTAGTGCACGTTGTCTCGAATAACAAAGCTAAAAAAAAATGAAAATCCGACGTCAACTACCGAAGATATGACGTAATTACCAACAGGTACCACCTCCCATTTGGTGACAGTGGTGAGAGGAGAGCCCTAACATCAAACTATATTACATGGCACTAAACAGAAGACAAGAGGATGACTGGATGCGATCATAGTGCATTTTTATCCACATAGTCCAAAGTCGAGAAACATCAAAATTAATTTTCACTTGATAAAGTTTAAATCAAGAGAACTTTAGTAGTAGGAGATGTGGAGATCGGGGCTCATTGGGGGGAGGGAATGGGGGAGGGGGAAGTGACGTCATGTCACGTGACCTGGTGACGTCATGTTTGGTTGTCATGGTAACCCGCGTGAGCGGCCATCTTGTGACGTCATCTCCATAGTGATACGTGGTGTGAGTGCGCATCCGCAGCGCTTGTTGTTAGGGTGATACGTGTTTCCGTCGTCCGTTTTGTATACTGGAGGCCGCCATCTTGGTTCTATGGTAGCACGTGGTTGCTATGTGACCCAAAACCTTCTAACAAGATGGGGGTATATTTGGAGGGTATGTTCCTTTGTAGAAGAGTAAATTCCCGATTTGTAGAATTACCCAAATAAACCCGACAATCCCTCCAAATCACCAAAAACGACGGTGTAGCACGTAGTGCTATAGTACCAAGGGGTACAAGGGGTGTGTTCCTTTGTAGAAGAGTATTTTCTGGCTTAGAATTCTCCAAGAATCCTCGTTTAATTACCCAAATAAACCCGACAAGTTGTACTATTTCGAATTCTTTCAGAATCCTATTTAGGATCGCGAAACTTTTGGTTTATAATAGTAGCACGTAGTGCTATAGTACCAAGGGGGTACAAGGGGTGCGTTCCTTTGTAGAAGAGTAATTGTCTGGTTTTGTATTTTATCGGTATAGCACGTAGTGCTATAGTACCGAGAGAGCACCGTGGGTACGTTCCTTTAGACTAGAGTAATGTTTTTTCCCCAATAAATTGTATAAGAGTAGTGCTATAAGACAAATTCCTTTGGTCATTACCCAGAATCCTTTGCTTCTACCATTTATAAAGATTACAAGTAGGGCTCATATGTGTACATGAAAGCTACGAAGCTAACTTCAAGTTCCACAATATACTCATTTGAAGATCTACCCAACATGACCAAAGGAATTCGTCCTATAGCACTACTCTTATACAAATTTATTGGGGAAAAAAACATTACTCTAGTCAAAAGGAACGTAACCACAGTGCTCTCTCGGTACTATAGCACTACCCTATACCGATAAAATGGGGCAAATACAAAACCAGACAATTACTCTTCTACAAAGGAACGCACCCCTTGTACCCCATTGGTACTATAGCACTACGCGCTACTATTATAAACCAAAAGTTTCGCGATCCTAAATAGGATTCTGAAAGAATTCGAAATAGTACAACTTGTCGGGTTTATTTGGGTAATTAAACGAGGATTCTGGGAGAATTCTAAGCCAGAAAATTACTTTTCTACAAAGGGACACACCCCTTGTACCCCTTGGTACTATAGCACTACATGCTACACCGATAAATTGGGAAAATAAAGTCGTTTTTGGTGATTTGGAGGGATTGTCGGGTTTATTCGGGAATTTACTCTTCTACAAAGGAACATACCCTCCGAATATACCCCCGTCTTGTTAGAAGGTTTTGGGTCACATAGCAACCACGTGCTACCACAGAAACCAAGATGGCGGCCTCCAGTATACAAAATGGACGACGGGAAACACGTATCACCCTAACAACACGCGCCGCGCATGCGCACTCACACCACGTATCACTATGGAGATGACGTCACAAGATGGCCGCTCACGCGGGTTACCATGACAAACAAACTGACGTCACCAGGTCACGTGACATGACGTCACTTCCCCCTCCCCCATTCCCTCCCCCAATGAGCCCCGATCTCCACATCTCCTACTACTAACTTTTAGTACTCGCGATCTTGAATAACAATTGGAAGTAATATCACAGACGACAAGAGGAATAGTTAATGGTAAGGATTGTGCATTTTTATTCCCATAGTTCGATTTTTTGAAACGCTGTGACATTTTTGGCGTCAAAATTAAATTTCACTGCATAAAGTCGAAATCAAGATAAACTTTTTGTGCACATCATCCGGATTAACAACTTGGAAAACAAATTTAAAAATCCGCCATCAAATACCAGAGACATGACGGCCATACCAACAGTCTTTACTCACCGCCCATAATTGTGACAACCCTACCCTCAAAACTGCATAAAACAGCACTACGATAATATCACAGATGGCAAGAGAAATAGTTGAGGACAAGCATTGTGCAGTTTTATCCACATTGCTAGAAAATTGTTAACGCTATGACGTCAAATCTGACTTTCACTGCATTAGTTGAAATCTGGGGAACCTTCTCTTCACATCAAACCAAATAACAAGTTCATCTTTTTTAATCTAACACCAAATACCGGAGCTACGATGTCAATACCGACAGATTTTACCCGCTTCCATTTGGAGACAGCCTTACCCCCAAACTACATAACATAGCACTCAAGCAATATCACAGAATGAAGTTTGAGGGCAAAAACTGTGCAATTTTATTCCCATTGTCGAAGAATTGTTAACGATATGGCGTTATTGGCGATCGAGGGTCGCGAAACGTGAAAATTAAATTTCACTGCATAATATTTAACTGGTTGAGTGCTAGACGCCACTGTCAGGGCTTTCAAAAAATGAGTGTACCAGGAGAAAAGCAAAAATTTTCCTTGCTCATTTTTCATATTCAGTCAAACGCAAAAAAAATATTTTGTTTATATAAATTTGTTTTATCACAAATTATTGAAGAGTGCCTACTGGCACTCTTCAATACTTTGTAACAAAGCAAATTTTGATGAACAAATTCAGACTGCCAAACAATTTAGCCCTCAACCAGTTAAATCAAGAGAACTTTTTGTACTCATCATCACGAATAGCAAGTTGAAAATATTTTTAAAATTGGACTTCAAATACCACGCATATTTTTACTTATTTTACTCATATTTCTTTCATGACACAATATATCAAAATTACAGGTCGCAGCTCATATACATTAAAAAAGACAGAACTGTCAGTATAGTTTTTGTAAAGTCTGGTTTGGATAAGAATGAGAATGACTGCCCCGAAAAAATGCTCTTTAAAAGTGAGGTTATCACATATTTAAATTTTATCACATCACTCGTCCGTTTTGTTCACTTTAAAACATTTGATATTTTGTTTTCATATTAATCAGTGATAAATAAAGCCTTCCGTCAATTTCGTTCGTCAATTTCAAAACTAGACAATTTGATTGGCTGAACAAAATACAACTGGGCCACATTTTCATAATTTGCATAATTAGAGTTGGGAGCTTTCATTGGTCAATTTCAAAACTGGACAATTTGATTGGCTAAACAAAATACAACTAGGTCACATTTGCATAAGTTCAGTAGGGAGAATTTACGTTATCTGTCCTATTTAGGGTGGGTTATATTGTATTAATATTTTACCTACAAGAAAAACGCCATTCATTTTTTTTTATATTTTCACTTTTTGCTTCCAAAACATAGGTTATGACCCCTCATTGGAACGAACTAAACGAGCTCGTTCCAATGAGGGGTCATAACCTATGTTTTGGAAGCACAAAAATGAAAATTTTAGTTATACGAGGATGTTTTTTTCCAAGTGCCGTCTGCAACTCAAGTTAGGTGATGGGTTAAAAGTCATACTAAGTGGCTAATTTGTGCGTGTGTGTGTCATATGATAAATAGGATATGAAATGAGTGTTTTTCTCATATAATATTTATGAAACTCGTCCGAATTTTCCGTTTGGGCTCGCCAGAGGCTCGCCAAAATGGAAAATTCTTAGACTCGTTTCATAAATATTATATAAGTAAAACACTCATTCCATATCCTCCATATAAATCATTTTTTGAAGGTCTCCGCATATATTATTTATGATATAGAATACGAGTGCCGTAAGAGTGCGTCCAAGACTAGGAAGAAAAAGAAATTCCACATGACAATTTTCCTCAAATTGTTTCTGTTTACAGTCCCCCCATGCGGGGGAGGGGGCGGTGGCTCAGTTGGTAGAGGTGCAGGCTGCAAGCCGAGAGGTCCTCGGTTCGAATCCCACCTGCGGCAACCGCGTTGTGTCCTTGGGCAAGACCCTTCAACCCCATTGGCCACGTGGGGGCACGGTGGCGTCGTGCTCTAAAGCGTACTGAACGTCGATGGTGCACGTGTCTTCAACCAATGCTAACCGTGCTTGTCTGGAGTTAGTATGTTGGGGAGCTGACAGTTGCTCGCCGTTGCTCGGTGGTTCTCTCCGGGTACTCCGGCTTCCTCCGCCCGTAAAACTGTCATGGTTATGATAAGCCATTGCGCTGAAATATGTGACTTTAAACACCAGTAAATAAATAAATATAAATAGTCCCCTCAAGCTGGCTGATGATGAGGTTTATTTCACCTTTTATTCGATTCTTTTCTAACTTGTGTGTGGATCTCAACATCGGTAAACTGACGTGGCCAACTAGCACATTGCGTTGCGTCGAGGTCAGATACTGTTACATCAAATGTATACAAAAAGTGTCCTCGTGGGTCTACCCGTTGTATCTTCTTCTTGGCCTGTGTCGCACGACGATTTGCTTTCTGAAGATTTGTTGTCAGTATGTTTAGTGTTGGGAAGACTTACATTTGTTCAGATATTCAGGAGAACTGAGAAATATTTGTCTTCGCGGAATAACATAAACACTGTGTAGGTATTGTTGGCATTGGAGACTGTATTTCGCCCGTAAAGAGTATAAAGCAGGGATGTTTTGTGTGTGTTATTGGTTGCGACTTGTTGAAGATCAAAAGAACAGCATTCACCCAGGCCACCGTCTTCTCTTGCACAGGTGTTTCATCTTATCAAAAAGAAACAACAATAAAAGTGTGATTATACTCATTTAAAACAACAAACGTATCGACGCCCAATTGTTGTACATGTCAAAGATTTTCGTCTGTATAACTGGAAATGATCTTTTGTGGGCACGACCCGATACCTGATGTGAACATGACGACCATATGGAGGTCTCGGATGCAGATTTCCAGTGCTTTCTTTAAAAAAGAGTAATTTTTCAATGCTTCCTTGTCCAGATGCACTGAGGAGTAACTACTCTTTGACGTTGCGTACTCTCCCGAGTTTCAGCGGTAATTTTGTAAAATCTGGTTCTCTCAGGGAAAATTTTTAATTTTCTCGGGAAGAAAGTGAAGAAAACTGAAGAGTGTGTTAGTATTTTGTTTCTTTCTGATTGCCATCTTATCGCTACTATCAAGTAGCACAAAGATGTGTCGATAACACCAAAAACATCAAGCAAAAATGCACAAAATTGGGCATTTTGTGATTTTATTTCGGTGCTCTCTCGAGTGGAAATGATTCTCGGGTGCTCATTGCACTTCGAAAAACCCGTCGCTCTCATCCGAGATATGCCATTGTATTATATCACCCACAAAAGCTTCAAAAATCATCAAAACACATTACGGCCGAGATAGTGGTCCTCTTGGCAGACCATTTTGAGGTTCGTAAACCCAGTACGCTTTGCCTCCCCGAGTAAAGCGTCGAATTTTGTGGGGTCCCATGATATGGAGCTATTGTATACTTGCAGTGACAGAATTGAGTGATTATGGCATTCGAGCTCATATTTTCAGTGAAATTCCTTCAAAATAATTACAAAGTCTATTAGATTTCTACTTATTTGTCTATATGTACTTGCTTATTTGGGACCACTTTTAAGGATGTCGGTTGATAGGGTCAGGGAGCGGGTCGCAAAAAAATTATGTGGCAATTTCTCCACGTCCCAGTCCGAGTATTTTTCCAAACTTTGTCCCAGGAACAAATGCGTTCACGTGACCGAAATTAGTTCAAGGAATATTTATTTGTTCCCAGAAACAAAACAATAATCCAGGAACAAATTGTCTCAGGTAAATTGGACGATATCTTTATACTTTCTGACGAAGGCGTACCATCTTCATTTGTTCATACCCTTTTTACTATATTTACAAATTCCTGAAGTGTTTACTGTAAAGACAAGCAATTTGTGTTTCGAAAACTACAGTCTGAATTTTAAAAAAAGAGCAAACATTAAATCGTGTTTGGTTTTGAGTTTGTAGCTTAAATTGACAAAGTCAAGATGAGCTATTGCCATCATGCCTGAGGAAGTCTGTTAGTCTGTGGTTCTATTAGACTTTCACATTTCCTTTAGCACGGGCTACATCCCGTAGTTCTTGTCCGATCATTACGAAATTCCATATACAGGTTCGGGGTCACGTCTAGATGAGAACGTCCCCTTTTGGTTCCGATCGGTCAACCGAGACCGCTGCGCGGGACCGAAACCCAAAAGCATTTAGCACAGTCTACAGGTCGTATTTATGAAGGGATTTCGTTGTAAATTGGTAGGATGACCTCGTATACTGTCTAGATGAGAACATCCTGTTTTGGTCGTGTTCAGTCGACCGTGACGGCCACAGGGGACCGTTACCTAGATTCCTTTAGCACAGTCTACAGTTGCGTTTATGAATGACTTTCATTGTAAATTGGTAGAGGATGACTCGGCATAATGTCTAGATGAGAATGTTCTATTTTGGCCGTGATCGGTCAACCGTGGTGGCCGCACAGGCACATGACCTAGATTTGTTTAGGACAGTATACAATTCATACTTATGAAGTGATTTCATTGTAACTTTGAAGGATAACTCGGTATGATGTCTAGGTGAGACTGTCCTATTTTGGTCATAATTGGTCAGCCGTTACCGCCGCTTGGTCACGTGACCTAGAATCCTTTAGCACTGTCTATAGGTTGTTTTATGAAGGGATTTCATTGTAACTTTGTAGGATAACTTCGTATGATATCTAGATGAGACTGTCCTATTTTTGTTTTAGTCACGATCGGTCAACCGTGACCACCGAGCGGGCACCTTACTTAGATTCCTTTAGCAAAGTCTGCGAGTCATATTTATGAAGGGATTTCATTGTAACTTGGTGGGATGACTCGTTTTGGAATGGTTTTACTGTAACTTGGTAACTTTGGCTGACATACGTTAACTGTGAGTGCCACATCAACCCAGGCATCAGTTCTTTAGTACAGTCTACACCTTAAATTATTCACTTTGAAAACATAGCATGTAGGGAACAGAAATTAACATATTCTCAATTTTCACAATTCTTGTCTTATTTCATAATACTTTCATAAAAATGGAACATTATTCTTTTCATCAAACACAATGACACTTTCATTGGGTTTGTTGTGGGAAGCGGGAAATGGAAGACGCGGAAATAGTACAAAAATTGTATAAAAACACAAACTAATATATATCTACGAAGGGTACACTTTCTCGAGAGGGATCAATGGGTGTTAGTCAGTTATCAACCTTGCTTTCCATGATCATGGATTTGAACAACATGCCCACATGCTCTGATACCTCTTCGCTTCGCAGATCAGTTCCAAAGGATACAAAACTACGATTACGAGTATATAGTACACACAGTTTGCTGACGAACTCCCTTGTTCATATCCGTAGTCGTAATCGTGCTCTAGCGAAAGGTCTCTGATGGACGAAATCACGGAGATTATTTATTTATTTATTGGAATTTAACGACACTTTCGACAGTCAAGGTCACCTCGTGTCGTATAGTTTTACGGGTGGAGGAAGCCCCGAGTTCACGTAGACTGAAAGATTGGGTGAATCCAACAGTAAAATAAATCAACAGATGCCTATTCAACACACGGAAAGTGCGTAAAGGTAAAATACGATTATGGTCATGATGACTGTAATTTGGAATTCCTGATCTGTTCTATACTAATTTGGGCATTTGATTTTTGCATTAATTATCAGATAATTTATGCAACGAAACTAGAGAGAAAATTTGTACAGAATAGATAAGTAATTTCAAATTACACGCGTCTCTCTGACCTTATACCCACTGGACTTTGCCTCGTCTCTACTCAGTTTCGAACCACCGGTATTGTAATACCTATACGTAGACATAGCTTAAAATTCCTGTGGTATATCCATAAACTACCTTGATTCTCGCGAAATACAAATTCGTGACAATTCATTTAAGCCATCACACGAAATGTTGGAAACAACGTTTCTGACTACTGCTGGGGGCGGTTCACGAAGTAAGTTGAAAACCACCAACCTCCCCCACTCCCACCCCCGACACACACGCACACATTCACTCACACACTTGCTTCACACTTTCTTGAGTTTGGTATGAATTCTAGTCATGGCTAATATCAGCCATGAATTGATTTGATACCAAACTCAAGAAAATGGTAGTATGAAGCTTGTCGTGAATATGCATTCTTTGATACATACAGATTATCACCACAGTGTGTGTCTCCGGGAATTCAGATCAAGTCAAGTTGTAGGAACAGAATAGTATTTCGACGAGCCTATTAAAATATCAATAGAATAGCGTTCATTGATCTCCATATTGAGGTCAGAGATGACGTTACACTTCAGAGAAAATTACGTCACTGGGATTCACTTTACTGAATACTGCTTGCGAAGTGGAGCAACTGTGTGTTTCGTCAACGTGAATTTGGTTGTAACTTCTGCAACAATTACTGGTGAATTAAATATCCCTCTTGGTGTAAAGGTTTATTATATTTTAAAATATGCTGTTCATCGTTTATTGAGGTGGAGTTTTCCACATTTCATAGCGAAAGCTAATCCTTTAACTTCAAGAGAAAAGCCTCGAGTCGAGCGTTCAGGAAAATCCCAATAATAGGCTACAAACCAGCCCAAGATGCCGAAAGGTGCGCATAATTTAACTATTCGTTGAGTTAACTTCCCCAGTGACATTTTAGCATGCCGTGCATAATAAATACATTACAGGGCGTTTAGTTGGCAGATACAGTGTCATATACGGCTCAGAGAAAACAATATTAGGTTCGGCTTCTCCTCACCAAATATTGTTTTCTCTGAAGGGAAAAACGCGAAGCGATCGAAAAACGATATTAATGCCGTTGTTTTGGCAACAACAGAATCACGCGCTTGTATCAGGGGCCCTTGATACGGATTCGGAACAAGGGCCCAGATACATTAAACTTTAGTTGCGTAACGGTGCAAAAACGCCCTGATTGTGAGATAAAATATTGATCGGAGCGCCATTGTATATCTTACCTGAAGATTTTGCCTTTCAAAGAAATGTATTCTGCTTGAAAACAGAATTGTAGGTCTTCAACAATGTCGCTATACAAATTGCATTCTGAAAACTAATAAATTAGATGAGGATTGAGCCGCACAGTTTTGCTCTGAAATGCTCGACAGAATTTCGGAATATACTACTTTTTCCTGAATTCCGTTCTCTTCGCTTTCCCGAAGCAATAATACATTTTTCTTGTCAGATTGTTTTGAAAATTAAGCAAGAGGTTTATATTCAATGTCGCAGCGCACAGTTGCAGCGCACAGCTGCAGATTTAAATTGATAAAAAAAATGCCAACGAAGTTATAGATTTCCGGTATTCACGTCTAAACTCGTCTAATTTGCTGACATTATTGGAATATCGTGAGTTATAACGGCTTCTTGATATTATATATATTAGTAACCTTGCTTGTGTCGTCCATGGTGTTGTCGTTTTTTGAAGTTCATGCACGTACAAGCTGTGGTTCTGACTACTGCTGTGTTTTGAGTACATTTGGGCAAAGCATCGAGATATTTGCTCGAAGAGCACGTTACAAACATCGCTCGGGAAAGCACGTAAAGTCAATGAGTAGTTCCTCCACAGTGAGAAGGCAGGATGAATATATGTCATATTCATATATATATATATCATATCAGGCAGTTACACAAAGACATTTTATTAGTGTTATATATAAAACATTGCGCACGCCTGTGCCCGTGGCTTGCTAAGAGATTAGGCTTTTGAGCCTTGCGCAGCTTCCAGATTCGTTTCGACTTTAAATCTTAAGTTGCTATTCGGTTCGATTTGGTTTCCTCTCGAATCTTTTCACTGGAATATAGCCTAGTATCAGTGACCTTCGGAAAGTGTACATGAATAATGCTGAAAATAAAGATTGAGTGTGACATAAAGAGATTTGCACCCATGCTATACCACACATTCTATTTCCAGTCTCACTTGTCACTATCGCTGTTGAAAGCAAATTTAAAATTCCCATGCAATGTCGACGATCAGCTATTGCTAGCTACTATTTGGGTAGAGTACTCAGTACATGTAATTCTCGTAGCTGTTCCTGCTTTTGAACTATAATCCTCACTGGGCAATATTACCAGGCACCATCAAGGCATGTCCTCAATGAAGGCATGATGATGTAGTTGGAACATTTTATCAGTTTTGACTTGCGCCATCACATTCGGAACGCATTAGGTTTACACCCCCACCCCCCCCCCCCCACCCCCCACCTCAATCGGTTATCTCCAAGGCGGCCTGATTAGATTCGAGATTAGATTTGATTCCGAACAATAGACCCGATTCGATTTGAGATTCGATTCCAATCGAAAATGATTGCCTTGCAGGGCTCAATGGGGTGTGGTTACTAGAATTCTGAGTGTATGGAATACTATTTCGTTTTCGATGTAGACCTCGAGACAGACAACAGATAGAAAATATTATAAAAGGTACTTATCCTGATACCGACTCTGCGGAAACGATACAGCCATTAACGCTTTGAACTCTAGTGGTATCTTCCATGCTAGTTGAATGGCAGCAATTAGAAGAGTTCATATTCATTATTTGGTGTAGACCAATCAATATTTTCAACGGGCAGCCTTGGGGCTGCCAGTTGAATATATCGATTGGTCTAACCCACTCATTTACTGAACAGCCATCCTATTTAATGACGTTATGACATATCATGTTCCTGGCCGGAAAAGGGGCTGCTCGGGTTCAAAGAGTTAAATTATTGCAAATTTACTTAACATAATCCAAACGTGATCACCTCAAAACAGAATAGTGTTTCACAAATGAAGTATTATCCAGCACTAGGGTAAACAAACTGACTTTTATCTGGGGATCGGCACAAGGGTGTTACAAGAGATACGTACCTTTTCACTTTTCCACAGACACGATTAGGCCTAAAAAAGTTAAAAATTTGTTTCTCGGGCCCCCTCATATGGTCCTTTTGGCTGCCGCATGTTCTGAATTTATAACCAATGCAAACTTAAAAAACATAAAATTAAATGGTTTATGACTGATGTTTTATCCAAGTTAATAAAACTGATAAATTTGTCCCTGGAGTGCAACAAGGCTTTGCAATGCTTTAGCACTCAAGGGACATAGTACACCACCACCCATGCTATTCTTTAGATTATGAGGCCTAAAACATAAAACAAATCAAGAACATTAACTTTTGATATCAAAGAAATAATTACAAAAATAAAAAAAACTCTCGACTACATGTATTTTTAAACAAAAAATGGCCTGAGAAACAGAAGATCTACTTTATGGGGCCTTACCCACTGCTTTCAAAACAATGAAAACATGTAAATGTGTCAATACACAGGCAGTCCTGTAATATAATATCTAAATATGCAAACAGATTTCGCTTGGATTTGGCTAAAGAATTCAATGCCATCTACTGTTTCATTCTGCTTCTTTTACTTCTATCATCTTCCAACTCGAATAAAGGTCTTTGGTTTTGAAGACGGTTGACATATAAGAAATAGGACGAACTATGACCAGACCGTTGCATAGACAGCCAAATTGCGAGATCGGTGGGTTTGTTTGTTAACGGGGATATATTATACTTTCAACAACTAGGGTAACTCCGTGTCGGAACGTTTTTCGGGCGGAGGAAGCTGGAGTACCCAGAGAGAACCACCGAGCAACCGTCAGGCGCTCCAGTTTACTAACTCGGTACAATCAGAGTCAGCGATCGTTAAAGGCGAGTACACTATCGGTGCGCAGTATCCATTAGTGCACAACGTCACCTTTTCCCACGCCGACAATCATAGTTAAGTGTGTTGCCCAAGAACACGGCGCAGATGACGCGAGCCAGGACCAAACATGCCAGTGAGTATCCGCGCATTTGCTGATATACAATTTTTGTACATATTTTTATTTGCCACTTAACATGTCAAACTGTGACTGGAGAACAAGTGCTTTCCACTTAGCAAACTCTCTTCTCCCATTCCGTATACAGACAGATACTATTGTAATTGGCAACAGAGGTAAATATGTACAAAATGAAACGAAAAGAATAATGAAAATTGATGTTGGTGATGTCCCTTTAGTAACTTGAAAACTGCAATGTTGGACACATATGAACATATAAGAGAACTAGAGAAACAGAATTTACTGGACCCTGTAAATTCAAGTCTGTGTGAAAAGGGTTAAAGTATCAGGAATAAACTATACAGAAAGAGAATTTATGAAGGCTTATTTTCAGGAGTAAAATATTTTTAAACAAATCAGAAATGGGTTTTCATTAACAGTATTTACCGATATTCATACTGGAATCAGAACAATTATTTATAAGAACCCAGAAAAGGCATATATGTGACCAGCATTCAAAGGGTTCGATACTCGAATCAGAAATGGACATTTTTGGCTCTGCCCACTAATTTGAGTGATGAAATACGTTCATAAACTTTAGAAATGCATTAAGGTGTAATAAAATGCATTTCCCTGTATTCCTGAATAATACGCACTTGATGACTTTGGTGACCTCTTTCAGGCGGACCCCTAGGTGACCTCCGTAACCTTGACCCATATTTTGAATTTCCATCAAGTGTCGACTCATTTGGTGTTAGTTCCAGGTCCATTCATCATACCACGATTGAGATATGAGCATGACCCATTTTCAAAAATGTTGGCTACGCCCACTTTTTTAACATAAAAATGCATGTATGGACCTCAGGAATGCTTTGGGGGGTCAAAAAATGTGATTTCCAGCAATTATGAAAAATGCACTTCATGACCCCTAGGTGATCTCCTTGACCCTGACCCATATTTTGAATCTCCATCAAGTGTCGACTCATTTGGTGTTAGTTCCAGGTCCATTCATCATACCATGCTTGAGATATGAGCGTGACCCACTTTCAAAAATTTTGGCCACGCCCACTTTTTTTACGTCAAAATGCATGTATGAACCTCAGGAATACTTTAGGGGATCAAAAAATGTGATTTCCAGCAATTATGAAAAATGCACTCAATGACCCCTAGGTGACCTCCGTGATCTTGACCCATATTTTGAACCTCCATCGAGTGTCAACTCATGTGGTGTTGGTCCCAGGTCCGTAGGTCATACTACGCTTTAGATATGGGCGTGACCCACTTTCAAAAATTTTGGTCACGCCCACTTTTTTTACGTCAAAGTGCATGTGTGTACGTCAGGAATACTTTAGTGGGTCAAAAATGTGATTTCCAGCAAGTGTGAAAAATGCACTCAATGACCCCTAGTTGACCTCCATGACCTTGACCCATATTTTGAACCTCCATCGAGTGTCGACTTATTTGGTGTTGGTCCCAGGTCCGTAGGTCATACCACGCTTGAGATATGGGCGTGACCCACTTTCAAAAAATTTTGGCTGTGCCCACTTTTTTACGTCAAAATGCATGTGTGTACGTCAGGAATACTTCAGGGGGTCAAAAAATGTGATTTCCAGCAATTCCGAAAAATGCACTCAATGACCCCTAGGTGACCTCTGTGACCTTGACCCATATTTTGAATCTCCATCAAGTGTCGACTGATTTGGTGTTGGTTCCAGATCCATACGTCATACCACGCCTGAGATATGGGTGTGACCCACTTTCAAAATTTTGGTCATGCCCACTTTTTTACGTCAAAATGCATGTGTATACGTCAGGAATACTTTAGGGGATCAAAAATGTGATTTCCAACAATTCTGAAAAATGCACTCAATGACCCCTAGGGGTCCTCCGTGATCTTGACCCATTTTTTGAGTCTCCACCAAGTGTTGACTCATTTGATATTGGTCCCAGGTCCATACGTCATACCATGCCTGCGATATGGGCGTGACCCACTTTCAAAAATTTTGGCCACGCCCACTTTTTTACGTCAAAATGCATATGTGTACGTCAGGAATACTTTAGGGGATCAAAAAATGTGATTTCCAGCAATTCTGAAAAATGCACTCAATGACCTCTAGGTGACCTCTGTGACCTTGACCCATATTTTGAATCTCCATCAAGTGTCGACTCATTTGGTGTTGGTTCCAGATCCATACGTCATACCACGCCTGAGATATGGGCGTGACCCACTTTCAAACATTTTGGCCATGCCCACTTTTTTACGTCAAAATGCATGTGTGTACGTCAGGAATACTTTAGGGGGATCAAAAAATGTGATTTCCAGCAATTCTGAAAAATGCACTCAATGACCCCTAGGTGTCCTCCATGACCTTGACCCATATTTTGAGTCTTCACCAAGTGTTGACTCATTTGGTATTGGTCCCAGGTCCATACGTCATACCATGCCTGCGATATGGGCGTGACCCACGTTCAAAAATTTTGGCCACGCCCACTTTTTTACGTCAAAATGCATGTGTGTACGTCAGGAATACTTTAGGGGGTAAAAAAATGTGATTTCCAGCCATTCTGAAAAAAATGCACTCAATGACCCCAGGCGACCTCCATGACCTTGACCCATATTTTGAACCTCCATCGAGTGTCGACTCATTTGGTGTTGGTCCCAGGTCTGTAGGTCATACCACGCCTGAGATATGGGCGTGACCCACTTTCAAAAATTTTGGCCACGCCCACTTTTTTTACGTCAAAATGCATGTGTGTACATCAGGAATACTTTAGGGGTCAAAAAATGTGATTTCCAGAAATTCTGAAAAATGTACTCAATGACCCCTAGGTGACCTCTGTGACCTTGACCCATATTTTGAACCTCCATCAGGTGTCGACTCATTTGGTGTTGGTCCCAGTCCATACGTAGTACCATGCCTGAGATATGGGCGTGACCCACTTTCAAACATTTTGGCCATGCCCACTTTTTTACGTCAAAATGCATGTGTGTATGTCAGGAATACTTTAGGGGATCAAAAAATATCATTTCCAGCAATTCTGAAAAATGCACTCAATGACCCCTAGGTGTCCTCCGTGACCTTGACCCATATTTTGAGTCTTCACCAAGTGCTGACTCATTTGGTATTGGTCCCAGGTCCATACGTCATACCATGCCTGCGATATGGGCGTGACCCACTTTCAAAAATTTTGGCCACGCCCACTTTTTTACGTCAAAGTGCATGTGTACGTCAGGAATACTTTAGGGGATCAAAAAATGTGATTTCCAGCCATTCTGAAAAAAAATGCACTCAATTACCCCTAGGTGACCTCCATGACATTGACCCATATTTTGAACCTCCATCGAGTGTCGACTCATTTGGTGTTGGTCCCAGGTCTGTAGGTCATACCACGCCCGAGATATGGGCGTGACCCACTTTCAAAAATTTTGGCCACGCCCACTTTTTTACGTCAAAATGCATGTGTGTACATCAGGAATACTTTAGGGGTCAAAAAATGTGATTTCCAGAAATTCTGAAAAATGTACTCAATGACCCCTAGGTGACCTCTGTGACCTTGACCCATATTTTGAACCTCCATCAGGTGTCGACTCATTTGGTGTTGGTCCCAGTCCATATGTAGTACCACGCCTGAGATATGGGCGTGACCCACTTTCAAAAATTTTGGCCACGCCCACTTTTTTTACATCAAAATGCATGTGTTTACGTCAGGAATACTTTAGGGGGTCAAAAAATGTGATTTCCAGCAATTCTGAAAAATGCACTCAATGACCCCTAGATGACCTCCGTGACCTTGACCCACATTTTGAACCTCCATCGAGTGTCGCCTCATTTGGTGTTGGTCCCAGGTCTGTAGGTCATACCACGCCTGAGATATGGGCGTGACCCACTTTCAAAACACCCCAACAGACACCCCTGATACCCCAGGAATCTGATAAACATAGGTGGCCGAGAACTTGTGGCTGTCTATCAGCATGCCAAAAATCAACGAGATAGGTCAATTCGTTTTCGAGTTATCTTGCAGACAAAAAAGTGATGAGAAGACAGAAGACAGGAGAAGAAGAAGAAGAAGAAGAAGAAGAAGAAGAAGAAGAAGAGAAGAAGAAGAAGAAGAAGAAGAAGAAGAAGAAGAAGAAGAAGAAGAAGAAGAGGAAAGAAAAAGAAAAAGAATCCGTGCAAAAACAATAGTCTGTGTGTTTCACACAGACTAATAAGAGATGCCATAATAGTAATCAAGCTTTTAGTCATAATATTTATTCATTGTTTATTCATTGTCATTAAGGGTAACTTTTAATATTATAGCTTCGTCGCGACTTCATCACAGATGAGGCTGGGTTCTATTTGACTGGTAAAACAATTCCATTCCCAAGATTTCCCAACTTTCTCGGTTTCACGAGGAAGTCAAGACAGCTCTGGTTGTACCACTTGCCGAATATCACTTATTCGGAGTGCCTTGGATCATCCATCTTGTTCAACAAATCTGTTTGTTTCCCCAATGAATTTCTGCACTGCATTGAAAACAGAAACATTTCCTTCATACTTTAAGTTAGGGTCTCTATTTAACGGTATATCTGCACAACTCGGTGCAATGCTGTACTTTGATAATGTAGTAATTAAGTCGATTCTTGTGGTTGAGTGCAGTGGCCATTCTGAAAAATAGTGCTCGGCATTCTCAACAGGATTTCTACAAGAACAGTTGGGAAATTCTGAAATACATTTCAGAAATTTCCCACCGTTCAGGTCACTACATCCACATCTTATACGAGAATGTAAGACATTCAGTTTCCATTTTCCTATTTTGAAATAATCCAGTGGTCTGCAGGATTGGCTAGATATGATTTTTATTTTTTTTAATTCCGATTGTGAAACATTCCGTGTCGCTTCCTGAAAACCTTTCCACATTTCAACACAGGATGGGAAAAAGTAATAGTTCGCATTCGATTTGGCACAAAGTTTGTGGGGTTTCTTAGCCTATAATGCAAATTATCTTGAACTCTGGGAGGCAATAACTCTATCAGAAAATTTGGGGCCTGGCCATTTACAATTTTATGAAAAGTACACAATTTATGCAGATTTCTCCTTTCCTGTAATGTTTGCCACCCAATCTCCAAAAGAAGCCGTTGACGTGACACTGACCTAGTAAGACCTGTAACCATGCGGGTGACATCACAGTGTATGTCATCGAGGTGTTTCAGTAAGATTTCAGATGCACCTCTCCATACTGGACTAGCGTACTCAAAATGGGTAATGCTTTGTACATTTTTCCAGAGTTGTTCTGTTCAGAATGAACTTCAATTTTCTCTAAATGAGGCAGTCTAGAGCTTTCTTTGAAATGTTGTCAGTATGTGATTCCCAAGAAAGGTTTGATTGAACAATCACTCCCAGGTGTTTTTGAATATTTACGAACTCGAGCGATTCGTTATCGAAAGTTATATTTGGATAATGGATGTTTTTACTCAGTGAAAGAGCATTGTATTTGTTTTTTTTTTAGCATTGAAAGTTACTAACCAGTGTTTAGCCCACTCATTCAGTTTCCTGAGATCGTCGTTCAATTTCGGAGAAATATCCTTTGAATTGTCAAATATTTCAGTTAAGCAGGTGTCATCTGCGAAAAGACGAATAATTTATTATTCGATATTAATATTTATGAGAAATAACAAGGGACCCAGGTCAGATCCTTGGCCAACACAGGCTGTGACATTTTTAGCTCACCAACTTTAGTTGTGTGAGCTTATGGCATGGCTCGATCGGTTGGCGTCGGCGTCAGCGTCAGCGTCGACGTCAGTGTACGTGTCCAATAATATTAAAGCTTCTTTTTAGATCACTTATTCTCCCTATTTCCATATCATGGCTTTTATAATGCTGCTATATGATGATTATTATCATTTTACCATGATTTAATCCCTCATACCCTGCATTTTAGACATTTTTCTTGCCATTTTAGTTGCGTTTAGTTTTCTGTTTAGCTCAGAATTTCATGTTTAACAAAGTGTTTAGGTCAGCTGCTGTGCTCCTTCTCTTCCCATGGCACTTATATTCATCATATATGTTCTTCAGTATCATTGTTCCATGATTGATCCCTCATACCCTGCATTTTAAACATTTTTCTTGACATTTTTAGTTGCGTTTAGTTTTCTGTTGAGCTCAGAATTTCATGTTTAGCTAAGTGTTTAGGTCAGCTGCTGTGCTCCTTCTCTTCCCATGGCACTTATATTCATCATACATGTTCCTCAGTATCAATGTTCCATGATTAACCCCTCATACCCTGCATTTTAAACATTTTTCTTGACATTTTTAGTTGCGTTTAGTTTTCTGTTTAGCTCGGAATATCATGTTCAACTTAGTGTTTAGGTCAGCTGCTGTGCTCCTTCTCTTCCCATGGCACTTATATTCACCACACATGTTCCTCAGTATCATTGTGCCATGATAAACCCCTCATACCCTGCATTTTAAACATTTTTCTTGACATTTTTAGTTGCGTTTACTTTTCTGTTTAGCTCGGAATTTCATGTTTAACTAAGTGTTTAGGTCAGCTGCTGTGCTCCTTCTCTTCCCATGGCACTTATATTCATCATACATGTTCCTCAGTATCATTGTTCCATGATTAACCCCTCATACCCTGCATTTTAAACATTTTTCTTGACATTTTTATTTGCGTTTAGTTTTCTGTTTAGCTCAGAATTTCATATTTAACTTAGTGTTTATGTCAGTTTCTATGTTTTACTTTTAAGAGGTTGTGTTTAGGTAAGCTTTGTCGCATGTTATTAGCCTGTTTGATACAGTTTTTGTGTTTGCCAAAGTTACTATCAAAGAGGAATGTTGGTGAGCTATAGGGCGTTGGCGTCGTTCTTGTTATAAGCAAAGTGGGAACCGTTATTTTTTGCTCGCTGCTTTCTATTCGTAAAAGTGTTTTGAACCATTGAAGAGGCGATCCCGAAATCTCGTATTGTTTTAGTTTAAAAATTACCCCATTGTGCCACACCTTATCAAATGCCTTGGAAACATCAAAAAATATTCGGAAGGTTTGCATATTATTATCAACGGCTTGACACAAGAAATGATAAATCTCGATCAATTGGAAGACGGTACTCTATTGAAGAAGGAAACTCGACTGAAATTTATAAAAAAAAGATTGTTCTCTTGAAAGTAGCTTTGTAGTCACTTAAATACCACTCGTTCCATAATTTTACCAATGCAAGATAACATAGATATTAGCCTCTAATTTTTCCCGTCGAGTTTATCACCATTTTTGAAGAGAGGATTAACATCGGAGAGTTTCCATTCTTCGGGGAAAAAGTACTCAGGTGTAGCGACTTTTTGTATAAGAGATATAACGGTCTACATTCCGTGCTTTTTGTCTCTTTCAATATTTTATGTCCTATTTCGTCATGGCCACTTGCCTTTTTTACGGGTAAGGATTTCAAAATGGTGGTGATGTCCTGTTCAGTGAATGTAATATCACTTATCGACTAAGAACATCTTCGGATATAGGAAATGTAGGGTTCTGAGCGTTTATCTTACTGTTTTGGATAAAGATATCATTCAATAGTTCTGCTTTTTCATTGTCATCATCGACAACATTAATTCCCGAGGAAGATGTTTGCCTAAGAGGCGGAAACGTCGAAGCTCCACCAAAAAAATATGATTGTAATTCATGATGTGGCACAAAAGATGTAGCCGGCTATTTCAAAGGTACAATTCATTTACCGAGTTCAGCTGGAAGTATTGAAAAGTGTGGGTGATGGGAGATGACCCACCAACATTTTTCAACATCTCCAACTGCACTCTCCAAGACCTGAGAATCAGTGAAACGCCATTTCTGCGGTTCCATTTTCATAAGTATCTCACAGTGGGCCAAGCCATGAAAAGTCCAGCTGGTCTTGAAATTTGTGCCACTTCAATTTCAACGAGCTCCTCTTGACTGTGATGCTGATCTTCATTGCGAACTTCTGGGGGAAGGTGTAATGAGTTATTTGTTATCATTTGACTTAAATTCGATCTTTATCACTGTGTTGGGAGTTGCTGGAACTTTTGCATTAGCATCGCTCTCATCCTAATCAGAGTAAGTCTGTTAAATTACCGCGTCTGGGTAATTTTAGAACATGCTAGTAAGTAGCCGCTTTCAAACTCCACGAAGAATTTACACAGCTAGATTTCACGATTGATTCTAAAACTAAAATCCGACATGTTCGAATAACATAGCCCGAAAACCACCATTCCTTACAGAATATAACTTGTTATCTGGGCCATTTCTGGGAGGAAATTCACAAAAAAACGTTTTCAAACTGTGCGCACCAGTTTCATCCAGGATGATTTTTGTCCATTCTGACTCAATAATCACTGTTCAACATCAAATGTAAGTCAAGATGTGGTTTGGTCTCGGGCAATAAATACTAAAAATCTGTCCACTGGATGCGAGGTAATCTCATTTGAAGTTTGTTGTTTAGCGAATAGTATAGCTTTAGGAGCAAACAAATCGCAAACACAATTGTAGATAGAATTTGGTGCCTTAGCACCTGATAGGTTCCATTCGCCTGAGTAGGTGTAAAAGGCCGATTCTAGACCACTTTTCCAAAAAACGTGTACCGCCATAGGGGTTCAGTGTTAAATCGTGTACAGAGTGTAAAAAATGTCGTTTTTGCATGGTGGTCCAAAATCGGTCATCGCTTTTGAGGCTCTCGGATCGCACTTTTGACCGTTCAAACATCCGTTGGAGAACGAGTACATTCGACACATCGCTCGGAAGGGGAAAAATGTACGAAATTCGAAGAAAACGTAAATTTAAAAATTTTTCTCGACGTTCACATTGCAGATCAGACCTTCGATCTATCGTTGGCGATCGCCGACAAAAAACGTTTTGCCGATTCTAGACCAGCATCAAAAAAGCGGTTTGCCGATTCTGGACCACCTACGTTCGCCAACGGCTGTTTGAACGGTCGAGGGTGCGATCCGATCGGTGAAACCGAAGTAGGTAATAAAGGCGGATTTAACAATCACTTTGTACATGTACGTGTACACGATGCGTTTACCAACGTGGGATTCGGTGTTAAATCACACGCTTGTTCACAAAAATGTTCAGTGATGTTGAATCTCCCATGTTTTTTTGTGACTCCCAGATCGCAATTTTAACGTTCATATACTCGTGGTGAACGCGCGTTTTTTAAAAAAAGGTGAAATTGTACATCTTCACTTTTATCTTTTACTTTAAAAATTTTTGTCATCGTTCCCATCGCAGATCAGACCATCGATCCATCGTTGGTGAATGCGAGCAAAAAATTCTGGGCTAGATCAAAAAAACGGTTTGCGGATTCTGCATCAGTGATCCAGAATCCGCTATTGTTTTGAGGCGGTTGGTTTTTCCCATTTATGACGTCATTAGGGGAATTCCCCACTATGGGAATTCCCAAACTCAGCTAATCGACCGATCAGATCACTCGATTCTCCGCCAATTGACCGATCGGATCGCTCGATTCTCATAAACTCGATCATATGGAGTTATCTCCCCTCGTCATGGGGTGGGGGAATATCCTAGGAAATAAATAAAAGTGATCGATATATATAGGAGAGAAAAAAAATATATAAATAAATAGTTATTTAAAAAAATAAATATATCAAATCGAATAGATAATAAAAAAAAATACGTAAATCATGAGCGATTCTCAGACTATTAGAGCGAGGTTTCTTTTAAACATGCTGATGCGAGCATACACAATCTGCGTGAATGAACAACTACGTCCCATCTTGTTAGAACGATGCGTCGGATGTTGGGATTATCTAGACTTCGATCACGAGAATCATTCGTGTCTGACGATGGAAAGGGAAGATATGGTCGTCATGTATTTCGAACCAGCGTTCGAACGCGTTAAATTCAACGATGTGATCACGTTTTGGAAGAGATTAGTCTTCTGTAAGAATCAAGACAGGCCTACAGATTCGGAAGAACTGAAATTGGCGCGTAGAAGTTTGACTTTAGAAGACAAGGGATGCATCAAGAAATCATTGCTGAACGAAGCATACGTCTAAGTTTTTTTCGTTGATATAAAATAAGGGAGAGTAGAAAATAAAAAAAATAAATACACACATAAAATTTTTATCTAATATTAGAAGAAAAAAACAAAAAATGAGAACCAGAAATAAATTGTATCCGACGTTAGTGGACGACGAGGACGAGAAGCCGATCGACGTTTCGCCGACGGCGCCATCGCTAGAAGAAAGAGAAAAAGGAGAGAGGTATCACATCGATCAAATCAATTGAATCCAAGAGTATCTAATTGGCGAGAGAGATTCTCGTCGTTCCCTCAAGAAAAAGTATTCGCGTTTCGTGACAGTCGTCAACACGATCGACACGACACTCATCACGATTTCCCTGGGTTTACACGCGGCCGGCATCGGATTTTTGTCGACCGCGGTCGGCATTCCGATCGTGTGGACCATAGAAGGAGTGGCTCTCGCCGCCGGATTGTTTAGCACGCTCAGAAACTTTTTGAGTAGGAAATTATATCTGAATGCGAGGAAACACGACAAGATTGGCCGACTCCAAGATCGACACGATATCCGAAATGATCTCTATGGCGTTGAAAGACGGTAGGATATCGGACGGAGAATACTTCGCGATATTGAGCGAGAAAACGAAATACGATGCCATGAAAGAAGCCGTGAGAATCAAGACTCGTCAGATCATCAAGGAAGAGATGAAGGATTCTCTCGTGGAAAAGGGGAGGAAAGAGGCCAGGGAGGAATTCAGTAAGATGATAGAACTCAAGAGCAGCGATTGAAAAAAGAAATATATATATAATAAGAACAAAATTGATTCATTATTAAATTTATATATAAAATAAAAAAACGAAATTAATTTAAATAACTCTTAAAAATGTATTGCGTAAAGTGTAAGAGACTTACCGAGACGAGTAATTCTAGAGAAGTGCGAACTAAAAACGACAGACGGATGCTTCACGGAATTTGCGATGTGTGTGGTTCTGTCAAGATGCGATTCATCAAAAAAAAGAACGCGAGCAAAGGTAAAGGCATCGTGAATAAAATGATCAATAATCTACCTTTCAAAATGCATCTGCCCGGTCACAGTTTCACGGGACCCGGAACGAAATTGAACAAGAGACTCAACGCCGATCTGACTCCCAAATCTTGGATCAAACCTGTGAATAGGGTGGGCGCGGCCGCGTACGATCACGATCTGTGCTACGCCAGACATCCCGACACCAAGACTCGCAACGACGTCTGCGATAAAAATATGTTGGGGAAATTGAGAGGCATATCGAATCCGACCAGGAGTGAGAAGATGGAACGTTCGCTTGTCGGCAATCTGATCAGTGCGAAACGTCGATTCGGATGGGGCGTTCAAAAAAAAAAAGCGCATCTGAAAAGAAGAAGAAACGATTATTGACGAGCGAATTGGCCGAGGAGTTACACAAACCCATAGTGCGTAAATTTCGAAAGAGAAGGGTGTTAGTGAAGGGTCTGGATGATATTTGGTCTGCCGACTTGGTCGACATGAGATCGTTTTCGAGGTGGAACGAGGGCGTCAAATATCTATTGACGGTCATCGACGTGTTTTCCAAATACGGTTGGATCAGAGCTTTGAAGAATAAATTGGGACCTTGCGTCGCCGAGGCTCTGAAGAGCGTGTTCGACTCGTCTTCTCGAAAACCGAGTAAATTGTGGGTGGATAAGGGAAAGGAATTCTACAACAAGCACGTTCGTCGATTGGTAGACCTCTACTCGATCGAAAACGAAGAGAAAGCCAGCATGGTGGAACGTTGGAATCGAACGATGAAGGAGAAGATGCACAGATACTTCATGGCGAATTCGACCAAGAAATACATATACGCTCTGAACGGTCTGGTCAAAGATTACAACAACACGCAACACAGATTGATCAAGATGACTCCCGCGGAAGCTAGCGATCCTCGAAACGAAAAACGGGTCTACGCGAATCTATATCCCGAGAGATCTAAGATCAGGAAGAAGTCTAGAACGCCAAAATTTGCGGTCGGCGATCGAGTGAGAATCTACGCTTATAAGAAGCACTTCGAAAAGGGTTATACTCCTCGATGGACCTCGGAAATCTTCGTGATAATCAAAATATTTCACACCGATCCGGTGACTTACGAAATCGAAGCTTTGGATGGAGAAGAGATCATTGGAAAGTTTTACGAACAACAATTACAGAAGACGAAGTTTTGATGAAGAAGACAATTTTTTTTTTATTTACTCTCTTTGACATTTTCTTGTTTACACACATATATATAAGAGAGAAAACAATAATAATAAAAAATAATTAAAAACTATTTTTAGATAAAGAAAGCAAGTTAATTAATAAACAAAAAACTAAAAATCCTTTAAAATGACAAATATACTAGATATAGCACAAAGCATAGTGAAAGATGAAAGTATTCAAGAATATGAGGTTCACGAATACGAACCAGTAACCGGGACGAGTTTGAACAATGCGGGAGAGATAAGAATCAACGTCGAAACTCAATATTTATTCGTACATCCTAGTGAGAGTTACATAGTGGTGCAGGGACGTCTCACCAAGGAAGATGGGAGCGACTACGCCGACGATGACACGATTACTCTAGCTAATAATGGCATCATGCATCTATTCACTAACATAAAATACATGCTATCTGGACAAGAGATAGAATCTGTGTTTCATCCCGGTCAGGCCACCATGATGTTCGGACTCTTGACGTATCCTGATGATTTTTCGAAATCCAGAGGACTTAATCAGTTGTGGGTGAAAGACACCGTAGGCCCTGCTAGCACAGGCGCCGCCGCGATATTCGACTATGTCGTCAAGACGTCCAGACCTAAAGGAACGTTTTCGTTCAGGATACCTTTGAAACACATCTTCGGATTTGCGGACGATTACAACAAGATCATGTACGGATTCAAACACAATCTGACGTTGATTCGAAAAGGAAACGACGATGCAATAGTGAGACTCACTGCGACCGATGCAGGTAAGATAACTCTACACAAGATATCGTGGTTCGTTCCGCACGTGGAGCCTTTGATCGTGGAGAAAGCTCGTCTCTACAAGATCATAGAATCCAAGAGTAAATTACCCGTGGGATTTAGAATGAGACAGTGCGACACGGCAAGCATTCCTCCCTCCATGAATCACTTCGATTGGAGATTGAAATCCACTTCCGAGAGACTGCGTTTCATCGTGGTTGCGTTTCAGACCGATAGGGTCGGGTCTCAGGAAAAGAATGCGTCGCTGTTCGATCACTGCAGTTTGAGAAACATGCAAGTGTTTCTGAATGCCACGAGATATCCAGCAATCGATTACAACGCGTTGTTCGACAAGAACGATTTCTGCAGACTGTACGGTGACGCTGCTGATTTTAGAAAGAAGTATCACGGTATAGACGAATTGATGAGCAACCCCAACATATCTCCCGGCAAATACAAGTCGATGTATCCCATGTTCGTATTCGACGTCAGTAAACAGAGTGAACGACTCAAGAGTAGCATCTTAGACATTCAGATCAAGATGCAATTCGATAGGAACATTCTGAGAAAAAGCGAAGCCTTCGCCCTGGTCCTGTCAGACAGAGAATTACAATTCAAATCGGACGGAAATAAGATGTCGATCATTCGATGAGAGACGAGTGTGAAAAAAAATAGTAAAAAACGTAATGAGTAATTATTAAAAACAAAAAAGAATAAAAAAATAAATTCGTTTTTAATGATATTTTTTTTAACCAAAAAAAGTTTCATCCGAGAAAAAATCTTCTTTTTTCAACATTCTCAACGTACAAAATGTTACAGTTCCTAAGTAGTCACGTAGAAAACGAAATACACATTCCATTTTCATGTTTGAAAAAAAGAAGATATTTACGATTACGTTCTGAATTATTTAAAAGATCGCATGCTATTCACTCGAGAGAAACAAAAAGGATATTTTGTGATGAAGATATTAAAACTCGAACAGATCTTAGATTGTTCAATGCTGTGCGATCATCTCTCCGTTTCCGTCAGATGTTCCATCCTGTGTTGCAAGCCAAAAAACAAAAAAAAAAGATGTGGAAAAATGGTTAGATAAACAGCGGGATAGACGGTTGGAAATGAAAAGAATGAGACGCTTTCCACCGTCACCACTACCTTCTGAAGAGAATGGTAATGATGCGAGTGTTACCGAGAGATGCAAAACATTCGTTCATAATTATGATTCTGATAAACAAAAGTGTTGTTATAAACGTATCATATCACAAAGAAAAAGAAAAAAAGAAAAAGAAGAAGAATTGACGCTGAAAATTGAGAGAAAAGGAAACGTCATTATAATATATGGTGATAGTGAAGAAAAAGAAAAACAAAAAAAATGAGATCTGAAGATGATCTCATTACTTTTTTCTTTTTTTTTTAATCACACATTATTTTTTTTTAATTCATTATTTTCCACGCGTTCACTGTTTGTTCAAAGAATCTAGTTCGATCAGTAGACTCACCACAGAAGTGGCGGCTTCGGGATTATTGGTTTTCGTAACGAAATTAATCCTGTCTCCGGCGTTCACTTTGAGAGGCGTGCCGAACGTGCTAACATTCGCGTGTTGATTCTCAGTCTTTTCGACGCTGTATCTCTTATCGCTCTCCACATCATTCACCATGAGATTGACGACCGCTCTGTTATTCAAATCCGAGGAAGCCAGACTCATTCGAAGGATTTCACCTCCCAGCGGCATGGGATATCCCACCTGACCATGTTTCGATCCGCTACCTCCATTTCTGAAAGACCACTCAGCTTTTCCTTTATCTAAGGTGCCGGCCTCTTCGATCAATTGTCTAGCATATTTAACTTTCTCCACCACCAAAATCAGGGTGCAGGCATCCGTCATGTTCACGGGATCCGGTAGATTCGTGAGCGCGTGTCCACCCATGTCTAGTTTACCTTCCATGATGTCGCCCTTTCTCCAGACCGAGTTGTCGTCCACGTACTTTCTGCTGACCGCGCTGGAATCGAATTTGGGATCATGATCGAGACCGAATAAATTGTGACTGTTCATGTTGATGCCACTCTCCATGGTTCTGCCAGATTGTTTATTCAGGTAGAGATCGTCCACTTGCGATTCTAGGTATTCTTGTGATGTATCACGGCAGAATCTACGTAGCCCTTGTTGACCGCGGTTGAGTCTGCATCCGTGTCGTTGATCTCTGACAGATTCAATATCTTGTGGAATCCCGCATTCAGATCCGATTTCATTTCTCGTCCGTCAGACTTTCTCTGTTCCAGATCTACGTAGTGTTTGGTCGCCATGTCCTTGGGGTTCGTGGGAGTGGTCACGTTCGTTATCTTGTTATAATTAGCGTTCAATTCCGAGTGCATCGTATTCATAACGTATCTATTTCTCAGGTGTTCGCTGAATCTCGCGTGAGAGTCGTCCGTGTATTTCTTGGTCGCAGCATCGGTGGGATCTATGGGATTTGCGACATTCACAAAACATTTGGATTTCAGATCGAGATCGTCGGTCATGGTTTTATCCACGTAATTATCCAGCAGGATTCGTTTGAAATCGGCATTCCCCCTGTCGACATATTTTTTAGTCGCAGCATCTGCAAGATCTATCAGCTCGGGAAGATTGTAGAGCTTCTTATCGTTCATGTTCAAAGGTTCCTCTTGAGGTTCGTATCTCCGAACGTAACGTTCATCCAAGTTGGCAACGTCGTAACCATCGTCGACTTCGAACGTCTTCCTCTTCTTTCTCGGGTTGACTTTTTCGTCGTCACTTCTACCAAATTTATCGACTGGCATGTTGTTGTGGGATTTTTTTTTGTATTTTTAGAAAAATATGTTCAAACGCAGTTTATTAAAAATGAACTATGTTATTTTATTTTTCGTTTTTATTCGATTAAAATTTTTTTAAATAATTTTTTATCTTTATATATACTATAAAAAAAATCTCTCTAATGAAAATCATTGAGAATGTCTTGAAATCGATCTCCTTCAGACCATCTCTTGAGAACATAGAGACACAGGTGACCACAAAACACTTGATCTGGTGATTGCACTTGTTCCGTGTTGTAACGAACCATCAATTTGTTGAAATAGTTCTCTATTTCTTTTGGCGGCGAGATTCCGTAGCTGTCGAAATAATAATTTTTCTTCTTCCCGTTCTTGATCCACGCCACCCAGTGAGTGCCTTCACCCGATGAATCATCTAGTTTTAAAATTCCGCATTCCGATTGTCGAGGTCTTACCTTCGGCAAGGCATCTCTGGAAAGCACGCCTAGAAAATCTTTGATTTTCTAATCCTTTGCCGCATTCAACAGATCAATGTTCGATAGGGGTTCGTTAGGTAAGACGACACCTTCTACGGATATCTTTATTTTCTTATTCATAAATGCGTATATATTTTTTTTATTTATTTTATTATAATTCACTAAAATGACGTTATTTTTTTTTATTTTTTTATTTTTCTTTTTAAACTAACACTCTCGATGTCTCTATCGATTTCCATAATCTTGAATCCATCTAATTCCTCTTGATTTTCGGGAATCTCGATATTACCATCTTTTAGTAGAACAGATTCGATCGTTTTGTGGTGATTTAACGAATGAAATTTTTTAGATACCGCGTCGTAAATGTATTTCACTTGATCTTTTGACAATTTTTTGAACAGGAAGAACAACAGCAAATATCTATTATATTCAAATACGTCTTTTTCGCTACCTGCAAAAAAAGACGACACAAAAAGAGATATCAAACATAGTTTGTCTCTCTTAGCTCGAACGTTTTCGGAATTTAAGAATTGGAGTTCATTAGGGGTTTTTTTTCTTTTTTTCTTTTTCTTTTTAAACTAATTCTCTCGATGTCACTATCGATTTCCATAATTTTGTGTTCATCTGATTCTTCTTGATTTTCTGGAATCCTATCATCCACAATCATATCTGGAATCTTATCATCAACAATCGTATCTGGAATCCAATCATCCACATTCATATTGTCTAAAATTAGATCCAAAGTCCAATGTCCGAGTGCCAAAGTGCTTATTTTATCGTCTAATATGAATCTCTTATCGTCGTCGGCAGACAGCGAAATCTTGTTGACTATTTCAGTATACAAGTCGTGATTTTCGCTTCGAATCAATTTCATAGTCTTATACACCGGACCACTTCCTAACAGACAATCTTTATACTCTTGGAAAGAGATGTTTTTCTTCACCACGCACGCTTTAACTCCTTTGCACTTCTTGATCGCTTCATCATCTTCTAGACGATAAGCATACAGTTTGGGTCTCAAGCCCACGAATTCGACGATCTGTTTACCGCCGCTCTCGTCCTTAAATTTAACCAACACCTTCTTGTTGTCGTTTGATTGAATGTTGGATGGGTGATTGACGGGATAATTGCTTGTGTTGAACCACTCAGCCACGTCCGGAGATATATCTCGGTAGACGTCTTTCATCTCTATCTCGTAAACTAAACTGTCCGTGTCGGTGAACAGTAGTTTGGCTTTATCACCAAATTTTCATTTGAAGTAATCGTTGTGAAACTCGTACATCAATCGCTTGCTGACATATAAGATGATCGGTCCGAGATAATACGGTTTGTCGAACTTCAGGTGCGTCTTTTGCATGTGAACGGCCACTAGATTTTCGTCAAATATGGTTCGGTGTTTGTAATTGGGTTTCGCCACTAATTTTTTAGCTCTTTTCTCAGACGTGACGAGTCGAACGTTGGTTCTCTTCCTGATGTTTTCCATCGATTTACCGTACACGCAGTTGTTCATGAGTTTGAAGAAATCTTTTTCGAAATCGTTCTCGGCTCGAGTCCTGAGATTCGTGTTGAGATCGATGTATTTTTTCATCCAAGACTCTTCGTCGAATCGAATGATGCGATGTATGTCGACTAATTTCATCCCGTAATCGACGTACTGTTTCAAATTCTCACTGTAGACGACGTAGTTACGTTTGTTAAATAAATTGAGAATGAGTTTTTCCTCATCTCCTTCATTCGGTTCCATTCGTTCGGGAGCCAGCGGATAATCATTGTGTGGATCGTGTAATTCTTCCGGATAGTTCAAATCGACTTCTAAAATGCAAGGATAGTCTCTCCATTTTTGCATCTCTTCTGGTTCCTTCACCCATTCAAAATTTCTAATCGGTAAAGGATGACTCATAGCCCAACCGTACAGATTATTGGCATCCCAATACTATATGTATTTAGTCGGCCGTTTCGAATCGAAACATTCTTTCATGTAGGGATTGTTAGCTTCAGAATATCTGTGAGAGATCATCGAGACGCCACCTCTCACAGCCCTTTCGAACATGAGCAACATGTCCACGTCAGATAATAATTCCAATTGGACTTTGGTGGTCTTCAAGAGAGCGTCCCATGCCAGACCGGGTGCGGTGAAATACCAAGCGGGATCCAGATCGTAATTTCGACAACAGACGTCTCGAAAATTTTCGAACACGTCTGCCAAGAGCAGAACGTTGGTCTTCAGATAGAGATCATGATAATCTCTCATGGTTTTCATATCGAATGATTTCCACACGTTTTTGGTGTGTTCGTAATTCTCGTCGGAAATGTCGGATTCGTATAATTTCGAATAAAAATCTTCTTTCGAAGGTAGTGCGGTGTCTTCAAATCTCTTTAGATCGTTCATGTAATCGCAAGGATAGACTCCTTTCCTCAACATGACGTCTACTCGTTCTCCGAAATGTTGGCTCGTGATTTTAAATTTATCCTTGCTCATGTTATCGACTAATTTTTCCAGAGCGGTCGACATGAATTTAAAACTGTCGATGAAACGTATGCATCTACGAATGGATTTCGTTTTTTCTTTCAACGTCTCTCTGTCGATTACTCTTTTCTTCTTCATGAGCTTCCATTTTGTGAAGGAAATGTATCTTTCTTCACTGTTCGTGATGCAATTTAATTCTTCGTGTGAGGTGCCGAGATTTTTCACGAACAGATGTGTGTTGTAACCCGAGAGATTGTGAAACATCCCTGGATAGAAAGCGGCATCTCGATATTTTAAATTACACTTGCTGTGAGCCGGACCCGCAATACAGACCCGTGTAATGATCATGGTCTCTAACCTTCCTATTTTCCTTCGAATTCTCGTCGAACGATTGTCTGCATATGTGACATTCAGTGGCTCTGTTATTTTCGTCCTGCTGCTCTCGCGTGATGATCATTTTTGACGGAGTTTTGAATTTGTCGTATAACATTTGAATTTTCGATTCTATCTCTTCCACGAACCTTTGAGCCACGTCGTCGTCTTCATACTGTTTCGTGTAGGTGAAGGGACCCATGGCGAGTTGCAAGTCGAAAGCACATTTCACGTAAATGCAATAGCCCGAAGGTATGTGTTTTTGATATCTTTCGACGTAACTTTGAAGAGCATTGGGTTGACAGGAACTCATTTTTGCGGTGAAACATTCGAAATCGGCGTACACGACAAATGGTACTTTTAACTTTCTATTGTGATTTTCAAACTTCACGATGGTGTTGGGTTTAGGCATTTCGACGGCGACACCTTGAATTTCGTTGCAATATTCCTGATGTTTCGCTATTGATTTTTCGGTCTTAAATATGTTCATGCAATTGTAACATAAAGATATCTTTCCTTTATGATTATTATTTTGTTTCGACAATAATCGGGTCGGATGTTTAACCCAACAATAATGACGATTGTCACCATTCGAAATCAATAATAAAATAATCGTCTTTTCTCTTCCGTGATACGAAGTCTGTCTGAGAGGATAGATCTTTTGTTTTTCGTCATCGTATCCAAGGACGTTCACTGCTACGGTGGGATTTTGAGCCTTGAAACGTTCGATATGTTTTAACTCTGCTGGAAAAGTCACTCCGGTCCAATCGAGATTTTTAGAAGTTTCCATGTAACGAGAAACTCTATCGAAGTTTATTTTGACAGGGTATAAAGCGGAGGTGACTGCCCATTTAAAACACTGATCATCTTTATTTCTCACATTGACCATGGCGTGTTTCTTAGTCAAGAAATACGGTAATTCCAAGTAGGAAGATCCTTTCAACGGATCGTTTTTATTTATGTGAATTTCGAGTTTCAACACCTCATCGAATGTCCAATTACTACCTTCATGTTGATAATTCGCGAGAGACATCAACATCTTGTCTTTCATCTTTTCGAAAACGTCCGATAAATCTGAACCTCGAAATATGGGTTCGACGTTAGATCTGAAATATGCATTTTTCACGATGCTCTCACCGGACTTCACGTCGATTTTATTCATTATGCAATGGAGTATCATCTTAATTTTTAATCCCACATTCATGTATATGCGAAACAAATCCGATACTTTTTTCTTCACCCGTTCCATGAACAATTTTGGATCGATTTTCTTGAACGAGGGAACCATGTCGAAAGTTTTAAAAACGCCTTTGATCGCACTCTCCCATTCTACGGGTTTCAATTGGAATAGTTCCGCAACGAGTCGTGTTACATATTCTTCTCCTTTCTCTTCATCGATTGCTCGTTGAATTTCGCTCGATATATCTCGTTTGTCTAGAATCTGAAGTGCATCACTCGTTTTCGTTTTAGTTTCTCTTTTCTTTTCTTTGGAAACTTGATGTTCTTCAACAGCTTTTCGTTTAGTCGTCTTCTTAGTTTTCACAATCGAAACGTTTTTGGTTTTTTGCGACGTCGGCATTTCGATTCCTTTTTCTCTCTTGTCATTTTTCACAACCGATGCATCTTTTGACGTTGTTGCTATTGACATTTCGTTTGCCTTTCTAGCGTTTTGCAAATATTCTTGTATGACTTCAATTTTTTTTGATTTAGTTCTATGATTTCTGAAATCTGAAATTTGTAATAGTTTACAAATCTCGTTTAACTGAGGTATGGTTTTCTCATTTAAATTTACCATTGTTTTATCTGTTTGCTTCATTTGTAAGAATATTTTTTTTGGAATTTTGTATTAAATAATTTGTTAAAAAAGTTTTGCTTTTTTACTCTTTTTATATATATAAAAAAAAAAAAGTTAAATTTTAAATTCAATTTTTTTCTTTAATGTGTTTTTTATTCAAAAACAATTTAAGACCGCTTTTATTTCTCGTTTGCAAAATGAACATGTTTTCTCGTCTTCGGAATAACATTCTCTACAACAACACAGGTGTGCGCACGGTAGAAACAAGACGTTTGCAACACCTTTGCAGACCAGACACTTAGTGGACGTTTTGCTCAGCTCGTTTTCGACGAGTGACGATAACTCGTCCACTTCCGCCATGAATTTGATGAGATGTTCTAAAGTTATGAATTGAGACAGGGTCTTGTTCGCGATGTTTAACGCATCGTACAATTGTTCCTTGGTGTCTCCGAGTTGTAACATATCCATCAATAATTTTTGGTTTTTGTCTCTATCCCGCTCTTCGTCTGATTTTGATCAATCCCAACGTTAGGATCTTGTTCAAATAATCACATTCGCCTTTTTCAATATTATTTATGTGTTCTAGTAAAGGTCTGTTGTGAGGTTCCCAATTCATCAAATGTATGTCACAACAAAAACATTTGACTTTGTCACCTTTACCCATGTAAATGAAACCCGCGACGGCTAAATCTTCGGGTTTTTGAGCGAGATGCGAAGGCCAATTTTTAAACGATTGAAGTCTTGCACGTTCTAGACTATAATTCAGATGTTTAGACTTGATCATTGTTTTTACCTCAAAATTGAGTTTGTAAGAATATTTTTTTTTTAACTTTTATTTATATATAAAGAGAAATAAAGAGAAACTTTTTTAACAAATTATTATTTAAGTACAAAATTTAAAATATACATTATTTGCAAGAATTCATAAAAACCAAATAATCGATCATGACAACAACACCTAAAAGATGCGAATTGAAATTGAAACGAGACGAAGCGTATGAGAAATTCGGTTTTAATATCTATACATTACAACCACACGATCCCATCGAATTGAATGAGGTTGAGATGGTGGACTTAGAGCGCTACTACCACAAATATCGAATGTGTTTGAAATTGGATGAAGCTGCACTCGATTTGTTTTACGAGTACCAAAGCGATTTGCTGAATAATATCATCGTCGCCGAAGACAGAGAATTCGACAAGGGTGATTTATTGTTGTCCTATGGAAGTTACATATATCCAATAATCTCACTCGAACTCGTGAACAAATCGGGTGGTGAGAGCGCATTCGCCTATGAAAAAAAACTCAAAAGAGTAAAGATAAACATTCAAACCATTTTCGTAAGTGGAAAAATGACGAATGTCAACATGCTAATAACGGACTTGGAAATATAAACAATAGAGAGATTGAAATTTAAAATTTAATTTTTTATATATATATAAAGAGAAAAAAAACTTTTACTAAAAAATTTTACATTAAATAAAATTAAAAATTAAAAAAACAACTTTTTTATATATATATAAAGAGCAAAAAAACAACTTTCTAAACAAATTATTATTTAAATACAAATTTAAAATATACATTATTTGCAAGAATTCGTAAAACAAAAAACTAATAATCGATCATGAAGACAGCAACACCTAAAAGATGCGAATT